>CM035174.1:106306789-106734697 GCA_020205615.1 Panax quinquefolius | reverse complement strand
TGGTTCGGCCTTTGTAATATGAAACGGCAAGTGGTTTGACGTCTGGTAGACTCTTAGATGATGACATATGGGCCCCCCATAAAATAATCAAACTTACCACAAACGTCTATAACAAGACTCTTTATATACATCAAGGATTGAATAAATATTACCACAAATCATTTTATTTTAATCAACCCATATTTAATCTTTCAACAATTATTAATCATTTATAACTTGTCTTCTCAATTATTGATTTAATATTATAACATATTATACAAAATGATAATTTGTAAGACCCTGAACTTATTATTAATGAAATTTAATTTTCTCTATTTATTATTTTGAAATAGTAAGGGTTGATTTGATTAATGTGGATAGTTAGGGGTTAAATACGCAAATACTTCAAAATAAGCAAGTGGTTATAAAATATTCATTGTTGTTCGGGGTATATTCGTTTGGTCGTGGAATATTCGTCTTCGTCGGAATATTCGTATGACGAAGACGTGACCGCCAGTGGGCCCCATAATCTGAAAGCGATTGGATGAAGAAACGACAAATATAAGTCAAGTTAAAATAACTACAGCCAGGTTATTATTCTGATTAAGATCGTACATTGGAATACCTTATGGTTAAAATACGATGTACGGCGTGGTCGCACAAAGAAGACACCAGGTATTACATGCGATTGTTGAATTATTGATCCTTACGTGAAAGGCCTACTACTCAATAATTTTCACAATGAATTATCGCTCAATATTTTATTTTATTGATTCAATAATTCTTTGCGTTGATATTTTATATTATTGTTGTTCAATAATTGTCACCGCATTATTATCTCCATTATCGGATCAATAATTCATATTATTTAAATAATATTATTAGATAGCATTATTGGCAATGTCTAGAAAGTTCTCATCGAGGAGAGGTTTGGTCACCTAATCAACGCCAAGAAGGAGAAATCCTTATCTGAAAGCCCCTCTTTCCTGAAAGCTACTGGGTTGTCATAATTGTGATTCTGTAATATTATTTGTGAATAATTAATTATTGATTCATATGATAAAGAAATATTTATTTTATGTGGATATAAATGATGGATTTATTTATGTGGTTATAAATGAAGAAATTATTGTTGAGGTGTTTTATCAAGATTTTATCGTTCGAGGTATTAAAAATTAAATCGTGGGTTTTGAGATATATCATGGGGGGTTATAATTTTAATCCGGTAGTTGGATTGTGGTAATTTTTGGGTATGTTATACATACATAAGTTGAGTATATGTCCACAAATTTTGAACCGTTAAAAATGCACGAATGATTTGTTATGAATTTTAAGAGGTGTCTAATTCGGAAATTAGGGTTATAATTGATTTTGGTGGAAAATTCTAGAATTGAGTGGGCCCCACTTGTGGTTGGTGAAAAAATGTGCTGAATTTTATTTCAAATGTGGTGGGTGGCAATAGTAGCAGGTAAAAAGCCATCGGTGTAGAAGTCAAGTCTCGCTTTGGCACGGCTAACATTTTCCTATAAATAGAGGGCTAAGTTAGAATTGAAAATCACACCGAAAACAAAGTTTTCTCTTTCTCTCTATATTATTGAGCGTATTTTGTGAGTATTTAGATACTTTGAGAGTTGTTGTTCAAGACAAGTTTCATTCAAAGATCACTCCCGACCTTTCCTTCCAAGTCACCGATTCTTTGAGGTAAGGATATTATTTTTTTCAGAATGATATTATTTCTTCAATATCATTATCTTTGAAATATTAGTTGGTACTTTTATCAAATTTAGAACTTTTTATGTCGGGTTACTATTCATGAGTTACTATTCACGAAGTTACTATTCATGAAGTTACTATTCACGAGTCTTATTCACAAGTACTATTCACGAAGCGTGAAAATGTTTTTTGTGGAATTTCTATCTTTTGGTGTCTTGAGTTACTTATTCACGATACGGCCTTTATTCACGATACTGACACTATTCAATCGAAAAATAAAATTTCTTCTTTTCGTCCAAAACATCTATTCTGGATACTAGCTCTGATTGTATCCATGTTTTGATCATTCTTGAATTTTACACCACTATGATTATTTTGAGGTATTTTTGAACATGGATAAAACAAAGTACGAATCCTTAATCCTTAATCCTTGTCATTTTGTTTCCACCGGATTCGCTTTTTTAAAATATTTTCATCATCCTCGGTCTTAAATGATGATATTATTGAATATCTTTGGCCCGTAGTGCAAAGATGAATGATTTCTGAAGAATATCTTTGGCTTCAGTAGTGCAAAGATGAACAGTGTTGAGATGAACACGACCGATCGATTAATATCTTCGGCTGTAGTGGCAAAGATGAACAGTGTTTAAATGAATACGACTAATCGATGAATATCTTTGGCTCGTAGCAAAGATGAATATTTGATTCCAGATGTTTATGGATTGATGTTACAGGAAAAAAAGATAGACGATGAACTTTTAAATTCATACATAGAAGATAGTAGTTTGCATTCTCTACTTAACTCTTCTAATGAATTATTATTTTATTTGCGAAATATTGATTTAAAATTTGTTGTCTATTTTATTCTATTAGATTTTTTCCTCGTTGAAGACTAACGATAATTTGTTGTATATTATCTTAGTCATAATATTCTTTATTGAGCTAGTTGAGCTCACCCTTTTCCTTTTTGTTCCATTCTTCTCGGGAGGCGAGAATATAAGCGATACAATAGTGGGGTATGGAATGAAGGTTTTAGAAAGGATTGTTTAGTAGTCCTCACCATTTTTGTAAAATAATGTATCAATAAATGTGATGAGGATTTATTCGAGTATAGATATTATACAGAAGATAATATTTGTATTTAAACTCACAGCTTTACGTTTGTAATAATAAAGTTGTAGTTGTTTCGCACCATGTATTGACAACTCGTAATGGGTGATGTATACCTATTTTGGGGGCGCCATGAATCTTCGTGACAATAATTGAATCAATAATATAAGAGATATGATCGCAAGAATTATCGTAGTAATAATTGAGCATACCGAGTGACTTCTCACGTAAAGATCAATAATCAATATCGTGTGCTACTATACAACTACGCCAGACATCGTACTTTTACTACCGGTAGTTCAACAGCTTTTAATTCAGTAATATCTCTGTTAGTTATTTTATCGAAAAATAATTTTTTCGCTTTCTAACTACTTACAATATTTCCGCTAGGGTCCACTTAATGATTGAGCCAGTCGTATTTAATATTCCCCGATAAAAAGAATATTCCCAATTCAAACGAATGTTTTATAACAACTTGCTTACTTTGCAAAATTTATAAATACCTACAACTATAACATTATATCAAATTTATTCCATAATATTCAAAAATAATATTTATAAAAAAATTCATCTTTATTTATAAAAGTTGGGGTCTTACAACCTCCCCTTCTTATGAAATTTCGCCCTCGAAATTAGGGTACGTACCTGGTATGTCGAAGAGGTAAGGATACCTTGATTTCATTTCAGATTCTAACTCCCAAGTCATTTCCTCAATATCGTGGTTCCTCCACAAAACTTTGACTTGAGGTATAACCTTGGAGCGTAGAATATGTTCCTTCTTATCCAAGATTTGAACAGGAACATCTTCATACGTCAAATCTTCCGTTATTTCGTCCGGTTCTAACTCAATAATATGGTTCGGGTCTTTCACATATTTACGTAACATGGATATGTGAAAATATTATGAACACAAGACATACTTGGCGGTAAAGTTTAGTCTATAGGCCACGCCTCCTACTTGATCGAGGATTAAAATGGACCTATGAATCGAGGATTAAGTTTTCCTCTCTTCCAAATCTTGTAACTCCTTTCCATGGAGCAACTCTTAACAACACATGATCTCCTATATCGAATTCCACGTCCTTTCGATGAAGATCGGCATAACTCTTTTATCGATTTTGTGAGGTTTTTATCGTTGTCGATCGTTTGAATCTTTTCCGTAGTCATACGCATCAACTTCGGTCCCAACAACGTTGCTTCACCCACCTCATCCCAAAGATACCGAGAACGACACTTTCTTCCATACAACGCTTGAATGGAGCCATGCCAATACTTGTTTGATAACCGTTGTTGTAGGAAAACTCCACCAATGGTAAGAACTTGTCCCAACTTCCTTGAAATCAAGGACACGAGTCTTAATAGATCTTCAAGAGTTTGAATAGTCCTCTCCGATCGTCCATCCGTCTCGAGGATGATATCCGAAACTAAATCGTAAGTCTGCGCGCCCATAGCTTTTTGCAAACTAACCCAAAATCGTGAAGTGAATCTTGGGTCTCGATCGGAGACTATGGATACCGGCATACCATGCGATCTTACAATCTCGTTTATGTACATACGAAGCAAGACGTTCAAGTGTATAAGTTTCTCGTGTCGGTAAGAAATGAGCGCACTTTGGTCAATCTATCAACAATGACCCAAATCGCATCTATGCCTTGAGAAACCTTAGGAAGACCGTGAATTGAAATCCATGGTAATGTGCTCCCACCTCCATTCCGGAATTTCAAGTGGTTGCAATGGACCTTTTGGTACTTGATGCTCTGCTTTAACTCGTTGACAAGTTAGACACCTTGAGATAAACAACGCTATCTCTCTCTTCATATTTCTCCACCAAAATGTATGACGAATATCATGATACATTTTGGTACTCCCAGGATGGATTGCAAATGGTGTGTTATGCGCCTCCATCATGATATTATACTTTAAATCGTGGTCGTTAGAACACAAAGTCCGGAGTTGACTTCAAGTATTCCTTCTTCATCGATTTTGCTTCCTAAGATAGCACCTTCTTGTACTTTCTTCCTCATACGCATCAACTCCAGTGTCCAGAGCTTGAAGCGGCTTTAACTTTATCGATTAAAGTCGGTTCTACACGTATACTCGCTTATCATCACATGCGTCCCCGAGTCTTTAACTCTATCTCCATCCTTTGCAAGTCACACAAAATGGGCCTTTCATACTGACAATATCGCACTTTCATTTGCATATGATCTTCTACTCAATGCGTCACCTACCACGCTCGCTTTTCGGGATGGTATTGATGGTATGATCATAATCTTTCAATGCTTCAAGCCAACGTCGTTGTCGCATGTTGAGTTCCTTTTGAGTGAAGAAATATTTGAAGCTTTTATGATCCGTAAAGATCTCCACTTTCTCCCCATACAAGTAATGCCTCCAAATTTTAAGTGCAAAGACAACAAATTGCCAACTCTAGATCATGAATAGGATAATTCCTCTCATATTCTTTGAGTTGTCGCGAGGCATAAAGCTATAACTTTTCCATGTTGCGAGAACCCATCCCAACCCTTTGCTCAAGCATCATCAGAGATGACAAATCCCTCCGAGCCGATGGTATTGTCGTAACAGTCTTTGAAATAAGTCTCCTCTCGAGTTCTTGAAAACTCTTCTCACATTCTTCGCTCCAACCGAACTTTGTATCTTTTCGAGTCACCGAAATCAATGGAGTAGCGATTCAAGAAAATCCTTCCACGAATCTCCTATAATAACCAAATAAACCGAGAAAGCTACGATTTCTTGGCCATCGATTTAGGTTGTTCCCGGCTTTGAATAGCTTCAATCTTTCTTTGGTCAACAGATATTCCATGACTTGATACCACGTGCCCAAGGAATGCTACTTCTTCTGCCGTAACTCGCATTTCTTCAACTGGCATAAAGCTTATATTCACGAAGCTTTTGGAGTGTCACCCTCAAGTGTTGCTCATGATCTTCACTTCGCTTTTGGAATAAATAAGGATGTCATCAATAAAGACGACCACAAAGTGATCCAAATATTCCTTGAATACTCGGTTCATCATATCCATGAAGGCACCAGGAGCATTAGTCAATCCAAAGGACATGACTAAGAATTCATAATTGTGACGCCCCCAAAATAGGTATACATCACCCATTCTGAGTTGTCAATACATGGTACAGAAACAACTACAACTTTATTATTACAACAATAAAAATGTGAGTTTGAATACAAATATTATCTTCTAGACAATATCTATACTCAGATAAATCCTCATCACATTTATTGATACATTATTTTACAAAATGATGAGGACTACTAAACAACTCTCTCTAGAACTTTCATTCCATACCCCAGACTCATACTCGCTTTATATTCTCACCTCCCGAGAAGAAAAATGAAACAAAAAGGAAAAGGGTGAGCTCAACTAGCCCAAAGAAAGAATATTATGACTAAGATAATATACAACAAATTATCATTAGTCTTCAACAGGAAAAATCTAATAGAATACAATAGACAACAAGTTTTTAAATCAATATTCAAATGAAATAATAATTCATTAGAAGAGTTAAGTAGAGAATGCAAACTACTATCTTCTATGTATGAATTTAAAAGTTCATCGCTATCTTTTATCCTCGTAACATCAATCAATATACATCTCGAATCAAATATTCATCTTTGCACTACTGTGCCAAAGATATTAATCGCCCGGTCATGTTCATCTCAAAACACGCACTTTACACGCCAAAAGATATTCATCAAGAAATCATTCATCTTTGCACTACAGGGCCAAAAGATATTCAAGAATATCATCATTTAGGACTAAGGATGATGAAAATATTTTAAAGAAAAAACGAATCCAAAGAAACAAAAGAACAAATATTAAGGATTCAGATTTTAAAACAATCCAAGTTCAAAAATACTTCATAAGTAATCGAGTGGAGTAAAATTCAAGAATGATCAAAACATGGATACAATCAAAGCTAGTATCCATAGTAGATATTTTGGACAAAAAGAAGAAATTTCATTTTTCGATGAATAGTGTCGATTCGTGAATAAAGTCTTGATATCGTGAATAAAGTGCATATCGTGAATAAGAATCTCGACACCAAAAAGTTCAAATTTGATAAAAACTTCATATCAATATTTCAAAGATAATGATATTGAAGAAATAATATCATTACTGAAAAATAATAATATCCCTTACCTCGAAAGATCAAGATTTCAAATTTGAACACCTTGATATAAAGCATGACTTGAACTTGCACCGTATAGCAATACTCAAAGTATACTCAAAATACTCACAAGAATACGCTCGATAATATAGAGAGAGAAAACTTCAGTTTCTGGTGTGATTTTCAATTCTAACCTAAGCACCCTATTTATAGGAAATTGCTTAGAACACCAAAGCAGAAAATTTAATAAATTAATAATATATATATATATATTTTTCCAACGCACACTTAATTTGCCCAACATCAGCCACCAACCAGCCCACTACACAAGACTAACAACAAAAAAACATTTTTCTAATTTTAAATATTTTAAACTTCCAAAAATCAATTATTTCGGAGCTTCGGAACTTCAATAATTCATAATAAATAGCCCTTTTGCCAGAAAATTCGAATCTCGCGATTTTTTTATAGGAAATTCAATTCTCTACAACTTTGCAGAAGAAAGTTTTCCAAATTCCAAACAAAATTGGACCGAAATCAACAAACCAAGCGATTTTACAGTTTATAATCAAATTTCTTTCAAATAATAAATGGGGTCCAATTTACATGTTTAACATGTTTTAAACATTTATTGCAACAAAAATACTCTTCCTCCTCGTATACTCATATATCCCACATTCGTTATAAAAATATCACCATTATTATATTATTAAAATATAATAATATATTTAAATAATTATTTTATCGTAAAAGATAAAATTTCAATTTTCAACAATTGTCACATTAAAATTTTCTCCATCTATATCCACATAAAATCAATATTTTCCTCATCATATGAATCAATAATTAATTATTCACAAATAATATTACGTAATCACAATATTGACAACCAGCGGTCCTCAGAAAGAGGGGGCTTTCCAATAAGAATTTCTCCTTACTTCTTGGCGCGAATTAGGTGACCAAACCTCTCCTTAGATGAACTTTCTAGACATTGCCAATAATGTTATCTAATAATATTATTCGGATAATATGAATTATTGCTTCGATAATGAAAATTACCGTGTAATGACAATTATTGAAACAACAAAAGAATATAAAATATCAACGCAAAGAATTATTAAATCAATAAAATATTTGAATAAGAATTACTATAACCATTATTGAGTAGTGCCTTCTTACGTAGAAATCAATAATTGGTGTAATACCGTAAAGCTTCTTGTGTTTTAACCACCGAGTATTTTAATAATATAATACTGTGATAACTACGCCTGCTATTTTTAAACAACTTATATTTGTCGCTTTTCTTCATCCAATCGCTTTTAAGTTATGGGGCCACAAAAAGATCGCTACTGTCGCATTTAAATACGAATATTCCCCGACAAAGAAGAATATTCCACGACCAAACGAATATTCCCAAACAACAATGAATATTTTATAACCACTTGCTTATTTTGAAATATTTGTGTATTTTACCCATAACTATCCACATTAATCAAATCAACCCTTACTATTTCAAAATAATAAATAGAGAAAATTAAATTTCATTAATAATAAGTTGGGGTCTTACAACCTCCCTCCTTATGAAATTTCGTCCTCGAAATTGACGTGACGTTACACAGTATTTCGAAAAGGTGAGGATACCTCACTTTCATTTTAGCTTTCCAATTCCCGTGTCATTTCCTCTATAAGATGATTCCTCCACGAACTTTAACTTGTGGTATGACCTTTGCTAGCGTAGGGACATGCTCCTTCCTATCCAAGATCTTGACGGCAGTACCTCCTCATACGTTAAGTCTTCTACTATCTCGTCCGGTTTCTAACTCTATAACGTGGTTCGGTCTTTCACATATTTACGAAAATACGAGATATGTGAAACACATTATGAACACGAGACATACTCGGAGGTAACGCGAGTCTATAGGCTACATTTCCTACTCGGTCAAGAATTTGAAATGGACCAATAAATCGTGGATTGAGCTTTCCTCTCTTCCCAAATCTTGTAACTCCCTTCCATGGAGCAACTCGCAACAATACATGATCCCCTATACTAAATTCCACGTCCTTTCGATGAAGATCCGCATAACTCTTTTGTCGATCTTGTGCCGTTTGTATACGTTGTCGAATCATTTGGATCTTTTCCGTAGTCATACGTACTAACTCGGGTCCCAACAATGTTGCTTCACCCACCTCGTCCCAACATACTGGAGAGCGACACTTTCGTCCATATAATGCTTCAAATGGAGCCACACCTATACTTGCCTGATAACTGTTGTTGTAGGAGAATTCCACCAATGGTAAATACTTATCCCAACTGCCCTTGAAGTCTAGGACACAGAGTCTTAATAGATCTTCAAGAGTTTGAATAGTCCTTTCTGATTGTCCGTCCGTTTGAGGATGGTATGCCGAACTGAATCGTAAATCCGTGCCCATAGCTTTTTGCAAGCTAACCCAAAATCTTAAAGTGAATCTTGGGTCACGATCCGAAACTATGGATACAGGCATGCCATGCAACCTCACAATCTCATTCACGTCATCATACTAGCAAGACGTTTAAGGAATAAGTCTCCCATATCGGCAAGAAATGAAAGCGGACTTGGTTAATCTATCAACAATAACCCAAATAGCATTGATGCCTTGAGAAACCGTAGGAAGACCCGTAACGAAATCCATGGTAATATGTTCCCACTTCCATTTCGGAATCTCAAGTGGTTGCAACGGACCCTTAGGTACTAGATGCTCCGCCTTTACACGTTGACAAGTTAAACACATCGAGATAAACTTTGCAATCTCTCTCTCATATTGTTCCACCAAAATGTATGTCAAGATCACGATACATTTTGGTACTTCGAGATGGATTGCAAATGGTGTATTGTGTGCCTCCATCATAATCTTGTACTTCAAATCGTAGTCGTTAGGGACACAAAGTCTAGAGTGGACTCAAGTATTCCTTCTTCATCAATTCTCGCTTAGGAATAGCTCCTTCTTGTACTTTCATCTTCATATACGATCACTGGCCGGTGTGGCTCGAATAACCTTAACTTTTTCTATTAAAGTTGGCTCTACGCGTATACTTGACATCATCGCACTCATTCCCGCATATGATCTTCTACTCAACGCTACGTACCTACCACGCTCGCTTTTCCGATGGTATCAATAGTGTGGTCGTAGTCTTTCAATAGCTCGAGCCAACGTCACGCCGCATGTGTTGAGTTCTTTTTGAGTGAAGAAATATTTAAGGCTTTTATGGTCCGAATATATCTCCATTTTCTCCCCATATAGATAAGGCCTCCATATCTTTAGCAGCTTGAACGATTTCCACGCTAACTCTAGATCATGAGTAGGATAATTCCTCTCATACTCTTTTTAAGTTGTCGCGAGACATAAAGCTATGTCTTTCCCACGTTGCATGAGAACACATCCTAACCCTTTGCACTCAAGCATCGTCAGAGATAACAAATCCATCCGAACCAGATAGTATTGTTAGAACAGTGTCAAATAAGTCTCCTCTTAAGCTCTTGGAAACTCTTCTCGCATTCTTCGCCCCAAACAAATTGTGTATCCTTCCGAGTTAGCTTAGTTAATTGAGTATCGATTCGAGAAAACCCTTCCACGAATCTCCGATAATAACCAAATTAAGCCCAAAAGCTACGTGATTTCTAACACCACCGACTTCGGTTGCTCTAACTTTGTATTGCTTCAATCTTCGCCGTCCACGGATACTCCATGTTTTGACACCACGTGCCCAAGAAATGCTACTTCCTCGCCGAACTCGCATTTCTTCAATTTGGCATATAGTTTGTTTTCACGAAGCCTTTGGAGTACCAAATTTCAAATGGTGCTCACGATCTTCACGACTTTTGGAATATATGAGGATGTCATCAATAAAGACAACAACAAAGCGATCCAAATATTCCTTGAATACTCGGTTCATCATATCCATGAAAGCCGTAGGAGCATTAGTTAGTCCGAAAGACATGACTAAGAATTCATAATGCCCATACCGAAGTTCGAAAGGCGCCTTTGAAATATCCTCGCCTAAATCTTCACCGATGATATCCGAAATCGAAGATCGATTTTTGAAAAGAATTGTGCCCTCTCAGAATCGGTCAAACAAGTCATCAATACGAGGTAGAGGATACCTATTCTTGATGGTGACATGGTTCAATTCCCGATAGTCAATAATAGTAAGTCGCATACTCCCGCTCTTTCTTCTTCTTTACTTAATAAAACAGAGCACCCCAAGGAGATGTACTAGACGAATGAAACCGATGTCCAACAATTCCTGTAGTTGGACCTTTAACTCAAGTTCAATAGAGCCATTCGATATGGGGTTTTAGAAATGGGCTTTGTACCGTGTTCAAGATCAATAAAGAATTCAACTTCACGCTCGGGGTGAGGCCAAGGAAGTTTTTCAGAAATACGTCGGAAAGTCAATAACAACAGAATATTATTCAAATTTGACGTGTCTTTATTCAAATCCATAACATGGGCTAAGAAAGCTTGACATCCGCTTTTCAATAAACGAATAGCTTTATGATTAGATATGACATGTTGATTGATTTTAATGGTTTAGTTGCTTGAATTGCATAACAAAGTCAAGTTGGTTAGAATATGAAAACTAACAACCTTACGAAAACAATCAATTTTGGCATGATGAGTAGTTAACCAATCAATCCCTAAAATCACATCAAAAGCAAGTATTTTTAAAGAGATAAGGTTAACGGTGTAAGGTGATGGTGCCAACTTGAATCAAACAAGATTTATAAACAAGTGGATGTGATGAAAGTTTCTCCTAACGGAGTTTTCACAGATAGGTCAAAGTCTAATTTCTCCGAGTCAAGTTTGAACGTTGAGCACACGCAGGAGAGATAAATGAATGGATAATCTGGGTATCAAGTAAGGTATAAACTTCGCAAGAATTTATAAATAGTTTACCCGTGATCACCTCGTTTGGTTTCCTCGCATTTTGACCGATCCACAACAAACGCCTCTTCCGGAATCGCTGACTTTGACTTTTACGGGACGATCTTTTGAGTCACCGTCCCCAATCGAACTAGGTTTCGCCACTCAGTCTAATCTCGAGCGATATGTCCTTCCTTTCAACAATTATAGCATACCTTGAATCATTGTTGGGGCGCTTTGATCGATATGTCCCTCTTTTCCGCATTTGTAGCATATAACCGGGTGGTCGTTCTCCTCCCTTAGAACCAGATTCTTTGCAAGACCGCTGCTTCACATGGTCGTTGTTAAATCTCCTTTTTAAAATCTCCTCCCACTCGCTTCTTCTATTTTCATGGCCATGATTACCACCGGAGTGGTTACCATTTTTGTCCGTCTGCTTTCTTTCTCCATTTGGTTATCATTATTCTCATTGATCGCTATCTCTCAGATACGATCCTCGGTTATGGTCCCTCGGTTGAACATACTCGTTATCTCGCTTCTAACAATTGAGCCCTGTTAACAACATCCTAATAGAGAGAAAATTTATGAGAAATGAGATATTATCGTATCGCCGGGTTTCAAACCTCTTAGAAACATCCGCGTCATCGCTCCTCATTTTCCACCAAATGAGGTGCAAACTCGATAACTCTACAAACTTTGCCTCATCTTTGAGACACCGCCATGTTGTTTTGTTCTAATCGATGAACTCCACTTCCTTCATATGACGAACACTTTCGAAAAAGTATTTGTCATTAAATAATTTCTAAAATGTCTCCCAAGACATCTTTGAGTCGGCCGGATGGGTACGCTTCACGCACTCACACCAAGAGAATGCCTCGCCACGTAACATAAAGGTGGCGAATGGAACCTTCTGTTCTCTGTGCATCCCAAGACATCGAATATCTTGGTAATTTGCTTGACCCATGTTTCCGCCATGATCGGATCTCGCTTTCCTTAAATTCTGGTGGTCCCAACTCTTTTGAATCGCTTGGCCGTGACAACCCGTGAATTGCTATCATTTCCTCCTGTATTTTGAACACGAGTCTCCCTCGTCTGATTTTGCATGAATGGTGAGGACTCAAATAAATCCTCATCACATTTATTGATACATTGTTTTACAAAAATGGTGAGGACTACTAAACAACTCTCTCTGTAACTATCATTCCATACCCCGACTTGTAGACGCTTATATTCTCGCCAATTCGAGAAGAAAAATGGAACAAAAGGAAAAGGGTGAGCTCAACTAGCCCAAAGAAAGAATATTATGACTAAGATAATATACAACAAATTATCATTAGTCTTCAACAGAGAAAAATCTAATAGAATACAATAGATGACAAGTTTTTAAATCAATATTCGCGGAAAATAATAATTCATTAGAAGAGTTAAGTAGAATGTAAACTACTATCTTCTATGTATGAATTTAAAAGTTTATCGCCTATCTTTTATCCTCTGTAACATCAATCAATATACATCTCGAATCAAATATTCATCTTTGCACTACAAAGCCAAAGATATTAATCGATCGGTCATGTTCATCTCAACACTGCTCATCTTTTGCACTACGGGCCAAAGATATTCATCAAGAAATCATTCATCTTTGCACTACAAGCCAAAGATATTCAAGAATATCATCATTTAGGACCGAGGATGATGAAAATATTTTAAAGAAAACGAATCCAAAGAAACAAAAGAACAATATTAAGGATTCGTATTTTAAAACAATCCAAGTTCAAAAATACTTCATAAGTAATCGAGTGGAGTAAAATTCAAGAATGATCAAAACATGGATACAATCAAAGCTAGTATCCATAGTAGATATTTTGGACAAAAAGAAGAAATTTCATTTTTCGATGAATAGTCTTGATTCGTGAATAATGTAAGTATACGTGAATAAGTGCCATATACGTGAATAAGAATCTCGACACCAAAAGTTCCAAATTTGATAAAAACTTCAGATCAATATTTCAAAGATAATGATATTGAAGAAATAATATCATTACGAAAAATAATAATATCCCTTACCTCGAAAGATCAAGATTTAAATTTGAAACACCGGGATAAAGGCTATGACTTGAACCAGAGTATAGCAATACTCAAAGTATACTCAAAATACTCACAAGAATACGCTCGATAATATAGAGGGAAAAACTTGATTTAAAGTGTGATTTTCAATTCTAACCTAAGCACCCTATTTATAGGAAATTGCTTAGAACACCAAAGTAAAAATTTAATAAATTAATAATATATATATATATATTTTTTTTTCCAACGCACACTTAATTTGCCCAACATCACCCACCAACCAAATTTACTACACAAGACTAACAACAAAAAAATGTTTTTCTAATTTTAAATATTTTAAACTTCCAAATATCAATTATTTCAGAGCTTTGGAGCTTCAATAAATTCATAATAAATAGCCCTTTTGCCGTAAAATTTGAATCTCGCGTTTTTTTATAGGAAATTCAATTCTCTACAACTTTACGTAAGAAAGTTTTTCCAAATTCCAAACAAAAATTTACCAAATCCACAAACGGTTGATTTTACAGTGCTATAATCAAATTTCACCAATAAATGGGGTCCAATTTACATGTTTAACATGTTTTAAACATTTATTGCAACAAAAATACTCTTCCTCCTCAGATATTCATATATCCCACATTCGTTGTAAAAATATCACCATTATTATATTATTAAAATATAATAATATATTTAAATGAATTATTTTATCGTAAAAAGATAAAATTTCAATTTTCAACAATTGTCACATTAAAATTTTCTCCATCTATATCCACATAAAATCAATATTTTCCTCATCATATGAATCAATAATTAATTATTCACAAATAATATTACGTAATCACAATATTGACAACCGTGCGGCTTCTGTGAAAGAGGGGCTTTCCAATAAGAATTTTCCTTCTTGGCCCTGCAATTAGGTGACCAAACCTCTCCTTAGATGAACTTTCTAGACATTGCCAATAATGTTATCTAATAATATTATTCAGATAATATGAATTATTGCTTCGATAATGAAAAATCTTGTGTAATGTGAATTATTGAAACAACAAAGAATATAAAATATCAACGCAAAGAATTATTAAATCAATAAAATACTAAATAAGAATTACTATAACCATTATTGAGTAGTGCCTTCTTACGTAAGAATCAATAATTGGTGCAATACCGTGTCTTCTTGTGTTTTAACCAATAGTATTTTAACAAGATTAATTGAGAATAACTACGCCTATTATTTTTAAACAACTTATATTTGACGCTTTCTTCATCCAATCGCTTTCCGTTATGGGGCCCACAAAAAAGATCACACTGTCGTATTTAATATTCCCTCGACAAAAAAGAATATTCCACGACCAAACGAATATTCCCCGACAACAATGAATATTTTATAACCACTTGCTTATTTTGAAATATTTGTGTATTTTACCCATAACTATCCACATTAATCAAATCAACCCTTACTATTTCAAAATAATAAATAGAGAAATTAAATTTCATTAATAATAAGTTGGGGTCTTACAATAATGCCCGCATCGAAGTTCGAAAAGCGAGTCTTTGGAATGTCACGATTCTAATCTTTCAATTGGTGATATCCTAACGAATATCAATCTTTGAAAAGAATTTGGCTCTCAGAATCGGGTCAAACAGTCATCAATACGTGGCAATGGATACCTATTTTTGATGGTGACATGATTCAACTCCCGATAATCAATACAAAGTCGCGATACTCCCATCTTTCTTCTTCACGAATAGAATAGAGAGCACCCCAAGGAGAAGTACTTAGGGCTAATAAAGCCAATGTCTAACAATTCCTGCGCATTGGGTCTTTAACTCCGAAGTTCAATAGAGCCATTCGATATGGGGCTTTGGAAATAGGTTTTGTCTGGGTTCAAGGTCGATACAAAATTCAATTTCATGCTCTGGGGTAGGCGAAGTTCTTCGAGGGAATACGTCGGAAATTTATTAACAATAGAAATATCGTTCAAAACTAACGATTTTTGTTTAAATCAGTGACATGAGCTAAGAAAGCTTGACATCCGTTTTTCAATAAACGAATAGCTTTATGGCTTGAGATGACCGTGATTGATTTTTTAATGGTTTGGTCGTCAATTCGCATAATAGGTTGGTTAGGAATATGAAAGCTAACAACCTTACGAAAATAATCAATTTTTGCATGATAAGTAGTTAACCAATCAATCCCAGAATCACGCCAAATGCAAATATTTTTAATAAAATAAGATCGACAGGGTAATGTGAGGTACCGATTTGAACCAAACAAGACTTATAAGCGAGGTGGATGTAATGAAGGTTTCTCCCAACGGAGTTTCCACAGATAAGTCAAAGTCTAATTTCTCCGAGTCAAATTTAATCGATGAGCTCAAGTAGGAGAAATAAAAGAATGGGTAGAACCGGTATCAAATAAAGTATAGACTTCATTAGAGTTTATGATAAGCTTACCCGTGATGACCTCATTAAGGTTCCTTGCTCTCCGGGAGGTCACAACAAACGCTTCTCCTCAGACTACCGATTTTGACTTTTACGGGACTACCTTTGGTGCCTCCATCCTAGCTGAATTTGTCTTGATGCATAAAAATCGAGCTAAGTGACCTTCTCATCCACAATTATAACATGCTTTGGACTGGCATGGCGCAGCTTGGATCGATGTGTCCTCTCCTCCGCATTTGAAGCATATGATAGGTGGTCTTTCTCCTTCCTTAACAACGGGTGCTGGTGCTGACGTCCTTCCAACATTTTTGAATCTCCTTTTCTTGAAATTTCCAATCCTTATGTTTTGGCCCTGGATAACACCGAAGTGGTTACCATATCCGGCTCGTTGATTCCTCCATGCTTGTTGTCACCACTTCGATGACTACTCTACCGGTATTATAATTTTGTTGGTCGCTTCTCTTTTAGTTAAGGCGTTGACTCGTTATCGCGCTCCACTAACTGAGCCCTATTTACAACATCTGAATACAAACACAGTTTATGAGAAATAAGATGTTGACGTATCTCCGACTTCAAACCTCTTAAAAACATTCGCGCCATTCTCTCTTCATTATCCACCAAGTGGGACGCAAACCGTGATAACTCCGCAAATTTTGCCTCGTATTGCGACACGGTCATATTGTTTTGTTCCAACTTGATAAACTCCACCTCCTTCATGTGGCGAATACTTTCAGGAAAGTATTTGTCGTTGAATGACTCCCGAACTTCTCCCAAGATATATTCAAGAGAAAGCGGTTGAGTACGCTTTTTACCGATTCCCACCAAAGAATGTCGCCTCTCCGCCGCGCATACAAAAAGGCGTGAAAGAACCTTTTGCTCCCGGAGCATCCCAAGACATCAAATATCTTGGTAATCTGCTTTATCCATGCTTCCGCCAAGTGGTTTTGGCTCTCCCTTAAACTCCGGTGGTCCCACTCTCTTTGAATTGTTTAGCGGTGACCGCCTTGAGAGTTTTCCGTGTTTCCACCTACATTTTGGACAGAGTTGCTTCTAACTTGCTTTGTTGCATCGATTACATAAAGCCTCTCGAACATTTGATCATTCATCATTTGGTCGGTGTTGTTGTTTGCATGAGGATTGTCGCGCTTCCTCGATGCACATTATCCTCGATTATTGATATGTGGTGAATCAACGATCGCTTTGTGCTCCATCTTATTCTCAACATTCTCGAGATGTCATTTTCGAGACATCGCCACAAAACAAAAGGTTAATTGACATATAACATATTATCCCTATATTCGACCGACCAATAAAATAAAGACATAAACTTAGGTAGGTCATACTAGCGAATGTATTCCCCTGCCTCCCTCCTAGTACAATTCTCATATCTTAGCCAGGGATCATATCCCTAAGCTCTGATACGTTAATGTGACGCCCCCAAAATTAGGTATACATCACCCATCTTGGGTAGTCGATACATGGTGTAATTTAAATACAACTTACTAATATAACGTAGGTATAATACGACATAAACCGTGAGTTTGAATACAAATATTGTCTACTAGAGATCATACAAACTCAAAAGGAGTCCTCATTATAATTATTATCACACTATTTCACGTAATAGTGAGGGACTACTAATGCTATCCTCTGGACCATTACTCTGCTCCACGACTCGTCCCCAATATATTCTCATTTCCTAAAGAGAATAAAAGTGAAAGAAAGGGTGAGCTCAACTAGCTCAAGAAGAAATATTATGACTAAGATAATGCGTATAAATTATCATTAGCCTCAACACAAAGTGTTAAACCGATAAAATATAATGAACATCAAGTTTAACTACAAATGAACCAACAATCCATTAAAAGAGTCAAGTAGAAAATAAAATCTACTATCTTTTATGATTTTAAAAGGTTTTCATCAACATTATAAATTTGAGACTCATCTTTAATAAATATTCCACATCATCGAATCACCCCACTTTACTAGCCAAGGATATTCTTTAGTATCACGACCACAATTATTCATGCATTCACGGGCCAAAAATATTTATGTATTCATTAATGGTCATGATCATGCCAACAACTGTCCCATCAATGCACTACGGACCATCGAGGATTTTACCACATCATTTGTAACATTACGGTCATGATTACACCGAATAGTCTCTCGGTCATAATCATACCAAGTCCATCTACGCACTACTACAGCCACGAGATGACTTTCAACATAATATAAACATGAGGATGATGACAATGATATAAGAATTCAATAAAACAAGTTCAAGAATTAATTTATCTAGGAACCAATAACATCCAAATCACAACATGATCTTTGCTTTGTAGAGTAAAATTCAAGAATCTTCGAGAAGAATATTTCCATGAAAGGATCTTTGGATGAAGCGCAAAATATCAAGGATATTCCACTAATTTCATGGAGTATAAAAGTCAAAGTTTTAACCAACTGGGTATAATAAAGAATGGAATAACAAAAGAAATCACCATGCAATGCGATAGATCGCACATGCAGAGCGAGTTATTCCAACAGAATAATAAATAACGGAACAGTCGTAGAAAAGCATGCAGATGTGATATTCCAACAGAATAATAAAGAATGGAACTGTGTCCCACAAAAACGCATGCATGTGATGTTCCAACAGTAATAATAATAAAGATTTTAACCAGGTCCTGTAAAACACACGACATGTGATGTTCCAATAGAATAATAATAAAATTTTAACCAGATTAAAATTGTAAAACACACGCACAAGATGTTCCAATGAATAATAGAAGAATGTCACCAAGTATAGGGTAAACCACGTGACGAGTTATTCCAATGTAATAATAAGCAATGGAATAACAACAGCTTCTCTTCATGAATAAGAAAGAATAACACCCTTACTTTTAGTAGGAAATTGAATCTTTGCAGTAGTGTAGTAACAAAATACTCTTCTTCTTTCTCTATTCTCTCTATACTTTCTCTCTATATAGCTTGAATGAATTCGTGAAAAATAATGAAGCACTAGGCCTCTATTTATAGAAGATTTCTAGCTTAAAGACCGCCATATGAAAAGGCAAGTGGCTTGACGACCGGTGATGTGAAAAGAAAAGTGGTTTAATGCCCAGTAATGTGAAAGCGACAAGTGGTTCACGCTTTGTAATGTGAAACGACAAGTGGTTCGACGCACGTAATGTGAAACGACAAGTGGTTCGGCGCTTTTGTAATAATATGAAACGACAAGTGGTTTGACGTCTGGTAAAGGTAATTACTATTGACGAAGGTAATTACTATTCACAAAGGTAATTACTATTGACGAAGGTAATTACTATTCACAAAGGTAATTACTATTGACGAAGGTAATTACTTATTGATGAAGAGACTCTTAGATGATGACATATGGGCCCCCATAAAATAATCAAACTTACCACAAACGTCTCATAATGGACTCTTTATATACATCAAGGATTGAATAAATATTACCACAAATTATTTTATTTTTAATCAACCCATATTTAATCTTTCAACAATTATTAATCATTTATAACTTGTCGTCTCAATTATTGATTTAATATTATAACATATTATACAAATGATAATCTTTGTGACAATAATTGAATCAATAATATAAGAGATATGATACAACAATTCTTTGTGGCAATAATTGAGCATAGTTGAGTGACTTCTCACGTAAAGATCAATAATCAATATCGTGTACTACTATACAACTACGCGTATCGCTTTTACTAACGGGTAGTTCAACAGCTTTAACGGTAACACCTCCGCCGTTATTTTTATAGAAAGATAATTTTGTCGCTTTTCTAACTACGATAATACTTCCGTTAATAGAGGTCCACTTAATGATTGAGTCGTCGTATTTAATATTCCCCGACAAAAAGAATATTCCCCAGACCAAATGAATATTTTATAACAACTTGCTTACTTTGCAAAATTTATAAATATTACCCACAACTATAACATTATATCAAATTTATTCCATAATATTCAAAAATAATATTTATAAAAAATTCATCTTTATTTATAAAAGTTGGGGTCTTACGATAACACTTGTTGGAATACCCGTGGTTAAAACACAAGATGTCTACGTTGTTGCAGCAGTAGATGCGCAGTATTGCACCAATTATTGAAGGCACTACTCAATAATGGATACGGTAATTATTGCTTCGATTATTTTATTTTATTGATTCAATAATTGTTGCGTTGATATTTTATATTCTTTGTTGTTTGATAATTGTCATTACACAAGATTTTCCATTATCTGACAATAATTCATATTATCTGAATAATATTATTAGATAACATTATTGACAATGTCTAGAAAGTTCATCTGAGGAGAGGTTTGAGTCATCTAATTGCTTGTAGGTAAGGAGAGACCACTTATTGGAAAGCCCTCTCTATCTTGGGAATTGCACAGTTGTCAATAATGTGATTACATAATATTATTTATGAATAATTAATTATTGATTTATATGATGAGGAAAATATTGATTTTATGAGGATATAGATGGAGAAATTTTTAATGTGACAATTGTTGAAAATTAATATTTTATCTTTTTCTCGATAAAATAATTCATTTAAATATATTATTTTAATAATATATTAACGATGATATTTTTACAATGAATGTGGGATATATGAGTATATGAGGAGGAAGAGTATTTTTGTGGCATTAAATGTTTAACACATGTTTTGTGTGTTGGTGGACACAATTATTGACCGAAATTTGATTATAGCACATAAAAATCGTCTGCGTTGTGGATTTCGGTCAATTTCTGTTTCGAATTTGGAAAATCTTTCTTCTGTAAAGTTGTAGAGAATTGAATTTCCTATAAAAAGTCACGGGATTCGAATTTTCTCATAAAAGGGCTATTTATTATGAATTATTGAAGTTCTGAAGTTCCGAAATAATTAATTTTTGGGAGTTTTAGTTAATTATTTTGAGAAAAATATTTTTTGCAACTAAGTTGGTCTCACATGTGATTCAAATGGGCTGAGATCAGTTGTCTAAGGTGGGCTAAGGAAAATGTAAAAAATATATTAATATTATATTCAATTTTCTACTTTGGTGTTCTAAGCATTTTCCTATAAATAGGGTGTTTAGGTTAGAATTGAAAATCACACCAGAAACTGAAGTTTCTCTCTATTTCTCTCTTGATATATTGAGCGTATTCTTGTGAGTATACTTTGAGTGTTATTATACGGTGCAAGTTCCCTTCAGCCCTGTATCTAGTTTTTCAATCAGAAGTACCGTCTTTGTGAGGTAAGGTATGTTATTTTCTTCTCAAATGATATTATTTCTTCAATATCATTATGCTGAAATATTGGTTGGAACTTTTTATCAAATTTGGAACTTTTTCATGTCGGGGTTACTATTCATGAGTTACTATTCACGAGTTACTATTCACGAGTACTATTCACGAAGCATGATGATGTTTTTTGTGGAATTTCTATCTTTTTGTGCTGGAGTTACTATTCACGTATACGGCACTATTCATGAATACGACACTATTCACAGAAAAATAAAATTTTTTCTTTTCGTCCAAAATATCTATTGTGGATACTAGCTTTGATTGTATCCATGTTTTGATCATTCTTGAATTTTTCACCACTATGATTATTTATGAGGTATTTTTGGACATGAAATAAATTTAAATCTGAATCCTTAATACTTGTTCTTTTGTTTCACCGGATTCGCTTTTCTTTAAAATATTTTCATCATCCTCGGTCCTAAATGATGATATTCTTGAATATCTTTGGCACCTTTGTAGTGCAAAGATGAATGATTTCTTGATGAATATCTTTGGTAGTAGTGCAAAGATGAGCAGTGTTTAGATGAACATGACCGATCGATGAATATCTTTGGTAGGTAGTGCAAAGATGAATATTTGATTCAAGATGAATATTGATTGATGTTACAGGGGATAAAATAATGATGATGGATCGTTAAATTCATAGATATTAGTAGATTTCATCCTCTACGTAACTCTTCTATGAATTAATATTTTTCGCTGCGAATATTGCTCTAAAACTTGTTGTTTAATGTATTCTCTCATATTTTTTTCCCTGTTGAAGACTAACGATAATTTGTTGTATATTATCTTAGTCATAATATTCTTTACTGGGCTAGTTGAGCTCACACTTTTTCCTTTTTGTTCTATTTTTCTTCTCAAGAGGCGAGAATGTAGCGAGTACTAGTCGGGGTATGGAATGAAGGTTCTAGAGAGAGTTGTTTAGTAGTCCTCACCATTTTTGTAAAATAATATATCAATAAATGTGATGAGGATTTATTTGGGTATAGATATTGTCTGAAGATAATATTTGTATTCAAACTCACGCTTTCTTGTTGTAATAATAAAGTTATAGTTGTTTCTGTACCATGTATTGACAACTCAGAATGGATGATGTATACCTATTTTGGGGGCGTCACACTTACTGTTGATAA
The DNA here is from genome assembly GCA_020205615.1 of Panax quinquefolius. NCBI lineage: Eukaryota > Viridiplantae > Streptophyta > Magnoliopsida > Apiales > Araliaceae > Panax > Panax quinquefolius. The sequence goes on along the minus strand of CM035174.1, from coordinate 106,711,884 downwards.
AAGAAACGTGAATAGCTCTAATCTAAATACAAACTTTCCAATTGAAAACCCACCAAAATTTTCAATTAAAAAAATATCAGATCAATCAAATCAATTGCAAATATTATTCCGCATATCAGCAACTAAATGCAAATGCAATAATCTCAAATTTTAACACATAATATCTAAAAATTTAAAAAATAGACAAACCAATGAAATAATTCCACCCGCTTCTGGGTTATGTTTCACACTCCTGCATATAGCTGTAACCTATATGCAGTAACCTGTAAGTAATAATGTGTGTATATAATGGCTCTTTCATCGTGCGAAACGTGAATGACATAAGTAGAAGAAAGACAGAGAGACATAATGGAAAAGAAGAGAAAATTGACCGTGGAAGAAGAAGAAGAAGCCAAGGTTGCTATTCACTTATGAGAATAAATAATTAGCCTGATTAATATACGTATATAGATGTATGTATATGCATTAAGGATTAGGTCAGGTGATCATTAACATTATTTCAAACTCTAATTCAGTTAGGAAGTTTTATCCATATAAATTGTTGAAGAGATTAAATTCTACTTGGTTTGTTATTATTTATCCATAATTTAAAAAAGGATAGGATATAATTAAGATAATTGGTTTGTTATTATTTATCCATAATTTAAAAAAGGATATGATATAATTAAGATAATTGGGACATAATTAAAACTATTTAAAATGGATAAGTGTTGAGTTTGTAGAAAGACATTTGTCGATATATAGTCTTAATATCTTTGTGATTTAGTATATATAATAGATTTTAATAAATTAAAAATTTTAAATAAAATAACATTTTAACTTAAAAAGTTACTTGACAATTACTATAAAATATTTAATTTTTAAATTTAAAAATATCTCAATTTGATTTTTAAAACTCAAAGTGAGAATCAATATCAATCTTAACTACTAAGTTAAGAGACGTGCTTACGTATGAATTATGATTAAAAAAAGTTACTTTAAATATTTTTTGTTCACATTTATTAAAAATCAAATGATAAAAAAAGCTTTATAATTTAGTATCTATAAATACTACTAATTATATAATTTAGTGTTAATTTTTTTATATAAATTTTTAATTTAAAAATATCCCAACCCCGCATTTAAAAAATCAAATAATTTGGTAGTTGGGAGTACGGTCACAGCATCCCCATTTCTCCCTCCGTTGTAAGATCCCTAAGCATTCTTCAAAATTGAAGTCCCCAAAGTCTCCCCGGGTAGCACACCATAAAATTCAAATATTTTTCTTTCATTTGTGTGTTTCAATTTTTGATCATCAAAAACAAAATGTACGAGCTGTTCCCCAACACTTCATACATTTACAGGACAACGCCGACGGCTTCGGAACAGAGGCAAATTCATGGCTTGCTGGCGGACAAGATTACTCATCTCCGATTCTCTGGCGAACTCAATCTTCTTTCTCTAACGCCATCACCGCCGCTAGCGGCACTCCTCCAAGCAACCTCGACCGTAACCTCTTCAATTACCTCGTCGAGATTGTTCCAATTGTTCAGTCATTAATCGTAATCTCTCCTTTCTCTTACATTAAATCACTTTTAGTTCATTGAATTTCATTCACTTTAATCACTTTCTCTTGTATGTTAGTTTGAGTTTAATTTATTTGTATATATGGAATTTGTTAGGATAGGAAGGCAAACACTTTATTTACTCGTCGTGCCTCCATGATCTACACAAAGAATCCATTTCGAGAATCCCTGTCCAAGGTCTAATTCTCATTTAAATTTTTTCTGTTTAAGCATATGTAATATGTATATGTATAATCTATATATCTATAGAGAGAGAGAGAGAGACAATGAACAGGCAGAATAATATATAGACTCAAAATGTGTGTATTTTTGTTTTGCTTAATTGTGCTGGTATGTGCCAATATATGTTGAATTTATGGATCATTAAGACTTACCTTTTACTTTTTAAAGCTAAAAGATTCTATTTGCTTGTTAGTCTCTCTTAAGAGTTTCTTGATTGAACACAGATGAGGTTTTCATTTGTTTTTTAGGTTTGATATCACTTATAAAAGAATAACGTTTTAGGTTCGGTATCCTAACAAGGATTGTGAAACCTGTTTTATTGTCTCTGAAACTAATTTTACAACTAGAATTTAATCCTCTATGAATTGGTCCAACAACCAACTTTGCCTTTTGAAGCTCATTGAAGTCCACATTTTCTGATGGTTAGTGTACATGGATTGACAGGGACAAGCAAGCTTTCAGCTAATTCTTCTTGAAGGGTGCTATTAAAGTAGATTTAACCTGAGTAACTGGAAATAAATCTTAGTATAAAGTAAATCCTAAATCTAATACAATTGTTGTGTAAAACTTCTCAAGCCGTCTTCGGATTCTTCAATTGCCACGTGAATAATTTCCAATTCACCTTCGGATTGAACTCTTTCCGCGTGAATGCACCAAATTTCCGTTAGAAGCTAATTGCCGTGTACAAGTTTTACAGAGTTGGTTGAACATAGGATTGTGTTAGAAAATATATCCATGGCCCACGTGAATAAATGTAAGATTTGCAAGTTTGTTGCATGAAAACGTGGCCCACATGATTAATATCTTACAAATCCATGTAATCTCCATTCCATTCATGCTGCCCACGTGGGATTGCAAGTTTGCATGAAAACAACCACCAACCGTGGCCCACATCCAATTAGAAATGCATGGAAAATAATTTTGCAGGTTATGTATTACCCCCTCCATGTAATGACTAGCTTGTTGCAATTCAAAACCAACACGTGGCCCATCTTTGTATGCAATCTGATGCTGCCCATTCAATAAACTGAGTACATATACGGATTGAAATTTCTGAAGTTCCGTGTCTCCACTTGGTCCAATAACGCTCAATTTGTCTTTAAATTATTTTCAAATTCACAGAGCCCATCAATTGTACCTAAAATAAAAATATAAGAATAATGAGTTTATTTAGGCACAAAATAAATATAAAAGATTAAGTATTAAGGAATAAAAATATAACATATTTCATACTCATCAAATTCCCCACACTTATCTTTTTACACGCCCTCGTAAACCAAAAATTTGATTTCCGAAAAAATTCTATTCAACCATAGTGTCAAAAGATTTCAAGATACAAATCATGACTATCAACACTAAATTTGCGTAAAAATCTAATCAACGCTTATCAATCAACTCACAATTACCAACCTTACCATTTCACCAATGAATTTCATTAAATCAAATCAGTAGCCACATAAGTAACTTTCCCAAAATCATCATACTTACTCAACTTAGTTACCATGAAGCAAAAACTGTGCACACTGACTCACAACCAAGAACAAATTTTTCTTGCTTTTTAATTTTTAATTTTTTTCATAGAACCTTCTTTTTAGCACGTATGAATGTATTTTCATGCTTTTTTTTTTTCAGATTTTTTTTTTTCTCGACGTGTGCAATGTCTCCTTTTCTTAGGCTTTTCAGAGTTACCCATTAGCTTAACTTTCCACCAACGACTCCCAAACCAGATGATCTTAGGGCGCTAGTGTAGAGACACCCCTACGGCTTACTTATTCAAGTAACAAAGGCCACAAAAGTCGACTAGTCAAGTTGCTTTTATCCATCGTGACTTTTCAAATGATGAATACCGATGCTTCCCCGAGGCTTAGATACCCAGCTATTTCATTTCGATACATGGACATTGAAGCGATTTTTTTTTTTTTTTTTTTTTTCATTCATCATTTTTTCACACATGGTTCTCAACAACATAAGCAAATTAAATAGCTTCTAAGTCGTGAAATTAAAGGTACATAGACAACTCCACAAATAACTTAGCCAAATAAACATGTTTCTAATATTCAAGTACTAATGTATCACAAATTCAATTCAAATCAATTACTATGGATCACGGCTTAGTTGTCATCATTCATTAACAAATTAAGCATCAAATGATTCTCAATTTTAGCATCAATTTTCAATCTTTGACTTTAACCTTCGAACACATAGGCGAATAGAACCATGGAACCCAAGTTTTCAGTTTTTTTTTTTTTTTTTTCAACTTTCCATCAAAATTGGATTATTATTCCTACATAAAATAAAACCTAAATCTCCCCCCCACACTCAAACCTTACATTGTCCCCAATGTAAGAAAATCATGCAAAGAAGAAAATACTACTAGCAAACATGCAATAAAAAAAAAAAAAAAAAAAGTAAAAGGATATAGAAAAATCAAATCGAGATCTTGGGTCAGCTTCCCAAGTAGCCCTCCGTTTTAACGCCTTTGCTCGCTCGACGCCATGCCTCTCTTCTCAACTTTCATAGATCGGATCGCCTAGCTCCACCATCTCAATATTTTCCACCGATGCCCCTCATAAAAAGGCTTTAATCTATGTCCATTCACCTTAAAGATCTTGTTTGTGTTTCAAGCTTCAATCTCAACCGCACCACGAGAGGAAACACATTAGTGATAACAAAAGGACCAACCCATCTAGATCTCAATTTACTCGAAATAACTTAAGCCGAGAATGATATAGCAAAACTTTTTGTCCCACAATAAAGGTTTTCCGCAGACAATCTGCTTATCATGAAAAGCTTTGGTCTTTTCTTTGTAAATCTTTGAACTTTCATAGTTTCATTCCTCAATTCTTCTAACTCTTGTAATCGCAATTTCGTGGTACTCCAAATTACTTCCAAACTCATGTTACACCGCTTGATTGCCCAAAAAGCCCTATGCTCCAATTCAATGTAAGTGGCATGGTTTTCCAAACACAATCCTCATATGGTGACATCCCAATAGTGTTTCAGACGCCGCTTCTATAGCCCCAAAGTGCATCATCTAATCTCATACTCCAATCCTTTCTCGCCGTCGACTACCTTCTCCAAAATGGATTTGATCTCTGCTAGACACCTCACCACCATTACTCGCATGGATGGTAGGATGTAGAAACCTTGTGCGTAACATTGTATTTCTTGAACAAAGCCGCTAACACCTTATTGCAAAAAAAAGTGGGTTCCATGATCACTAATGATGGCTCGTGGTGTTCCAAACTCGACAAATATGTTAGTCCTAACAAAATCAAGAACAACTTTAGAATCGCTACCCCAGTGGCTTTAGCTTCCACCCATTTTGAGACATAATCAATAACCAAAAAGAATATATAAATTCCCAAAGGATGAAGGAAAAGGTCCCATAAAATCTATACCCCAAACATCAAAAATTTCAACAACTAATATAGGAGTTTGGGGCATTTGATTTCGCTTGAGAAATATTCCCCGCCCTTCGCAATTAACATATGTTTTACAAAAAACAGATAGAATCTTTAAAAAGCGATGGCCAATAAAAAAACTTTTTCCAAAACTTTATTAGCGCTTCTTTTTGGACCAAAATGTCCTCCACAAGCATAAGAATGACAAAAGAAAGAATAGATTGAAATTCATTATTAGCACACATCGCCTAACTATCCGTCAAGACAAAATTTCCATAAGTATGGATCATCCCAAACATAGTGTCTAGCATCACTTTTCAACTTTTCCTTTTGGGATTTAGAAAATTTTTAGAAAATATGCACTTACCAAATAATTCACTATATCTCGCATACCGTGGAATCTCAAAGATGGATGGAAAGTAATCGCTCATCCGGAAAGAATCATGTAATCAGTAGCTCTCTTCGCCTCTCAATAACCTACTCAAGTGATCCGCTACTAAGTTGTCCGCACCTTTCTTATCCTCGATCTCTAAGTCAATTCTTGTAGTAGCGTAATCCATCGAATAATCCTTGGTTTAGAATCTTTCGTGAGAGCAAATACCGAGAGCAAAGCGTGGTCGTAATAAACTATAACTTTAGTACCAAGCAAATAAGATCGAAATTTATCTAAAGCAAAAACCACAGATAAAAGTTCTTTTTCAATTGTGGAATAGTTTATCCGAGCCTCATTCAAAGTCCTAAAAGCATAAGAAGATGGCACGAACGACTTTGTCAATCCTTTGTCCCAAAATGTTTCCCACCGCATAGTTGTTACACACACATGATCTCAAATGGCAACTTCCAATTTGGCAAGGTTGAACGACAGAGCAGGTTAATAATTTCTTTAAAGTGTCAAAAGCCTCCTCAGATTCATCATCAAACCGAAAGTCCACATCTTTTTGCAAAAGAACTTACATAAGGGTAATGCCATCTTCGAGAAGTCCTCGATAAATCTTCGATAAAATCTCGCATTTACCAAGAAAAGAGAGCTAATCTCCCGCATCGCCGACGGGTAAGGCAAAAGCAGATATAACATCTATCTTAGCTTTATCAACTTCAAGACCTTTAGATGACACAACACGACTCAAGTACTATTCCTCGTTCTACCATGAAATGACATTTTTCCCAATTTAAAACAAGATTAGTTTCCATGATCTATCTAGAACACGATTTAAATTATCTAAGCATGCATCCAAAGAATCACCATGAATTGTGAAATCATCCATAAAAACCTCGATGCATTCTTCTAAAAGATCCGAAAAAATGCTTACCATGCATCGTTGAAAAGTACCTGGGGCATTACACACTCCAAAAGACATCCGTCGATAGGCAAAAGTACCAAAGGGACATGTGAATGTGGTCTTCTTTGGTCCCTGTGCAATCACAATCTGGTTATATCCTCAAAACCATCTAGAAAACAATAATAAGTGTGCCCAAATAATCTCTCCAACATTCGATCAATAAAAGGAAGAGGAAAGTGATCTTTTCTTGTTACAACATTCAATTTTCTATAATCTATACACACTTCCACCTCGCTTTTTGCATTCGTAGGGCACCAACTCATTATCATCGTTTCTAACAACGGTGATTCCGGATTTTTTTGGGACTACTCAAGACCGGACTCACCCATCGACTATCTGAGATGGGATAGATGATACCGAAGATCAGCCAATTTGAGCACTTTTTTTCACCACCTCCATCATCGGGTGGATTCAATCTCCTTTATGATCTCTCAGTTTTTAGCTCCATCCTCTAACAATATCCGATGTACGCACACGGCAGACTAATACCCTTGATATCCGCTTATCATCCATCCAAAAATCGTAATATGGTCCCTTAGACTCTCAACAATTTTTCTTCCCGCACCTCGTTAGATTACTAGCAATAATTACAGTGCAAAGTGTCATTAGTCCCCAAATATGCATATTTCAAATGAAAGGTGTAATTGTTTCAATTCTAGAGTCAGGGCTTGTATAATGTAAGGTAATAACTTTTGATGAGAAATGAAATTGAATAGAATATACCGTTGATTTATTTGAGAATTTTGGCAATGAATGTAATGCAATACATTCTCTTTCAATTCCGGGTTTGTGCAATCTCTTCTTCCCCGCCCATGTCCAAACTGCTTGGTGATTGCAATTTCCAAATTGTCCCTATGTAATTGTTCAAAAGCTCTACGCACTAAGGAGTCTCTCACATCGATAAGCAAAAACTCCGTCCCTATATCACTAGGGTACCTCATGGCATCATAGATGTTAAACTGGATTTTCTCGCCATCAAACTCCATAGTCAAGGTCCCATTATGCACATCAATCATGGTTTTTGCTGTTTTCAGGAAGGGTCTTCCTAACAAGATGTGGGAGGGGTTTGGTGATGTATCATCTTCCATATCCACAATGTAAAAATCTGCAGGAAAGATTAGTTCGCTCACCGCACTAAGACATCTTCAATTACCCCTGGGGGTAGGTGTTAAGACGATCCGCCAATCGATAATCACACCAAGATTTTTCAAAGGGCCTAGATTTAAGGAAGCATAAATGATAAAGGCATAACATTAATCAAGCTCCTAAATCTAGTACGGCTTTTTCAAATCTGTGTTTCCTATTTTGTATGGGATTGTGAACATTCCCGGATCTTTACATTTAGAGGGCATTTTTCTTTGAAGAACAATGAGATACATTTTCTCCAACTGTGACTCTTTCATCATTTTGCAATTTTCTTTTATTAGTGCATAATTCTTTTTTAAAATTTAGCATACCGTGGCACTTGTTTAATCAGCATCAAGAGAGGGATGTTCACTTCTACTTTTCTAAAAGTTTCCAAAATTTCTTTTTCTTTTTCATCGTTTTTCAAGTTTTAGAATTTCTCGGAAGGAAAGGGAAGAGGAATGTTTTTAAGTCGATTAGAGGTTTAGTCAGACCTTGGATTTTTCTGCTCCTCCTTAGTCTTCTTCCTCTCAAACTCTACTTGGGTCTCTGTGGTGTATCCAACTGTGTTCCATTCCGCAGTTATGGCACTTGCATTCTCCTCGGGTCGACTATTGCTTTGAGATGGTAATTTTCCCGAGCCTCTAGATTCCAATATCCCCACAACAGAGCTAATTGTCCTACTTGGTTCCTCAAATCTTGAACCAAGTTTTTGTTCTCATCGAACTGCTGTGTCTCGATTCATGAATTGTTGTGTCTCGTCCATGAATGCTTTGAACATATCCTCCAATGATGTTCCAAAGAGGTGCGACCGCTTGCTTTTGCTTGATATTGAGGTCAATGTTTGGTTGAAAGCCCCGCCGCTTAGGTGGAAATGCAGTGGTGCCGCTTGCTTGCTCCCCATAACTCGATTTGATGATCCCTCCATCCCGGGTTATATGTGTTTGAGTACGGATCATACTTTTTCCGAGGTGGTGGCTGATAATTTCCTATCAGATTAGCTTGTCAGCACAACCTCATCATCTTGTAATGTCAGGGCATTCATCTCAGATTGTGATTTGGTTGTAGACATATTCCACAAACCTTTGCAATCGGCAAATGACCAGAGCTAATTGTCTAACCATAGCAGCTTAATTCAGAAATTTGTCAACCATAATCACAAGTGCTTACCTCGCTTACCCTTACTCGGTGCATGATTTGTTCTAGTGCCATATTGTCATGAAGTTCACGCCATGTTTGCAATTAAATTCCTTGCCTCCTCGGGGTCTTGTCAACTAGTGCTCCTCCGCTAGTCATCGATCATGCTTCTATCCATCTGGATCAACCCTTCAGAGAAATATTGGATCGTGTGTTGTTCATCTATTCGATGCGATGGACACTAGAACAAAGCTTTTTGAATCTTTCCCAATACTCATATAAAGTGTCTCCCCACCGAATTGTCTAATCCCACGCATCTCTTTCCTTATGTCATACTCTTGAGGTCGGAAAGTATCTCTCCAAGAACAACCGCTTCATGTCATTCCAAGACTCAGATTGAACCCGAGGGTAGGTAGTACAACCAATCCTTTGCCAAATCTGCTAAGGAGAAATGGGAATGCTCTCACTTGATTTGCTTTCTTCTATGATTCCGTGGGTTTCATAGTGGAGCACACCACATGAAATTCCTTCAGATGTTTGTAGGGGTCCTCACCGTAAGACCACGAAAAGTAGGCAAGAAATGGATTAGTCCAGATTTAAGTTCAAATGCAATATCTAAATTAGGATATTCAATGCACGTAGGTTGTTGATTTAAATTAGAGTCGCCAACTCCCCGAGAGTTCTATTGTTGTTTGGAATCGCCATCTCTTCTTCTTTATCGGATTCGGTGGATGATTGGATAATAATTCCAAAGCTAAGTTGAGGCTCGTGATGATGCAGAAGCCTCGCCTATATCTCTGCAGTAAGACCGTTGAACTTTAAGTTTTTCCTTCTTTAGCCTCCTCATGCTTTTTCTCAATCTCGGATCAAAATCTAATATAGTAGCTTCGAGAAGATCGAAATCATAAAAAGAAACAAAACAAATAATAGAATAAAACAAAACGCCAATTATTACCCTAAGAATCCAATGCCAAAAAATTGGGAGTCATCGCTTACACTCCTAAATTAACCTCACTTTCACTTCACAATTTATAATAATTAGCACAAGAAGAATAAGTAAGGATCGATCCCACGAGAGAGTAAAGTTGTTTTATAATTATTCTACTATTTCAATGTAAAATAAAGATGGGGGTTTTTGAAAATTATTTTTAAACTAAGAGAATAAGAATTAATGATGAAGTTAACCAAATATATAAAAAATTCATCATAGCTTCAGCCACACAAGTACAACAATCAATTAATCAAGTAATTATTATTTTCCTTCAATGAAATTATTAGCCCTAGATAACAATAAGCTCTCTATATCCAAATTCTCCTTAGATTATCACCGTATGAAAACAAGCTCTTCACCGATTCTAACTAGCATATAACCTAGAATAAGCTCTCTAGATTTAATATGATAAAGCATTAAGAAATAGAGAATTAGGCTAATCCAAGCAACAAACACATAAGCTCGATTTATTTAACTTGTTTTCTAATAATCTTAGCAATAAACAAAAGCTTGTCCACAATTATTATTACTAAGTTGCTACTTGTGATGAAGATGATATCAATTACACGTAATACCAATCTTAATCTAGCAGATGATAATGATCAAATTAACTCAATCGACCATATTAAATCAATTAGATCAATTAGCATGCAATCAATGAAAACAGATTATCGTAAGAAATTTCACACAAGAAGAAATAAATAATAAAACTCAATTAATCAATTACTTGTAACAAGGATTCACCTCCCTTTAGAACCGAATGAAAAGAACTAGTCTCGACATGCTTCTTGAGCCTTCACTCCAATAGATGATAGTTGATAATTGATAATTGAATGAAAACCATGACTCTCATCCTCTATTTATAGTGCTGACAAAGTCCTAAATCCTAGGAAGTAGAAATCCCAATCTAAAAGAATTATAAATTACACTAATTTCCATAAAAATAGAATTAATTTGGAAATAAATCTTATTTAAATAAATCCTAAATCTAATTCAATTTGAAAAAAAATCTTGGATTCTTCAATGCCACGAATAATTTCCAATTCACCTTGGTTGAAACTCTTGCATGAAAACAACCTGTAGAGTACATGCTGAAATGTTAATTTTGCGTTATGTATTACCCTCCACTTGGTCCAATAACGTTCAATTTGTCTTTAAATTATTTCCAATAACGTTCAATTTGTCTTTAAATTATTTTCAAATTCACAGAGCCCATCAATTGTACCTAAAATAAAAATATAAGAATAATGAGTTTATTTAGGCACAAAATAAATATAAAAGATTAAATATTAAGGAATAAAAATATAACATATTTCATACTCATCAGTAACACTTCCACATAGTAAATGGGAAAAATTAATGAATTCTGCCGAAGGAAAGGGATCTATGAGGATGGTTGTTTGTTATGTAATTCATAACCTTAGATAGGAACCTACATTGCTGCTATCTCATTTTCCTCTTTGCTCCTTCCTTTTAGCTGAACTCTAACCACCACCCTTTAAGCCTTGACCATGCTAGTGCCCTGTGGCCAACTTGAAGGGGCTGAAGATCGACGCAGAGCTTTTTGGTTGTTAAGTTATAGCAGCACTGTGTTACATATCAAAGTTTATTTAGAATAAGTATACTAAAAGTAGTAAGAGTAATCCAAGGGTTGAGATTAGGCTAAATGGCTAGGATTTATGTAGAAAGAATGCTATATATGGCCAAGTATGTACTGAGGTAGGGTAGGGTAGGGTTATTAATGAATTAACCAAACTTTTCTCTATCTTCTCTAGATTTCTTCTATTCTCCCTCATTTTTCTGGAGTTATTGCAAGAGACTATAATTTCTTGCTACATTGGCGCTTTCATTGAGAGGGCTCCAATGGCCTATCCCAATTCTATCGAGGCAATTTTTGCCCAATTTGCAGACAAATTTTGTGCTACCATGACCACGGTCGTACAAGAGGTTATGAAACAAGCTCGTAACACTCCTACAGAGCATAATGATAATCAATTGAAGAATCAAGCTCACCTAAAACCTCATTGAAAATTGCTTATTTGTGGCTATACGGAAGAAGAGGATTGCTTGTGTGAAGCCACTGATGCCATAAAGTCGGTATACCAAGATGATAGCGATGAAGATGATATGGTTCAGGATTTTAACGAGGAAGAAGGCCATCAAAATCAATTGAAAATCCAGCGAGATGTTGACCTATTTGTTCTTGAGGCTGAAGATCATGAGAGTTTTCTGGAGAAACTTGAAAATTCAAACCCACCAATTTATCAAGTTGGCGATCAGTTGATTCAGATTGAACCATTTGATAATCCATTTGTCACGAAGGTTGGTGATAATAAGTGCTTTCAGGCAAAAATTGATGATTCCAGCCAACTAATTCAACAAGTTTGGGATAATGATGAGGGAGTTGCTGTTGTGTGCAAGGTGTTTGACAAAATTCCGGAACAAAATAGATACATTGACATGCTTAATCCCGATCCACCAGATGATTATAATACAGTAATAGCTACTAATGAAAGTTACTTCAGCTTCCGTTCGGAGTCATCACCAATTACACTCTTGACTATAGTGGAAAGCTAACTCGGTATGCATATGACATGATTAATTTACATTTTGTTCAATATGTGGCTGTAAGTGAATGTCATTGTAGAAGTGGGAAGCAACCCACTACAATACTTCTTACTAATTGGCTAAAAATGTTTGATGAAATTCCCAAGAGAAATGTTTACTCCCATGAATACCATGTTTGGAATTTTGTAGCAATAAGAAGGATTGAAGAATTAAATCTCTCTCTCATTAGCTATACTGCTACTTGGGTTGAAGTTCTAACTAGATTTCATGAAATCTGGACTATTATGGATGTGAAATTAAATTGCATTTCTTCTCCCTTTGGATATGTGACTCTCATTTTAATCCATGAAAATAAAATCTCAAGTATAAATGTTGTGGTGAAAGTACTAGAATTAGCATTGAAGAGACAAATGCCCTTTCTGACTATTGCTGAAGATGTGGAAAGTGAAGCACGTGCCCAAGTCATTCTCAATAAGCTTCATACAGGAGTCAAGGTCTGTGCAATCAAAGCTCTTGGGTTTGGAGAGAACAAAAAGGCTAATTTTCAGGATCTTGTTATTCTCACTGGAGGCCAGGTTAAAACTGAAGAACTTGTTGTTCTAGATGGTACCAGTGAGAAAAGAACTATAGAAGGAAGTCGTGAACAGATAAGGTCATCAAACGAGTTGATCATTTCTGATTATGACAATATTAACAATACATTGACTATTGTTGACAGTGGAATTGGCATAATCACTGCTGACTTGGATAACAATTTAGGTACCATTTCAAGATCAGGAACTAGTGAATTCATGGAAGCCCTTACTGCTGGTGCTGTTGTCAACATGATTGGACAGTTTGGTGTGGGTTTCTATTCTGCTTACTTACTTGCTGAGAAAGTTGTTGTCTCAACAAATGGTGATGAACAATATTATGGAAGTCCCAAGCTGATGGTTCTTTCATTATAATCAGAGACACTACTGGTGAGGTACTGGGTAGGGGTACCGAGATTGTTGTCATGAAGACCAGCTAGAAAATATTGAAAAGCGCAAACTTAAGGATCTGATCAAAAAGCACTCTGAGTGCCACAATTACAGTAAATTTTGCAAGGCCTTCTTGAAGAAACACAAGCTTGGTACCCATGAAGACTCCCAGAACAAGACAAAGATTGCTGAATTGCTCAGACACCACTTCACAAAGAGTGAAGATGAGATGATTAGCTTGAAGGAATATGTGACAATAATGAAAGAAGGACATAGTGACAATTACTATATCAGTGAAGATGAGATCTTCATTGTTCATATCATTAACAAAGGGGATGTCACAATAATTGGAAAACTTCTAGTGGGAGTAACATATGGTCTTGCATGGGCAGGAAACAAAAAGTGGTTACTTAAATTGGGATCAGACCTGATGTTTAAATGGGTATGTCTAATGCTCCATTTTGAGGTGTTTATTTCCTACACATTTGATATTGATTTCAACAGGTTTTTATTGAACAATTCAAAATCTAATATTCATGAGGATTGGATGGGTTTAGATATTGTACCGAAATTCGTCAAGACGTTTAGTGAAGTGTGGAGTTTCACAAATGTCATCACTTGGAATGGCAAGGTTTGCATCGAATGGGTGATTCTTCATTGTTGTGCTCTTACTGCAAAGCCTATGAAAGCATGCTACAATAGCATAACAAAGAAAGTTGAAGGACATTTCATCTTCCCTAATAGAAAATTGAGCAAGATTAAAAGTATGCGAAGTTCGGGTTATGTACCAAGTGGAGAGAACACTCTGAATCCTTTGAAGGAAACAATGCACAATGCCAAGGGGCGTAATTGCGTTATTATTCTACAAATTGTGATGACCAGTTTTAAGGAGGATATTTTCATTCTTACACTCAAGTTGCAATACCACCTTGAGGACAAGGTGGTTTTTGAAGGGCGGAGTATTGTTACATATCAAAGTTTATTTAGAATAAGTATATTAAAAGTAGTAAGAGTAATCCAAGGGTTGAGATTAGGCTAAATGATAATAATATGAATGGTTAGGATTTATGTAGAAAGAATGTTATATATGGCCAAGTATGTACTAAGGTAGGGTTATCAATGAATTAACCAAACTTTTCTCTATCTTCTCTAGATCTCTTCTATTCTCCCTCATTTTTCTGGAGTTAGTGCAAGAGACTATAATTTCTTGCTACATTATATCAACCACATCAAGTTGTATTTGTAACTGATGTGGGATTATTCCTTACGGTCTAGTATGCAAAACCGACGTCGCCCTGTTTACGAGTCCCGGCTTGTAAGTAGGGCTCTCAATGAAAGCACCAATGATACAAACCTTAGCCCATTTGACACACCTTGAAAAGCTAGCTACCTTAGGGGAACCTATATCAACCCACATCAAGTTGCATTTGTAACCAATGTGGGACTATTCCTTACAACCTAATATGGAGTTCGCATCACACTGAGCAACTAACAAATTAAATGGGAATGAAAAGAGAATAATGATTGAGTTTTAGGTTATTCTGAATATGAACCTTATAATGCATTTAATGAATTTAAGGGAGAAATCGAATTTATACCTTTTGGAACCATGCAGGTGTGCTTTCTAATTAGTTTATTCATTCCCCCGAGCATATCCCTAGCAGCCTCTCATCATTTTTACTTTTTACTTGAAAAGATTATACACTAAAAACACTTCTTGTGATTGTGAGCTTTCTTAAAGCTCCTCCTAACCCGCGTAGAAACTCTTTACATTATAGGAGGAGAGAAGAGCAAACAAAACAATTGGGTTGTTAGCTTAATTTCAGCGTTACATTTTGGACTTCAGTTAAAATGGCTAAAGATTTGGTATGGTTCTGATGTGGTCCACAAAACTTTTCTCATTAAAAGTGACGATCTAAGATTAAAATCATCAGCTTCTTCACTCAACTTATGGTTTCCTTTCCATGCAAGTAAACTGACTGATGGATTATATGTGACACTGATATTGGATTTTGGCAGACAAGTGAAGCGAAAGGAAGACATGCAACTCAATCGATTCCAACAAAAAAACGTAGGGACTCGTGGAGACAAGGATCAAGGTAAGCATGGTAGCAATAACCAAGATGGATGTGGCAACAGCTTCTCAGTTTCCCCCTCAAGTACGTCACCAACAGAGAAGGACAGAGAAGAATTGATTGTAATGAGAAATCAAGTGGAAGATCTACTTAGGAAATTATTAGAGAAAGATGAACTTTTGAAATCAGCTGAAATTTCGAAATACCAGATGACTTCAACTCTTGCCAAGCTTGATGAATATTGAAGCACCAGGTTTTCGAAAAGGATTCTTTATTGAAGTCTATCCAACTACAACTTTCTGATGCAAAGGTACAACTTTAATGCTTGTGTACTCTTTTCTTTTTCTCCTTTATTTGGCAAACTCATTTGATCCCTAGGTTAGTCTTATGGTCAGATCCTTGTTGAACAATTTTCATGCAGTTGACACTAAATCAATGGTAAATCTTTTATATGAATTTGAAGCTTTAATAAAGAAAGTTATTCATTGTCACATTGCTTAAATATAATATTTTGATCACCTTTCCTAAATTCTAACCAAAATGTTCATTACCAATTATTCCTGTATAACATCTCGCATGAGAGGGAGACCATAGTGTTTTTCTTCTCTTTGTTTTTCTCTGTTAGTAGCTTAGGTAGACTGTAGGTTTCATCATATTACTGGGAAACCTTACTTTATTAGTGGTTATGAGATCTATTACAATCATACTTGGGAGAAAAGTGCATGCGTGTGAATGAAAATGAGTTGGCTACGTCACATGAACTATGCTATTGGTATTTTTTTCTAGCCTTTTTTTAATACCTTTTTTCTTGATTTGTTTTTAATTTCTTGCAGAGTCTATGTCACTGCTGTTTTCTGTGATAGTTACCTTTGCATATCCATAATACTGCTGATGTTTTTCCAGATCAGTAATACTGTCAAGTGTCAATCACCATCTCACTTTGCCATGATTAAGGTTCTTGTCCCCTAGATGCTTTTCTTAAGACCGTTGATTAGTTTTTCTCTCACTTGTACTTGCATGATAATATCTTGTGTTGTCACTTCAAATAATTAGCACGTGCACAAGGTAAACTTCCATGTGATTGGTTCCTCTCTCTCTCTCTGTGCTTGATTTTCTCAGACTATGATCAGGTCATTGTTAATAATTGTGCTTTCCACAGATTAAGCTTGCTGACAAACAATCAGCCTTGGAAAAGTTACAATGGGAAGCAATGACTTCTAACACACAAGCGGAGAAGCTTTGGGAAGACGTGACCACCATGCAAGAAGAGATGTCTTCATTCATGCTCTTATGTGAAGGCCTCAGAAAGAATAATGACGCTTTATCTGGTGAAGATTATGATGTCACAATGTATCATTCAGATCATATACCAGATATAGTGCGCTACTGACCACTTGGCTGCACCATTGGTTATCATTTTAATAGTATAAAATTTGTATTTAACAAGTTTATTTAGTAAACAAATAAGACTAAAACTCGTATTAGACTGCTGGTATCTAAACTGATTGCTAAATATACATTAATCTGGATTTTCTATTTCCAGTCATGTTATTGCTTTTTTCTCCCTTTTTTTTCTTCGTAGGGTGAGAGTGGGGAATATTGTATTCTAATTGGTTTAAACTCAGGATTGTTTGGAAGAGATGGAGTGGCAGAAAATGGAGGAAGCACAAGAAGCTTACATTGCTGCTGTTGCTGCTGCAAAAGAATATCAAGATGAAGAGTCTATTGCAGCGCAGGAGTGCAAGTGCAAGGTTAAATCTTCAATTGTTTGTGTTTAAGAACTAAAAATATGAGTGCTATATATATGGAAGTAGTTGTTATGTTACATGTCCAGAGACCCGAGTTATGAGACTCTTATTGACCAAGACCTGCTGCTGAAACACTTGCTCACCACTCACCAGTTACTCGAGGTATTATGTAGCTGTTTATCGGAATAACTATAGCTATGAAATGATGTTGAGAATTATAGCCATATTAGTACAAGTGATGGTCCATTTTAACCATAGCTACAAAATGTTGTTGTTGATACAAGTGATGGCTGATTTTTACTATCTTGAAGAACTAGGATGGAATCTACAAGTCATTAGTTTAAAATAACTTTATATGGGAATCATTGAACTAAATTAAAGTCCAAGCTGAGCTCAAGTTGACTCGTTATCAAATTACTGTATTGAGCAAATTATGAAAGACAGATGCTATTCTTCATAAAATCAATAATCAACAATATTTCATAATCTACTCAATCCAACAGGGAAAGAACTGAACTGTGTGTGTATAAAGAAAAAGCTAATAAGCTGCACCTACTGCCTTAAACTAACAATGTTGTAGCTTTTAGAATCTACTGAGAGTTTGTGTTGGTAAAATGCATGAAGTCTTTTCCCAAGGGAAAAACCTAATGAAACTGTGGCTACTACTGCCTCAAGCTAACAATGCTACAGCTAGCTTCTAAAATCTCCAACAAGGAATTCGTGCACCAGTCTTCCTTGTTTTGCTTCGCTCTTCTAATTTTGGCATTCTTGCTGGACTGCCTTTCCATTCCCAATTCATTCTGCAGATATATGTATATATGATATTTGTCAACTGCTATCAGGATTTAGTGAGTTAAAATGTATTCTGTGTTCCAAAATTAGAGAGATGTTTTTGCTTTTTGTTCGTGTGTACGTGTAATTTTAGAGTATAAAGTGGTGATATGAAGTTCTATTAAGGTAAATTGAGTACTATTGTGCATCACTGCTACAGTATCTGATATTAGTGCTCGAAAATGTAAAATTTTCTTTAAAGATGTCATTTTAGAAATGTATTTCTAATTTCGGAACGGGGAGGGGGGAGTACGATGATCCTTACACTGGGAAAGCAAAAGAACTTGAACTACTATCAGAGTTAGTTGAATCGCTCAATCTTGCTGCTGCAGGCACTGGCTTCGATTCCATAGTCTCCTCAACCTCAGTTATATCTTTGATATCATCCTCATCATCATCTGGAGGCAATTCTGGGTATGGGTGTATACTTTCTTTTTCCTCCTCCCCCTACGACAAACATACACCAAAGGAAAAAACAAACTTGCTTTATCATCAAATCCATCTGGGTGCAGTGGAAAGTTATTTTCTTGTGTTTGGGGTGGGGGGTGTTCACATCACTATCAGAAATGATATAGTCAATTTCCTCCACCTTGTTCTCATGGCTAAATTGGAAGACGTCCGAATTCTCACCAAAAATAAGTTGCTTTAAGATAAAAATGAAACCTATTTATATAATCTATCTAGTCAAGTCAAAAAAAACTGTAATCATTTAAATAGATATGAAACTAACCTTGGGAGTAATGTGTGTGGGTTCCATCCTATCAACCTTGGGAGAAGATACCGGCAACTCCAAATCGATGCCTCCATCGTCCTTAAAGCAGAAGACTATGTAGTCCTCATTGGTAAAAGATGGCCAATTTGACTCGGCCGAATTCTTCAGTCTATTTTTCGAAGTTTTTTCCATACTCTTATGGATTCTCCCATCACCCTTTTGGCTAAAAATCATAGTACCACTTGAAGTGCACATGAACTTATGATCAGCTTCATTTTCCTCATCTGAAAAATCTTATAATAATAAAAAATTACAAGAAAAAGAAAAAAAAGATGATTTTATATATGTTTTCATCACATCAAATGATCAATAAAGAAAATTCTAATAATGAGATAGAAATTTACAGCCTGCCTGCCTGCCTGCAAGGTAGGTTAAATTAAAATGATTGAAATACTTGCATGTTTACCTATAGGAAAGCTGCATGAATATAAGGTGGACGCCAAATCTCTTACACTCCATCGTCTCACCATCCTTGTTATGGTTGATGATGGTGTGCTCATTCTTGAAAATTAATTTAATTTCTTATAAGAGAGAGAAAGTAGCAGAAAGCTGATTATAGAAATCTAAGAGGGCCGGGGGAATTGTAATTGTAATTTGATTTGAAATTTAAAAATAATAAGTATCAAAATATATATGGGAGTTATTGCGTTTTTACACACACACACACACATATAATGCGCCAGTTATGAATTCTTGAGAGTGAAACGTGGAGATATACAAGGCAACTGTCACTAAATATGGTTGTTTGCTAGCTCATCGTTTCATTCAAATTAATTAGGCCAAAAATTCAATCTCATTTTTCGTAATCTAGGAACATATATTATTATGCATTAAATGATACACTCCTAAGAAATTATTAATTCCCTAAATAAATTTATTTAATTTTCAAGATTTAATTATCTAACCAACCAATCATGTCCTTTAGTATTTCATGAAATCTAATTTTAAACATTAGAATTGAAGTTTGGCTCTACCTACCGTTGCATGACTGACTATTTATGAATTCTCAAGTAATTAAGCATCATCATTCACGTAAGAATCGAGAGTGAAAAAAATATATGATAATTTTAATTTTATCCTATTTTGTTAAATATCCGATCCGTGTTAGATTTGCATAATTATTTATAATGGTGGACAAGCTGCTATAATCCCTTTCTTCACATTAATTTCAAGAATGATTAATAAAAAAATAAACATTCTTCCTTATACTATAACCCAACATTTGAATGAAAATATTTTAAATCTTATTATATATAAAAAAAAGCCATTAATTTTTTTTATATTTCATTTATTGCTCCCGGATGCCAAATAAAGACAGAAGGTGGTCAAGAGACACTTTGAAAGATACGTATATAAATATTACTAGTATTTAATAATTCGAAAAAAGTGACAAAAGAATTTAAAAAAATACTCTCTAGCCTCTTTGATGCAGAAGGCAGAGAGACTGCAATGTGAAGCAAAAACTTTTGCTTGTTTTGGTTTTTTCAGCAGCACACCAAAAAAAAGAACACACCAGCAAGGTTATAAAAAGATAGATTATTATAAAGAAGACTGATCCTCAAATACATTTCCATTGATATGAAGCTTTCTATCACGTAATTAAAATCCCTGCAAAACACACCAGGATTTTTATCTTCTTTGCTTTCAAACAAGTTGGCAAAATATATAATGACAATCGTACAACTACAATTAAGAATTTAAATGTCAAGGATTAACATTTAGCAGCTAACTTTTATATTTATAATTGAATAACTATCGGCCACAACTTGAATCTGAAAGTAGTTGTTTCATTTGACCCTATACTGCAGAATTTCGCTAGAAGAATGTATCAGATCGGTATAAATCATGTTGATGTTGTGCAATCAGCCAGCCAGCCAGCCGAAAATCAGCAGAAGTCACCAGGTTTGCCAACTTTTATATTCTGCTCAGCTAGGAAACTCATAATGGCGTTTTTCTGCCAACCTTTGAAACTCCTGCATCAGTAGGTAACATTTGGCAACCTTATTAGATAGAAAATGTTGAATTGAAATAACCAACGTAAAAATAATTCTGAGTATCAGAATAAAATCCTATCGCAACTACTTCATGGGGACTAACTTGTGATCAAGATGTGCCAGAATATCTCCTCCAGGAAAAGCTGCTTTAGTTGTGTCAAATGAAACTTTGATAGCTTCCCTCCATGTTCCACCCACTCCATCTAAACTTGCCTCCGCTCTGGATTTAGGATCTTCCATTGGCAATGAATACCCAGAAAGCAGGTGGCCCACCCAGGCACCATCTTTCCTGAAAACATAACCAAACTTAAAATCACGTCATGGGCAAGTCAATTTTGAAGTTAGCACTGAAGTTCACAAGTCAATGTTAGCACTGGAGTTCCCTCCAAACAGACCCGTTAACTTCCATGCATGTCGTAAAATAGGAGGATAGTTTAAAGGCCGAGTCTCCAATTACAACAATTTGGGGGACAGATACTTATAAACATGTAAAACAGGTATAAATAATCTGGAAATAGGTGGGGCGAAAACAAGATTAAGAACGTTCACTCTACTTACTAACAAATAATTTCACACTTCAGATTTATACCATTTGACGGATAATCTAAACACCAGTTAAGCGCCAACATATGTAGGTTAAAGCAGCTTGTCATAAGGTGGTCAACTGAACTTGACTTCCCTAATTAGGAAAGGACTCCCCCATAAGTAAACAGAATTATAGTCCAAAACTGTAACCCTGCTAAAAACTAACTAGAATCAAGTACGATGGTATTCAAAATCTAAGCATGGCTCAATGAATTGGCTTTTTCTTTTTCTTTTTCTTTGGGGGTGTTTTACAGGAAGTTATGTCTGTGATGAAAATATAGATCTTTCTTGTGAAGCTTCTTTATCAGTGTCTCCAATCCCATCGTGTATGAACTAAATAATGTCAAAATTTGGTATCAAGTTACTTACAAAATAATATCCATATGTCGAGGTACATAATGTCCACCACCAATACCTAGAAGAATTTTGTTTTTGCCATTGTTCCTACAGCATTAATAGAAGTGCCATATAAGAACGGAGAAGAATTACTTAAAGAAAAAAGGAAAATAATCCTTTTCTAGAAAGTCTTGATAAAAAAAAACTAAATAAATAAATAAAAGAGAGTAAAGCTGTTGTAGAGCTTCATTAAAGAAAAACGACTAAGATATGATGCATTAGATTATTGCCTTAAAGACAAATCATAAATATGAGATTGTATACATATAGAAATGATAAAACGAAACACAAAAGATGTACAAGATTAAATTAACACATTAACCAAGTGATTATAGCAAGAGAAGGTTTTTGAAACTTATTAAGGGCCACGGCTACAAGTGAGTCTTAGTGTACCAATTGCCAAGGAAAAACAACTTTATGAGTAACTTAATGCAATTTTAAACATATTGCAGATTCCAATTAGATATTTCTTTTTAAAACCTTACATAAAAACTTCACAAAAAAATAAGAACAATAATAATATGTTGACCAATACCTGCTCCAGTCTCCAATGGCAACACCACCTCCAAGCCCCAATCCTTCCCAAACTAACTTCAATCACCACAAAAAAGATTTTTTGTCAAGCCCCCCAAAAAAATACTTAACTTTTGGTGTAAAATAACTCATGCCATTTTCTCTTGTTTTCGTTCTTAGCAAGATACCAGTATTAGCCAGTTCTTGCTTGAAGATTTGTAGCAGTGAAAACATGCCACTAGTGAAGAAGTGAAGGTCAGAAATTAGATGCACGGAAAGAGAGAGATATACAAAGTGAACAGTGACTTCAAAACATGTAATATTGCCCCCCACCGCCCAAACAATGACAGGAAGAACTATATATACAGTAAATAATACTAGAAATTAAAGAAGAAAAGGGTTGAATGGTGGTGTGGTGCAAGATATTTTTTAAACCAACCACACGGCATTGCATACGCAATGAACTACCTTAAATTCTATGACATATCAAGTAAAGCATGTTACAAGATTTTGAATTCCATTATCAGTAAACTCTGTATTTGAGACTCAAATAAGGGATAAAAGGAGCAAGATGAGAAGAAAAAAGAGCATCACATAAAGAAGTGTTACAGTAAGAGAAGAGTTATCAATATACTAATCCAAGCTCTACTTAACTAAAGCAATGGCTTGTGCAGCATCCTGCCTCTTCCAGTACTCCTCTGTACTGCCTACAATAAATACGTGAAAGTAGTTTGCAAAACTGAGATCCGGAAAATCTTCAAATAAGAATCAAAAGTAAAAAAGAGAACTTTTAGCTTTTGTCTATGGAGTGTCCAATAATGAGATGTTACAAATTAGTTATTGGAATAACAATAACAGAAACCAGTGCAATTATATACAAAAAAAAAATATATATCAAGTTAAGAGATGAAATGACATTATTAGCAAGAAGAAATATACCTATTTCTACAAACATTGTGGGAGAATTAAGCTCAGGTCCATGATGAGTTGCCTCAAGTGTGATCTACATTGAGCAACAAAGTAGAAAAGAACCCGTCACGCACAAGCTTATATAACAGAGAATATAAATAAGAATAAAAGTAAAACTAAATATATACCAAATGCAATGTCACCAAAATTGAAACTCATACAAGAAAAAGAAATATACATTAGAAAAATAAATGCTATTAATCTGAAATTTAAGCTGACATTACAATTAGTTTACCAAGATACAGACTGTGTTACTCGGACTCGTCATTTTTGGTGGAGTACCCGTGTCAACACGACACTGGTACGGGTGTGGGATTCGTACGGGATCCGGCCATAAAAATCCGGATACGACTGTTTTTGCAGGTGGTTCATCGGAGAAGAAGAGACGAGAAAGGAGGAAGAAGAAGAAGAAGAAGAAGAAGAAGAAGAAAGAGAAAAGAAAAAGAATTTCCATGGGAGTTGTCCGCTCTGTTCAATTTTCGCCGGTCATTAGCACTTGGTCCTATGCATCACATGGGGGCGGGCGACTTAATTGCGGGCAACTTAATTTGGGCTGAGTGTTGAGGGTGACCTATGCAATCGGGACCCACAATTTTAATTTTCAAACTTTGTTATGGGCATCTTGGTTGCTGGAAATGCTTTACTCGTGTGGACTATTGTTGGCCATGTGGGCTGGGCTGCTTAATTTTACGGCTGGGTTGCTTTATTGGGCCTAGTCCGCGTTTTAGTGTTGGTTGTTTTGTTTGATCTAACCACGAATTGTATGGTTTTGTAATTTGGAATTTGGTTTGACCAGCATATGACTAGATAAAAAAAAGGGAATATTAATTCTTCATATCACTTTGCTTCCAAAACAAATCAGTGGTTATGCCAAAAGGCACATCAAAGAGCCGTAAAAAATGTTCCATTCTTTTAATGTAAAAAATATTTATTATTTGACAAATTAAATTTAAAATATAAAAAATATATTATATGACGTATCCCCGCACCCGTGTTCAAATTAGGATTCGTATTCGTATCTGCGTATCCTCTATTTTTTGACTTCATGTGTCCGACACCTAGACTCACACCCGATACCTGCACCCGAGTCCGAGTAACACATGATACAGAATTAAAAGCATGCTATGTTAAAACAAATAAAATGAAAAGTTACCTAAATCCAAATCACACGTTAATCAAGGATTAACTGAAACAAGGATATGCTAGTCAGATTGAATCTAGTTACTTTATTGTCCATATATCCCATGATGTAATTACATTCTTCTATATTTCTGGGGCTACCTTAAAACTTTCTTGGAATAATATGGTGTTAGAATATGACTTGTCAGATGGATAGTTAACGAAGATGATCAGGATTGAGAAGATGCAAGGAAAGTAGGAAGAGGTATGTCTGTATGGATAGATGCATACTCTTTATTGGAAACACCAGTGACATATGGGATTTGGCCAACTTATTTAGCAGAGTCATGGAAAAACTTGATAAAAACGGTCACGCATAATACAAAAGATTAAAGGAAACAAACTATAGAATTACTAATGTTAACATATCCAAAAATATTGCTATTTATAAAAAATATTAAATGATCCATATGCTGACCATGTCCATGTAATAGAATCAAAATCAACAATGACAAAAGAAACATGGTTAAAAAAACGTGTCAATTAAAAGGATGAATGAGACGGTGATTCCACAAAGACCAGAGAAGTAATAACATCAAAATAAATAAATATTTTTCATTGAACAGGGCACTACAAAGAGTATATTTTACCTCAAACTCAGGAGTTAAATTATGAGATTCTGCAATACTCCTCAGCAGCCTCAACCATGGTCCTATCCTAGGATTAGGAGGCGCAGCCCAACCGGGTTTTCCACCTGCCGGAGACTCATCACCTTCACGTAAATGAGGCACGCCTAAACAACACTCGAAACAAAAGACAAATTACAAAATTAGCCATCTTCTTTACCTGGTAATTATAAAGAATGAATGATACATTACACAACATCAATTAGATAATTAAATAAATTATAAGAAAAAAAAATCTTATACCAATGGGATGAACCGTGAGAGCTGGACGATTTGAGACAGCTGTGTGCTTGCTAAGAAATATAACTTCATCAACAACCTCGCCTGTGGCCGCCTCCCACCGCTTATCTAAGTGATCCTCTTTCACTATGCTGTTATCATGTTTTAGCAGCCTTACTTCTTTATTCACAAAACTTGACATGTCCTCCTAAATCAAACCAAAAATCAAGTCAGAATTAACAAACGAATATCAAAATCAAAGTTATACAACTCGATCGCAAACCACTTCCCACAGTCCACATGATTCTCATAATAGTTTGTTTAAAATACTATCTCAGATTATTTTTTTCTATAGATCCTAGTCTTTTCTTCGTTAGTAGCCCTTTTGCCCCCTTATTATTGTTGTTCAGTTATTATCTTATTGGTGATATGGATAATCTTTTAACCTGTAGCTGATGATAGATATACATGTATATTACAACACAATATATATATAGAGAGAGAGATAGAAATGGTGAGACCTGGAGGGAGGGACCAGGGTGCCAACCGGGCATTGCTAAAAGGGCGGAGGCGGGGCCGATGGAAGCCGGGTCAGTGGTGGTTGCCACCACGAGCGTCACCATCTCTCTACTTGGTTTGCTAAAATTCGCCGTCGGCAAGAAGCAATTGATTCTCAAAATGCGAGGGGCAGAGGCACTGCGTCTTCTAATAAGGTGTGCAAAACAAGCCAAATTCATTTCATTTCATTTCCGATTTTCTTTGGTCAAAAAGTAATTTCAGCTAAATATATATATATATATATATATATATATATATATATATATATATATATTTCAGGTTCACCAAATTATTTTAAAATTGAAATAGAACTCTTTTTTCTTTTCTTATTTTCTTTTTCTTTTTTTCATTTTTTATTAGACATGATTTTTATTTTTATTTTGAATTTACATGTACATTATAAAAAAAAAAATTGGGACATGATTTTAACTTCTTTTCTTTTTCTTTTTTTATAAAGAAGAGTTTTCCTACCATACGATCAAATTATGTCTCTCTTCCTCGCACAAGATCTTAAATTTTCTCATAAATCACTAAGTCAAGCGACGGGGTTTCTTATTTTTGAATTTACATAATGAAAAAGTATGTTTAGGTATCTAGCAAGTGAATTAATCTGTAAATGACTGTTTTATTGTTATTAATAATTGTGCATAATAACCTTTTGTACATGATGAAAAGTATGTTTAGGTATCTAGCAATTGACTTTATTTGTAAATGTATGTTTAACTGTTATAAATATTGAGTTCTAATTCCTTATTTTTTGGTTAACATATACAAGTACAAAGAATTTAACAATTAACATCAATTATCTCACTCATAATTACAAAATCGTGTTAAATTGGATTTCCATTAATTTTCTTTTACATCTTGTGTAATACATATTGTTATATTCGGAGCCTTGTTATTTTATTTTATTTCTTTTGGGCATCTAACTATGTGAACTTGCTTATATATGTAAGATTGTAATTCACTCGAATCTCCTCAAATTACAATTTTCTATTGATACTCGGATCATATTCGTTCGAAAAGTTCAAACTACTCGGCTATCGTGCTCGACTCGGTAACTAAACGAACTTTAATCAAATCTTATTTTATACGCGATAAATTTTGTGAATCAAATCTGAGCAACTCAATACCCGGCTCAACTCGACTCGGTTCATTTCTAAATAATGTGAAAATCCTAGCTTTATAGGTTGATAATTCAACATACATCGATCACACATGTAATAAACATTCACAAAACTAAAACTAATTACATGATATTCTCAAATTTTTAATAATAATTAATATAAAATGACACAATATTTTTATAATTTCGTTATCCTGCCAAACAAATATACATCCTTAAAATTTACAAACAAAACTATTTTTGAGGGATGAAGAGAGCACTATTTATGTCCAATTTGTTGTATCAATACGCACATATAAAATATATATAAAAGTAAAACCCAATGCCCGTATAGTATCAAATAATATGGGCTTACACACAACGTAAACCCATAAATATTCTAGATGACTACATACGAGGTACGCCTATCAGGCCAGTAAACTAAGCCCAAATCTCGGAACAAAAATTTAGTTTGGCTCTAATTCTGATTCCTTAACAAAGACCGAAAGACATTTATGTCCCTCCGAATTGTCGCACATTTTTAAAATCGTCTCTAAAATTTATTTTTCATCAATTAGATTCATAAAGTGAGGTGAGAGTGTATATAGAATCAGTAAAGATTATTTTTGGGATTGGGGTTAGGGTTAGGGTTAGGGTTAGGGTGGGTTGAGTATATACATAATCAATAAATATTATTTTTGAGGTTTTGGTGGGATGGGGGATGGGGAATGGGGATGGGGGTATATACATAATCAATAAAAATTATCAGTGAGTGCAGTGTCACGAGACCCAGCTAGTAATCAATATTATTACATTTTTTGGATCTGAAACTAAACTACACACTTGTCATCGAACTGAATGATTGATTGATTGATTGATTGAACAGAACTGAGGACGAGTAGTAACGTGTCGAGCTTTGGGAGTAGGGACCACAATAGTCGGCGTCTCCGGTAAGACCAAGTCTAATACGTCCAAAACAAACCTTTTTTGAAACTTCAGTCCCCTAAATGCCCTCATTCTTCACGTTCTATTACAATGCTCCCACTGTTAACCATATTCATATTTCCTTTCCTTTCCTTTCCTTACCTGCATGCATACATCACATGATGCTTTATGAATAATAATATACGGTGTTTCTTTGTTTCAATCAGCTTTCATGAAAACTTAACAAAAATATTTTCACAACATTTAGCAATTAAATATTTGAGGTGAGGGTATAAAGGTCAAGAAATAAAGACGGCCTCAATTAACAACATAGCATGGCATGGATGGCATAGAATGACGAGAGAGCAGACTTTCAACTGAAATTTAATATTTTTGTCTTTTGACAAAAATGAATTCCAAGACTTTATACTCTATGACTAATTTTTTTGCCATTTTGCTATATTTGACTTTGTCGAATGAGGGGAGTTAGGTTGATTTCACATGCAACAACTTTAATTAGATTCAAGTAAAGCTGGAAAATATATAAACAGGTTCGATTCGTACCCACTTTATTAAAAGTTCGATTCAAGCTCAAAATATAAATGAATTAAATATGAGTACATTTTAAAATTCGATAAATTATTCGAATTTTCTCAAATTATGATTTTCTATTGATATTCGAATTATATTCGTTAAAAACGTCTAAATTACTCGAGTTCGATTTAATAATTAAATGAATCTCAATTAAATTTTATTTTATATTTAAAAAATTTATAAATTAAATTTAAATAACTCAATACTCAATCCGCTGATTCGTTTTCTACCGTTACTTTCAAGTCTTCTAGCCTTTCAAGTTTCAAGTATGAAGCAGCAGCAGAAGAAGAAAGATGATAATAATGCAAGCTATGGGGCCCATCACGAGCTCTGTCTCCACATGATACATACATAACCTTTTCAATACCACCTTGACGTCTTTAATGCACCTAATTTGGTCCCGCATTCACCTTTTTAGCTTCATTACATTTGGAACACTCACCATATATGGTCTCCATCAAATAATAAATGCTGATAGAGTAAATTTTAAAATAAAAATACATATATTTATTTGGATAATATTATTTTTATTTTAACAATATCAACAATTAAATTGATTTCATTTCTTGTACGATGTCAATTACATCTTGATCCAAACAGCTTTACTTTCAAGAATTAGAAATGGTAAAAAAAAAACAAAAAATATTTAAACTTATTAAGCTCTTCATTTTTATTGTTATGCTTCTAACATTGTTAGGTAAGGTAGTATATAAGTAACATAGAGTGGTTTTCAGGAATCACCAAAAGCTTTAAAGCTGGTGAGTCTGCTGCTCTCTGAAGGTACTCCTATTAAATTGCAAAAGTAAGGCTTCATTTCAGTTTTCCTTTCCATTACAAGAACGGATAAATATGTGGTGTGGTGTTGTGTGGTGTGGTGTGGCAATATAGTCATTATATATATATATATAGAGAGAGAGAGAGAGAGGCCTTTCGATAAAAATGTACTTTTTGAAGAAATCCATGGAAATATTATACTGCAGCTATAAATACACCACAACATGAGACCAAACTCAGACATATCAAATATTTCAGGCCCATTCTTCACACCAAACAGAGAGATATTCAATTGCCATTTCTCTCTCTCCAGTTCACCACATAACTTCCTGCCTCTGTTCTTCCATTTCTCCAACAGCTTAAAAGTCTTTTAATTCATGCTCTCTCCGAAATTTCTCTAATCTGCATCTCTCTTCCTGGATCACTGGAATTTAGCTGCAGTAAGATTTTTCTTCTTTTTCCAAAATTCTATTTCACTCTTTGCTTTTGGAGCAACGACAGTCCTCGTCTCCTCAACCATTTTCCATTACCTTCTTCAATCATAAAATCCTCATTTTGAGAAGAAAAGGGATTTTTTTTTTAATTCCCCCTGTTTCTATTTAACAAAACAGTCTTTTTTTTAAGTACACCCCAAAAATTAATTTCCAAGAAAAATGGAAGAAACTAACATGCCATTCATACAATATGAGGGTACTGACATCCGGTCTTCACTACCAAATCTCATATTAGCAAGTGGCACATCATCAACCCCTGTTTTTGAACCATTAGGCTCTTCAGTATATCTTAAACAAAGAGATTTACTCCAAAAGTTGTGCGATGAAAATCCATCAAGAAACCCAGTTTCACAAACAGTTCTTTCCAACCCACTTCAGAATTCTGTATACAAAAACAGCTATATGGTTCCATCCAAGAAGAAGCTGTACAGAGGAGTGAGACAGAGGCATTGGGGAAAATGGGTGGCTGAGATTAGATTCCCACAAAACAGAATGCGAGTGTGGTTGGGTACTTATGAGACAGCTGAAGCTGCAGCCTATGCTTATGATCGTGCTGCCTATAAGCTTCGCGGCGAATATGCACGCTTGAATTTTCCAAATCTTCGTGACCCAAGCAAGTTGGGATTTGGGGATGGTTCAAGATTGAATGCTTTGAAGTGTGCTGTGGATGCCAAAATTCAAGCCATTTTCCAGAAAGTGAAGAGAGAGAAAGCTTATAAGAGCAGCAAGAAAAGTGGTGGGGGTTCGGCTTGTAATGGGAGTGACAAAGTAATGGAAATTGAGTCGATTTCTTCTCCGTTTTCATTGATTGTTAGTGGCAGTTGTTTGACTAACGACGAGGTCTCGTCAAGTGTTTCTGAAGATGGGTTATGGAATGGAGAGAACTCAACATACTCTGTTTCCGGCGAGTGTGCTGCGGTGCCGGAGGATCTGGAGTTTGAAGGCTGCTCCCTTGCGCGTATGCCATCGTATGATCCAGAGTTGATCTGGGAAGTTCTGGCTAATTAGGAAGAGTTTCATTCTCAAATGTTTATTTTAGTATGTATTCCTTGATCAACCGACTTAAGTTGATAGTTGCCCTGCACTTCTTTTTGTTTAATAATCCCTCCATTCCTACACAAGTGTATGTTTAAGATTTTTGCTCATGGTCACATGCATAAGAAAGTCATTTAATACTATCATTTAATAATTAAAATATATATGAAATTTCATCACTACCCCTTTATCGGAAGTTGAAAACTATTAATATTAAGAGTTAGAATTTCTTGGAACAACGAGAGAAGGTAAGGGTGATATAAGAAAATAAATAATTTATTCCCCTAAAAAGTTGTAAACGACAGATAATTTAAAACAAATTTTTTCTTCCAAAACGTTACTTGTTTAGGAGGGGAGGGAGTATTACAAAATACAAATCTGTTTTTCCATAATCCTTCATGGGGCAGAAGGTTCTTCTAACTTATATTTTCACCTGATCTATAGCTACATTTTTTATGTTAACCTAGAAAGAGTGGTGCTAGAGACACAAACTATTTTATAAACATTTTACAAACTGCTGATGTAATATACTCCACGTCAGCTTATTAATCAACAAATTATTTAATGTAGTCTTGATTCACACAATATCTTTAATGTGGGTATCTTGCATCAATAGCTTTATAAAATATTTATAAAATAGTTTGTGTCTCTAGCATTATTCAACCTAGAAATATCAATTTTGTTCTTAATTTTCTTCTTAGAATACTAGTGGATTTGATATAAATGGATAAAAGAGAGAGAATAATAAGGATAAAAGAGTCTTTATAGAGAAAGTAGGAATGAAAAATACTTTCCATTTAAGAGAATTAATAGGAATTAAAAGAATAGAAACGAAAACACAAAAAAACTTTACAAAATTATTAACACCAAAAAGTCTTTAGTTTTTCCTCCCACTCTATAATATAGCCATAGGTAGATAAATACTCCCTCCTATTCATATTAAGTCTCTTTTTAGAGTTAAGCATATTTATTAAAAATAATATAAAATGTCTTTTGTATCTACAATTAATTATTTCTCTCCACAATTAAAATGGAATTGCATTTACTAAGCGTATTAAATAGAGGGTAAATTAGAAAAAATAGTGCAATATTGTATAGGGATTCCAAAACGATTTGTTGGGTGTGATATATTTTCTCGTTATCGTAAGTGTATTGGGCTTACTCTTTTTAATTAATCTATTGGGCTTTATTATTGAACCAATGGCTGAAGTCTTTGGTAGGTTATCTTATTATTTTCTTTTGACTTATAAAAGCGGATTAGATCCAAAGGGGTTGACCCTTTGACATTTTAATATCTATTATTTTGACTGCATGATGAAAAAGCATGACGGTTGACTGAAGAACCTACCACGATTAATGTGGATGGGATTATAATCTACGGTAAGTGGTGGGAGCGATGACGAAAGCGATGATAAACTATATACACTGATCGGTGGATCCCATCGGATCGAGGGTGTGTCGGTAATAGTGGGTGTACTTTGTAATCCGGGAGGATATATATAAACATGAGGAAGTCTTCACAAAGAGTGGCTCTCATACACTTCTTCATTCATAATCACATATACACGAGGGAATTATTATTATCTCTCTCTCAATACACTAGGCGATATAGCCTCCATTTCGATAAACCTTGTGAACACATTTCATCGACTCTCACGCTTTGAAGCTATCCCAAGACGGAACCGTCGTCGAAACTATGGTGTTTATCGTGTTTCTTGTCGCGGGATCGGGGACGTCTTACGTGATTGGGGCGTGGCGAGAAGATCTTGGCGTTAACATTGGCGCAGGCTAGAAGGAGGGCTTTTTTCAATCACAATTGTTTAACTTACTTGGGAAGATGATGAGGAGTAGAGATGGTACACCGAAGAAGGCGCGGCGATGGTCATTAGTTCATCAACGCCTCGTATTTCAAAGAAAGGACCGTATCGGGTCCTTCTAAAAGTGCTCGTGAAAGCACGGCTTCTAAACATGTTCGGAGAACTTCGTCCAAGATCCATGGTGGAGCAGACGGGAAGTTGGTTTTCAATGGCGATAAAGGCGCGATCCTGATCGTGGGACGGGTAGAAGGCTCGTGAGACCGGGACTCATCACCAAGTGGTCGAGAAGATGAGCGCCAAGTTGGCGAGGATGGCGAGCAAAGCGAGATAAGGCTTTGGAGGTTCTGTTAAAACAAAGGGACGATATAGCCGAACAGATGCTTCGGGTGGATGAGTTGAGGGACGAAGCATCTAGCCATGTTCATTCCGAAAGACGGAGTAGGCATAAGGAGATACCCCGTCGGAAGGGTAAGGAGCCGGAACATTCTATGAATGTGTCCAGGGATCGTTCTCACAGTAGGAGGAGATCGAAGAGCAGAACACCCTTGGCCTCGAAGAAGGCACTGATAGTCGTTGGATCGATTCATCGCGACGAGGAAAGACGAAGAAGCAGGTCGAGAGAAATCGTGCTAGAAACCCGAAGGAAGAGTACCGACACAACCGTTCTCATCGTGAGGATGAGATTATACACCCTAGTAAATCAAAAAGTCCCACAAGGGCAGTGGGATCGGCAGGGAGAGGTCGATCCATTCCAAGGCCTAACGTCGCTCAAGAGAAGGAGATCTCATCACAACCCAAGGTGTTGATTTTTACAGTAAAGGAGTTGAAAGAACTCCAAAACAGTTAATTTGAGGTCCAACAGGTGAAGGACACTCCTGGAAAGAAGGCGTCCCCTTTTTCCTCTGATATTCTCAAAGAGAAGGCAGATATCACCAAAAAGTTGCCTCGTATGGAAAGCTATGATGGGTCCGGAGATCCTTATGACCATAGTCAGGCGTTTGACCGGCTAATGGATTCTTATGACTTCACCGATCTTTGCCAAGTGTCACACTTTTTGTCACGACGTTGAGAAAAGACGCAAGAGCGGTGGATAGGGACTTTACCATCGGATTCGATTTCCTCGTGGACCGAAGCTTTGTGATAAGTTCCATTACGCGTTTTGGAAGCAACAATAGAAGAAGGAAAGCTACTGAGCTCTTTAAGACAGATCCGTGAGCTCACCAATGAATCTTTAGGCGATATGTAAAGAGATTTAGGAAGCGATCGGTCAGTGTCCGACCTTAATGACCTCAAAGTGTCGATTACTGCGTTCGAGAATGGGCTAGATCTGGTTAAGTCGGAGAAATTGGTAAAGAAGTTGATGTTTCATCATCCGAAAAGCCTAGCGAAGCCTTTGACAAAGCGAAAGGCTATATTGTTGTAGAAGAGGCTATGAATAGTCCGAAAAATCCTTCTTTGAGCCAATTAAAAGAGGTAGAGGTTCCCAAGACCGAGGTTGATCGAGAGAAGAGTGGGGGATACAACGAAGGCGGAATGTAGTTCAAGAAGTCAATAACTCGTGGCGACAAGGCGCAAGATCGTACACTGTTTTTCTACCCGGAAGGTTAATAAGGTCTACACCCAATTGAATACGGAGAGGTCAATAATTTTGGATCGGATCGAAACCAAATTTCTTTGAGCCACCTCGTGATAATTACGGAGACGGGACATGGCAACCCTCGTAAATATTGTGGTTATCATCAAGTCACTGGTCATGTGACACTAATGAGTGTTGTAATTTAAAGGATTTTGTGGAAGCAAGATTAAAAGCGGCTTGCTAATTCAAGATGTGGTCGAGAAAGAACCGCCGAGGTCGTTAGATTATCAATCGTCTGCTTCAAACGGTTCAAGTACCATCCATTCAAAATGCTCCAATACCACCGCCAAGGCAAGTCGTTGATGTAATATGTAAGACCCCAGCTTTTATAAATAAAGATGAATTTTTTCTATAAATATTATTTTTGAATATTATGGAATAAATTTGATATAATGTTATAGTTGGGGGTAATATTTATAAATTTTGCAAAGTATGCAAGTTGTTATAAAATATTTGTTTGGTCGGGGAATATTCTTTTTGTTAGGGAATATTAAATCTGATGGCTCAATCATTGGTGGACCTAACAAATGTAAATTATTATTCGGATTGAGAAAACGACAAAAATATTTTATAAAAATAACGGTGGAGGTGTTACCGTTAAAACCTGTTGAACTACCCTGGTAAAAGTGCGATGTCTGCCGTAGTTGCGTAGTAGCACACTACAGTATTGATTATTGATCTTTACGTGAGAAGTCACTCAATTATGCTCAATTATTCTTTACGATAATTCTTGCGATCATATCTCTTATATTATTGATTCAATTATTGTCACGATTATCATCCATATAATATGTTATAGTATTAAATCAATAATTGAGACGACAAGTTATAAATGATTAATAATTGTTGAAAGATTAAATATGTGTTGATGAAAAAAATGATTTGTGGTAAGTTTGATTATTTTATGGGGGGGCTCGTATGTCATCATCTAAGAGTCTCTTCGTCGATAATAATTACCTTCATCGATAGTAATTACCCTTGTGAATAGTATTTACCTTCGTCGATAGTAATTACCTTCGTCAATAGTAATTACCCTTGTGAATAGTATTTACCTTCGTCAATAGTATTTACCTTCGTTAATAGTAATTACCTTTACCGACGTCGAACCACTTGTCGCTTTCACATTACAAAGGCCGAACCACTTGTCGTTTCACATTACAAAGGCGTCAAACCAATTCGTCGAGCCACTTACCTTTTCACACTGGCGGTCTTAAGCTAGAAATCTTCTATAAATAGAGGCCTGAGGGCTTCATTATTTTTCACGAATTCATTCAAGCTATAGAGAGAGAAAAGTATAGAGAGAATAAGAGAAAGAAGAAGAGTATTTTATTCTTACACCTACTTTGCGAGATTCAATCTCCTACCAAATGTAAGGGGTGTTATTCTTTCTTATTCATGAAGAAACTGTTGTTATTCCATTGCTTATTATTACATTGGAATAACTTTGTATCACGCCATTTTACCTATACTTGGTGATATTCTTCTATTATTCATTGGAACATCCTGCTGCATGTGTTTTACCGGACTGGTTAAAATCTTTATTATTCTGTTGGAACATCCTCATGCATGTTTTTTACACCGACTGGTTCCGCTTTTTATTATTCTGTTGGAACATCCTCATGCATGTGTTTTACACCGGACTGGTTCCGCTCTTTATTATTCTGTTGAAATATCCTATCTCAGTGTTTTTACACCGGATCCGTTCCATCTTTATTATTCTCATTGGAACATCCTGCTTGTGAATTTAACTCGACTGTTCCGTTATTTATTATTTTGTTGGAATAACTTTTATGCATGCGCGGTTACATCGCATGCATGGTGATTTCTTTTGTTATTCCATTCTTTATTATACCCAAATGGTTAAAACTTTGACTTCTATACTCCATGAAATTAGTGAAATATCCTTGATATTTGCGTTTCATCCAATATCTTTTCATGAAAATATTCTTCCGATCATTCTTGAATTTTACTCTACAAAACAAGATCATATTGATAATTTGGGCGTTAATAATTCTGGATAAAATAATTCTTGAACTTGTTTTATTGAATTCTTATATCATTGTCATCATCCTCATGTTTATATTTTTTAAAGTCATCTCGTGGCACAGTAGTGCATAGATGGACTTGGTATGATTATGACCGAGAGACTATTCGATTGTAATCATGGCCGTAATGTTACAAATAATGTGGTAAAAATCCTCGATTGGTAGTAGTGCATTGATGGACGATTGTTGGCATGATCATGACCATTAATGAATACACAAATATTCTTGGCCCGTAGTGCATGAATAATTGTGGTCGTGATACTTAAAGAATATCCTTGGCCGTAAATGCGGTAAGTGATTCGATGATGTGGAATATTTATTAAAGATGAGTCTCAAATATATATCGGTGATGAAAAACCTTTTAAAACCTAAAAGATAGTAGACTTTATTTTCTACTTGACTCTTTTAATGGATTGCATATTCACCGCAGCTTAAACCGGTTTGTCATTGTATTTTATCGGTTTAACATTGTTGAAGACTATTGATAATTTATTCGCATTATCTTAGTCATAATATTTCTTCTTGGGCTAGTTGAGCTCACCCTTTCTTTCACCGTGCTTTCTTGAAAATGAGAATATAAATTTGGGACGAGTCGGGGAAGCGAGTGATGGTCCTCAAGATAGCATTAGTAGTCCTCACTATTATTCGTGAAATAGTGTGATAATAATTGTAATGAGGACTACTTTTTTGAGTTTGTATAATATCTAGTAGACGATATTTGTATTTAAACTCACGCTTTATGTCGTATTACATACCACAGCTTATGTTAGTAAGTTGTATTTAAATTACATACCATGTAAGTGGCGACCCAAGATGGGTGATGTATCCCACAATTTTGGGGCGTCACATAATAACCGTAGGGTCTGTTGGGAAGTTAGTAGGGAAGAAGAAGGGCTTATCTTGATTCGGTCATGTCGGTGATGATGATTTACTTTCTCAAGATCGATGACCTTTTCCGGAACCATCATATCATTTACTGGATCTGGATTATCCTTCGAGCCCATCGAACCGCATGAAGGGCATTGGTGATCACAAATGTAGTAGGCTCGATGGATGTGAAACGCATGATGATAGATAACGGATCTTGGGTGGACATTCTTTATGCCCATGCTTACGAGAGGATGCATCTCGATGGGCACAAAATGGAGGTCGGACAGGAGGCTCCTCTATATGGTTTCGGCAACGACCCAGTCAAAGTGGCAGGCACTATTGAACTCCCGGTTATCTTCGGCACGGCCCCTCAGCAGGTAGAGATAACGTGTAAATTTTATGTTGTGCATGTGGATTCGGCCTACAACGCCATTCTAGGAAGACCTACGTTGACAGCTCTTCAAGCTGTGACTTCCATCCCACATTTCAAAATCAAATTCCCCACAGCGCATGGAGTAGGAGAGGTGGTGGGTGATTTAGACCTGGCCCGGCGATGTTATCGGAATGCTGTTATTTCATCCGGAATGGGGGTTAGTAAACAGAAAAAGACGATGGTAATTGAGATCAAACCCTTCACCGAGAGCAGCTCAGAACCATTGGTAATCCCCGCTGGAGGGACGGAGGAGATTGAGTTGGTCATCGGAAAGCCGGACAAGACAGTGAGATTTGGTTCAGTCTCACTGAACCTCTTGAACAAATCTTATGGAACTCTTACAATGTTATCTTGATATTTTTGCATGGAGCCACAAGACATGCCCGAGTTAAGCGAAAGGTTCTTTGAGCATAAATCGAGATAGATCCTTGAAGAAGCCGATTCGTCGAAGAAGCGGATATTTGCTCCAGAGCGCGAGAAGATCATCGATGAAGAGGTTGCGAAATTACTAGTCTGGCGACTTCATCTACGAGATTGATTACCCGAAATGGATAGCAAATGTAGTGTTGGTGCGAAGCGAGAATGGAAAGTGGCGGGTTTGCATCGACTACACCGATCTCAACAAAGCTTGTCCGAAGGACTTTATCCTCTCACCCCATATCGATCAAATTCATCGATGCCACTTCGGGGTATACATTACTAAGTTTTATGGATGCTTTTTCAGGTTATCATCAAATATCCATGCGCAAAAAGACATTCCAAAGACAATACTCATTACACACCGATTCGGTGTATGCATACAAAAAAAATGACTTTTGGCCTTAATAAATCTTTGGAGCTACCTACCAAAGGATGATGAACTTCATCTTCGATAGGCAAATTTGGGAGGAACATGGAAGTTTATGTAGATGACATGATCGTAAAGAGTATCTTGATTCATAAGCATTTAGATGACTGGAAGAATGCTTTCGACTGACCGTTCATTATCGTCGATTGAGACTCAATCCGACCAAATGTACTTTCGGCCTCGGTCTTTGAAAGTTTCTAGGTTACTGGTCGGTCGGAGAGGGGGCATCGAGGCCAACCCGGAGAAGATCCAGCCATTCTTGACATGAAGACTCTCGGTCATTCAAAGACGTCCAACGTCGACCGTAGGATTCTTTGCTTTGAGGAGGTTCGCCGCCAAATCTGCGGAGAGATGCCTTCCTTTCTTTGACACATTGAAAGGGATCAAAGAATGCGAAGACGTTCCAGGTGGACTTGAGGTGTGAAGACGCCTTCCAAGGCATAAAGACATACACCGCTTTCCTCCTTTATTGGTAAAGCTCGCCCCAGAGAGACCTTATATTTATACCTTGCGGCAAGTTCCTTAGCAGATTGGAGCGGTGTTGGTTCTGGGAGATCGGTGGGAAGCAACATCCGGCCTATTATATCGACCACGTCCCACGAGATCTCAAAACCGGTATCCAAACATTGAGAAATTTGCCTTTGCTTTAATAATTGCCAGTAGAAAGCTTCGGCAGTATTTTCAAGGACGACTCCTGGTCGTCTACACGGATCAGCCATTGAAGAAGGTGATGGGCAAGCCAGAGGTCTCGGGCAGACTAGCAGCGTGGACTATGGAGTTATCCCAATTTTTTATTGAGTATCATCCCCAAACTGCCATCAAAGGCCAAGCCTTGGCTGACTTTATGGTAGAATGCTCGTTCACCGAAGTAGATCTTGAGTTGCGGTGTCAATCTTCCGATCGGCAATGGCCGTTTTTTCGCCAGGTCGGAAAAGCGTGGACGCCAGATGCAGATGGATCCTCTACGATGATATTAGTGGGCGCAGAATTATTTTAATAAGTCCGAGAGGATTCAAGGTCCAAAGAGCCATCGATTCGGGTTTAAAGCAACGAACAATGAAGTTTGAAATGCGAAGCGGTGTTAGCAAGTGTCCGATTGGCAAAGAGTCTCAAGTCCAACAGTTGATTATCTATAGTGATTCTCGGGTTGGTCGTTAAACAATTTGTCGGGGAGATTATGAAGCTCGTGGAACCCGAATGATCAAATATCCGGCGGAATTAAGAGACCAACTTCAATTTTTCGCTTCGTATGAGTTTCGAGTATAGAGCGTAATGACAATTCTCTGCCGATGACCGTCGGTCGGGCCACTACAGATCTGAGATGTTTTTCACGGATCGGTATATTTGGAAATTTTGCAGCAGCCAAGTGTTCAGCACGAAGCAGTGATGTGTATCGAGCGAACTAACTGTTGGATGACCCCCTACATCGAGTATTTGGCAGATGGCGTCCTTCCTTCGGATCAAATGCTGGCAAAGAAGATTAAATACAAGAGTACCAATTTTAGTCTTATTGATGGGGATCTCTATCGATTGGCGTTTTCCTCACCATTGTTGAAGTGTTTGGTTCCGTCCGAAGCCGAGTATGCTCTTCGGGAGGTTCATGAAGGAATTTGCGGTGATCATATGGCTGCCAAGTCTTTGGCTCATAAAGTACTTCGACAAGGATACTATTGGCCTACAATTTTCAAAGAAGCTACAGAGTACGTCAAGAAATGCGAAAAATGTCAGCTCAATAGTCCGGTCCCACATCAGCCACCGGAAGAGTTATACTCGATTTTATCTCCTATACCCTTCGCTGTCTGGGGGGTGGATATATTGGGACCGTTACCTAAAGCTAAAGGTCAGGTTAGCTTCGTCATAGTTGCTATTGATTATATGACTAAGTGGGTAGAGGCAAAACCACTTCGGTCAATAACGGAACAAGAGTGCCTAAAGTTTATAAAGGAGTCTGTGGTGTTTCGCTTCGGGATCCCTAAGGTATTGATATCGGACAACGGACGCCAATTCGTAGGTTCAAAATTTGAAGAATTTTTGAATGATTTGGGGATTCAGCACAAGAAGACTTCTGTGGCTCATTCACAGTCGAATGGGCAAGTCGAGGTGACCAACAGGACGTTGTTGAACGGAATCAAGCGTAGATTGGATGAAGCTAAGGGAGATGGCGGAAAGAATTCTTGAAAGCGTCTTTGTGGGCATACCGAACTACACCAAGGACTACTACGGGATTCGCCCTTCCGATTGGCTTATGGTAATCGATGCCTTAGTCCCAAATCAAATCGGATCTCCAAGTCTTCGTGAGTCAATTCAAAAAATCTAC
Organism: Panax quinquefolius; assembly: GCA_020205615.1. NCBI lineage: Eukaryota > Viridiplantae > Streptophyta > Magnoliopsida > Apiales > Araliaceae > Panax > Panax quinquefolius. The sequence continues at coordinate 106,671,214 of CM035174.1, read as the reverse complement.
AACGATGAAGGACCGAAGCTAACTTGGACTGCTGACGAAGTCGAGAGAAGCTTTGCTTTCAAATTGATGCTTATCAACGAAGGGTGGCCAAGCATTACAACAAAGGGTCAAACTTCGTAGATTCGGTGGGAGACTTCGTTTTCTGTGTCAAAAACTCTACGCCTCAAAATACGTGAAAAGCTAATGCCGAATTGGGAAGGGCCATATGAAGTGATCAAAACCAAAGCCGTGTACTTATCGGTTAAAGGCACTTCGATGGTTCCGAGATCAAGAATACTTGGCGTCTTGGCGAGCTTCATAAATATTTTCAATAAAGATTAAGTCGGTTTTCTTGGGAAGTCCAGCATACGATTGTTTGTTATTAATAAAAGGTCACTTTTTCATAATTGGTCCTGGTCCTATTTATCCGAAGGTCACTATGGTGTAAGGAGGTATGGTAGGACTCGCTGGCCATTCGATGGTAGCCCTAGGTCCTTTTGATCCTATATTGATCTTATCAGGGTGGTAAGTCAATGGTCCTGGTCCTATTTATCCGAAGGTCACTATGGTGTAAGGAGGTATGGTAGGACTCACTGGCCATTCGATGGTAGCCCCAGGTCCTTTTGATCCTATATTGATCTTATCAGGGTGGTAAGTCAATGGTCCTGGTCCTATTTATCTGAAGGTCACTATGGTGTAAGGAGGTATGGTAGGACTCACTGGCCATTCGATGGTAGCCCCAGGTCCTTTTGATCCTATATTGATCTTATCGTGGTGGTAAGTCAATGGTCACCGGTCCTATTTTGTCCCATGGTCACTATGGTGTAAGGAGGTATGGTAGGACTCTCGGCCATTCGATGGTAGCCCCAGTCCTCCTTTGATCCTATATTGATCTTATCAGGTGGTAAGTCAATGGTCATTCGGTCCTATTTTGTCCTATGGTCACTATGGTGTAAGGAGGTATGGTAGGACTCATTGGTAATATTCGATGGTAGCCCAAGGTCCTTTTGATCCTATATTGATCTTATCAGGGTGGTAAGTCAATGGTCACTATTGGTCCTTGTCCTATTTATCCGAAGGTCACTATGGTGTAAGGAGGTATGGTAGGACTCGCTGGCCATTCGATGGTAGCCCCAGGTCCTTTTGATCCTATATTGATCTTATCAGGGTGGTAAGTCAATGGTCACTGGTCCTATTTTGTCCTATGGTCACTATGGTGTAAGGAGGTATGGTAGGACTCGCTGGCCATTCGATGGTAGCCCCAGGTCCTTTTGATCCTATATTGATCTTATCAGGGTGGTAAGTCAATGGTCACTATTGATCCTTATATCTTGGTCCTTATATACTTGTCACCAAATTTTACCTCACCCACGATCGATCTCACTTTCTTGATCACATGAGTATACATTACTTTATTTTGTTTAAGTGTTGAGTTCGGTTTATTCATTTCGATTAAGTTGAATCTCGTCTAGTAAAATTCAATTCACTTCATTTCATAAGTTAACTGTTATATGCCATATCTAATTCACTAGTTGGGTTCAAATTTATTGATACTAAATTATTGACAAGAAATTGATCAAAACGTAAGTCATAATCAAGACGATTAAAAGATTTATCAATAATATAAAACGCTTTCATTCATTCAAGTCAATCATAAATTAATTACATGAACATAAAAACTTAAAGTAGTTAAATTATTACATAGAACAAAAACAGATGTACATTCAGCACCGCCTTCATCATCGGAGTTGAAGCGAATGCTGGGTCCAAATGAAGCGGTAGATAGCTTTTCTTTTCCTCGCTTCTCGTGATCCTCATACCCTCCGAGTATACCTTCATAATCTCAAAATTATTAAGTTCGTCTCGAGTCCCTCAGTAGTCCGCTTTGAATCGCTTCCTGAGCTCTTCGATCGGAAGAGGGCCTCGTCCCTCAAGATCCTTTATTTTGTTGCATGAGAGCTGTGACGTTTGGCCTTATGCCTTCGTGTTTTTCGTCTTGAGCCTTCGTCTCACCTCACTAAGTCAGGATGACTGAGCTTGGTTGGTCAAGAAAACTCCTCATTTTTGCCTTGAGAGTAAGTTTTCTTCAACCAAACCAGCTGCTCGTGTCGGGCGAGTTTGTTAGGTCGGCTTCGACGCAGCCCAACCCATCCTCGTGGCCCTTAATTCATCATCGATGTTTTCAAATCCATCCTAGCTCGATCTAATTACATTTGAAGACCGCTGATGGTATGAAAAGCATCTTCACGACCGGCCTCTCTCTCGGTCCAAGGTCGATTTCAACATATTTATCTCTTGCCTCATGAAATCTTCCTCGGCTTTCTCCATTTATGTGTCTCGAGACGCAATGTCGTCAAGACAAGACATTAGCTGCGTATTTTCAAAATATTCAAGTCAAATGTCCAAATATTCAAAGGAAAATGAGATATAGAGGAAGAAGAGATTGTTATTTACCTTAGCTAAATAGCTCATCCCTCGTCGAGAAGATTTCCGTCAGATGATCACCGAACCGGTGGTCATGTTGTTCAACGAAAGTCTCAAGAGGTCAAAGGGAAGTTGGCGCTGAACTCAGGCCATAGGGTTTGAGATCCCACACCTCGGCATGGTAACTCGACACGAGGGACCGGGATCGTTCGAGAGAGTCTCTTGGCCTCTCTCGAGAGAGAAGAGTGGGCTATTCGGGAGGGTAGGGTCTGCATGTATGGTTTCAGGTTGTGGGGGATTTATTTGGGGTGGGTCCTTTGGGTGTTGAAGCGAAGCGGAACTCGGATGGCTATCGAGTCGTGCTTCCTCTTCCGGATAAGCGTCGGAATTCCTTCGTCTGCAGTCCGTCACCGTCCTCTTCGATCAGTATTTCTACAGAGGGCACGAAGGGTGGGATGACCAAGACCGAGGCACCCCGAGTTCTTCTTGCGAGCTAGAGGAGTTATTTTTGTTTTTAATTTTTGGTCCGGTATTTCTCTTGATCGTATGCGATCAAGTAAACCGCTTTGTCGAGGAATGGTTTTGGGGTTGGTTCTATTTCGGTGTGGATTCGGATGGGTGACAAGAGGGGTGACTGGGTCTTCCGGTAGCTCTCTCTTCATCGAGGATGAAGGTCTCTTCCGGTATGAGAACCTCTTCTACCGCTTTTCTTGCTTTGAAATTCATCCGTTTGAATTTCTGGAGTTGGTTCGACCTCGGGAATAGCTTCGGTTGGTATAGTCTCTGTCGTTTCGGAAGACTTCCCGGACAAAAATTCTTCGAACTCCTTTATTTCTAAGGAGGTCGGTCTGATCAAAGATAATGCATAAATCAAACAATTCTATGTTAAAATTATGTATCATACAATATTTTCAAAATATATATATATGTGAAATGAGTACATTACTTACACTTACGGTCATACAACCATGCCTCGCTTTGAGAGAGGAGTCCGTATTTCCACTCTTCCTTAGGGAAGTTGTCGAATAGTTCCATCATTTCCACTTCCGCTTCTTCGTAAATCTCTCCGAAAGTCAGACAGATATCTTTTCGTCGATTGCCCGCCTTCTTGAAGGAAGAAATCTCGTGGCCTTTGACGAAGAACCATTTCTCGTGCCATCCCCTATTGCTCAAGGGGTGTTCACCATGAACGCTTATCGAATTTTCTCCGCACTTGGAGAATGCTTCTTAAGGGGCCTTGAACCCCTTCTCCTGGATTGGACTATCTTGTATCTGATGAAGAAGAAGTCGAGGAGGGCTCAACGCCCAACTCATGGCGAAGGCCACGAAGGCGCGAATGTGAGTGTAGTAGTTTGGCACCAATCGTGAAAACCCCACACCCGAAAACCCCAGAGGGTCACTATAAAGATGTGTAGGGAAAGCGAACCCCTTCTCCAAGAAGGTCACCGGGACGGTACCGTCCAACCTTCGTGCCGTTGGTACATCTTTTTTCGCCAGGGCATCGGTACCACGATCGGCGTGGGTATCCTAATGTGGAAACGAGATCGAACCTCTTTAGTTCAACCTCGCCATGATAGAAGGAGTGTTGGCGCGAGAATCGTTCCGCACTCTCGTAGTATTCGAGAGGGGGTTTTTGAGTTTTCGGCAGGGATTCGTGTTGAAGTCCCTTCACGAGGATTGGGGTTTGGTGGAACCACCGTGATTGGTGTTACTAGTATTGGGGAACTTTGTTCGGGGTTGTGGGAAGCCATTTGTGACGATTTGCGAGAGAAAGATCGAGAAAGTTTAGAGGGCGTCAATTTCAAATGAATAGTAAAATCGCCAAATTTGGTAAAGTTATCCTTTATATTATCGATTTACCATACGGTGTTCAAGGCGGTATATTAAATGCTAGTAATAATTTGGAATTTGAATTGGAAGCGTCCGGTTTAGTCCGGATATTTAATGGATAGGCCTTTTCGATTTGGGCCTTTAATTTCCTTTCGCCTCATTTCGTGAGCAATAATCGGATGCGTTTTAATTACTTCTATTATTGATTTTCAAGTAAAATATCATGGATTATTTATAGTTTTCTATTAAACATTCATTCAACAAAAAACTAGGGGCAATGTTGGGTCATGATATTTTCTCTCATTATTTAGGCCAGTGTATTGGGCTTACTCTTTTAATTAATCTATTGGGCCTTTTATTATCGAACCACCAAGTCTTTGAGCGGGTTATCTTATTATTTTCTTTTTGACTATAAGATCGAATTCGATCCAAAGGGTCGAATCCTTTGGACATTTTAATATCTATTATTTTGACTGCAATGATGAAAAAAAAGCATGACTTGGTTGATTGCAGAACCCGCCACGCATTAATGTGGATGGGATTATAACCGTACGGCCGCGGTGGGACGATGACTGAAAGCGATAGATAAACTATATACGATTCGGGTGGATCCCATCGTGATCGAAGGTGTCGCGGTAATAGTGGGTGGCCATAATCCGGAGAGATAAGATATAAAACATAAAGAAGAAGTCTTCACAAAGAAAGAGGTGAGCTCTCATACACTTCTTCATTCATAATCACATATACACAGGGAATTATTATTATCTCTCTCTCAATACACTAGGCGATATAGCCTCCATTTCGATAAACCTTGTAAACACATTTCTTGACTCTCACGCCGAAAAATATCCCCGACGGAACCGCCAAATCGAGCTTGTGGTGTTTATCGTGTTCTTGTCGCGAGAATCAGGACGTCTTACGTGATTGGGACGTGGCAGAAGATCTTGGCGTTAACAACGATATTTATATTGAATAAAATGAAACTCTCCAAAACAACATTTAATATGAATAAGAGGGAGTAGATAGATGAGGCCAATTAAACTTCAATATCCATATTATTTTCTTCTTTAAAGGGAGGTAATACAAGGTCTTGTTCAGATCTAATAATATATTAGTAACCTGACTTTCTTTTTTCTTTTTCTTTTTTTATTTTAAAAAATAATAAAAAGACTGAAGAAATTATTAATTCAAACCGTCAAAGAGAGACGATACAATAATAAAATCCACGGGATCTAAAATAACCTTAAAGTTGGTCGCATATCATAAAAATTTGTTACTTGTCGTTTAAGGTTATTATTATTTAATAATTAAAATTTATTTAAAATTTTATCACTAATTCTCTATATAAAGTTGAAAACTATTAATACAAATAAAAGAATTTCTTGAGATAATGAGAAAAAAAAAAAAGGTGATATAAAAAAATAAATAATTTATTCTCCTAAAAAGTTATAAATAACAAATAAATATTTTTTTTTAAAAACAATAATCTTTTAAAAATGCAGATGAAATAATACTTTTCCTAACTTGTGAAGAAAAAAAAAGGTAACAATTTTTTTTAACATTAAGGGACACATAATTAATTTTAAAAAAACACTCCTTCAACCCTAAAAAAACTAGTTTACTTTGACTTTTGTGGTTAAATTGACAAATTTAATAATTAAGAATTAAGTTTATTTATTTATATTTTAAATTTATAAAAATTGGTGATAGTAAATTCAATATAATTTCTCCCTCTATATTTACAAGAAAATAGTACTCCATATATTTTGATTAAAAAATTGGTCAATTTAACTGAAAAAAAGGTCAGCTTTTATAGGACGGAAGGAATACTAATTTTTTTTATTTGAAAATAATTACGTAGTATTGTTATCAAAACTCTTGTATTATTGTCAGACCTGTTTCAAATTATAAGTTACTGGAAAAATCCTGGGAAAGCGATCTCAGCCACATCTCTCGACTTAAAAGTAATCCTTTGTGGCTCTTGATGATGCCGAAAGCTGATTAAAGAAGAGAGGGTGTGGTCCTAACTCCTAAATCATGATGTTAACGTATCTCTATCTTTGCATTTGACAAGTAAATGATGCACGACTCTTCAGACTAGCTTCCCTGTGTAAGAATGACAAGTCAGTTGCAGCCTATCCTTGGTGCATAATAACATCGAATTGTGGTATAATTTGCCAATAAAATGTTTGAAGTAAACCAAGTACCAAGCTCAATACCTTTTAATGCTAAGTTTATTTACAAAGATTATACTTTGAATAAAACTATTAATCCTAATTTGTTTTCAAATTTAGACTTGAAACTATTAATCTCATAATTGTAAAATAACTTAATAGTCTTAACATTTTAATTATAATCTCAAAATAGATTATAAGACTAAAAGACAAATTATTTTTTTTAAACTTTCTGGCTTGCGATTGACTTTTGCTAAATCTGAAAAAGCTGTCAAGACACCCCAAACTTCATTCATGCAGAACAAAAGACACACTTTACTGACTTAACCGGTCAAAAGTGACCGGCTAAGGCACACATGTACATCTAAAGGGATATTTTAGTCTTTTCCACATCTTCTTCATCAAACCAATTTCCCTGTTTTATTTAAGGCATATGAATGAAACACAACAACCACCACAAGCATCACAACCTTTCATCAACACTGCAACACCACCTCTTCCCACAATTCCACCACCATAACCCACCACAAAAAAAAAAAATCAAACCAGATCCTAGCCTTGAACCCCAACCGTTTGGTATCAAAGAACCATAACGTACCTAACCTTGAGACATCGCCATTTGGCGTCAAGGAGCCAGAATCTAACCTTGAACCCAAGTCATTTGGTGTTAAAGATCCAGAACCTAGCCTTGAACCCCACTTCTAAGTGGAAAAATATTCATAGCCTAGAAATTTGGGAGTTCCCCCCACTCGAAACTCAATAATTGGTTGCTTACTCTGTAACTCAATTTGTAACTATTTCTCTCCTGTTGATCACTACCTCATAGAATGTGGCTCCGTTGAACCCACCACAGCTGACTCTCTAATCACCGTCGGTTCACCGGAGACTCGTCGGAGTCAATCACACTTTCTCTCATCAAATCGAACAATTTCACGCAGAGATTTAAACCTAGATCCTAATTTGGCCCCAGTTTATCACACAGCTTGGGTTTTCACAAGACCTGCAAAATATCGTTCTCGACATTAAAGACAAGGTGCCCATTTGATTCGTCTTCAATTTCACCGGCTCAATTTGTCGAATTTTGATAATTATAGTGTTGGGTTTCATGTTTTTGGTTAATGGGTTTGTGTTATTGTATGACTTTTATCACGAGAATATGCAAAACTCTAGAGTTAGTGCAATTGAAGTGATTTACGCCCAAAGGATTTGATTCTTGATGTGGATCTCTTGTGAATTCCGAGAAAAATGAGCGAGTTAATGGGTTGATCTGTAATGCTCTTGAAATGTATAGGTCAACGTGGGTGGTTACAAAGTTACCCCTTTTAATGATTCTTTGTGGGGGAAAATTGTTTATGGTAGTTTGTGGGAATGTAGCTTTCTTTTCTGTTGGAATTGGTCATGTTTGCTGGGTTTTGACATCTTAAATCTTCCCTTTAAGACTGCGTGCTCAAGCAAAGAACACTTTCGGAACAAAGAGGTAATAGAGTTTCAGTGACTTAATTGCCATGTCTTTCCTCTCTCATCTCCGTGCAATTCACGATTGGTTGGAACTTTCTTCATCTTTTCAACAATATCAGCCCTTTTTGTTGTTTTTGTTCACACACTTGTTCCTCAAAACAAAAGGGAAATCTCTGGATGAGATCAATTTTCTATTTTTTCTTTTTCATTTTGTGTAATGGATGAGATCAATTGAAGGGCGTGCTTCGTATTAAGTTTTGTTAGTTAAGTTGAATTTGTGTGTAGTCATATCTTGGTATCAATTGAAGGGCGAGCTTAGATCACACGCTTTGTTGTTTTTGTTCACACACTTGTTCATGAAACAAAAGGGAAATCTCTGGAATAGATTGAATTGTTATTTCAGGATGGACATGATTGGCGACAAGGTGAAGTGGAACTTGGTGATCTTTGAGCACTTGGTGCTGAAGCAATGATTTTATATAATATTGAGGGGAGAGTGCTTAATGTTAGAGAAGATAAAAAGGAAATTACTCAAATACCCTTCCAGATATACATCATCATAGCCTTTAGCCAGGTCACTTTTGACCTTAAGTAAGTCAAGAAAGTGTGTCTTTTGTTCTGCGCATGAATGAAGTTTGGGGTGTATTTTGTACACCTTTTTTCGGGCCAAAAGTAAAAGTCAACAAGCGTGTAAAGTTTGGGGTGCAATTTGTCTTTTAGTCTAGATTATAATTCCAAAATTTTATAATTTCAAGACTACTAATGCTAGAATTATAATCCCGGTATTATAATTATAATCTCAAGACTATTAAAGTCATTTTATAATCTTAGATTAATAGTCTCAAGCCTAAATTTGCAAACAAACAAGGTATTCAATATTTGCAAACAAACCTAACCTAAAAGTATATTGTAATATCCACTAGCTTACCTGTGAGAATAGCATGTAAGAATCAACAAATGGGGGTCTATGGGGGCAATAAACAGTATCTCGATCTCTATTCAAAAGGACTCTTTTGACCTTTAATATATCCCAACGAATCCTAGCTCTAGCTGCAACAAGTGCCCACCAAGGCATGTCTCATCTTTGGCACCTTTCAGAAAATCAGTATCCAGAGGCCATTTGTTTCACACTAAATGCTATCACCTACCTGCCAGTCGGAATATTCTACCCTGAAATATTTAATGAGATGATCCACAGAGGACATTCTTTTCAGAACAACAAAGCATGGGAACAACTCACGTTAATATTTCAATGGTTTAAAGAACTCTTATCACCACAAAACAGCTTCGCATACCAGTGACCAACATTATAGATCCATCTTCTGATCCCAAATATTATGACAACAGTATAATACTTTACACATGATTATTTGAATTTTCTCACCTTTGCGTGGCAAGGTGACATATACTCCAAACCATAACGTTCTCATCACATACATACTTTGATCATGATGATTATAAGAAAATAAAAGGAGACCTGAGGAGATAACTAGAAAGTACTACCAGCTCAGAGAGTTCCTTGACAGCTCATTTTTTGCATTGTAGGAGCTTTCCATCTCCTCCTGCAACAATCATGAATTTGTGAACTTTAATTCCCTCTTTTAAATTCTCCTTTTATTTATTAGAAACTACATTGGAAAATTATCTTTTAGACGTTTGAACAGAGGAGAATTAAAGTGTATAACTATGCCCATTTTAATAAATGACATCACTGACAATAAACAAACCTACTTAATTGGAGGTTTACATAATATGTACCCAATTTATGAACTTATTGACGGAAAGAGTCGAAAAACAACAGCAGGAGGATGGACCCGACCATTTACAAGGCCTGGAAGAAATATGTTTCCTGTTGCAGTGGTCTGACATAGACTTGGAATGGAAATATTACAAGATGACCTTTGTGGAAGGCCCATTTTTTTATGAAAGGATATGGTTGGGACGTAGGCTTGGCTTGGATCATCTTTTAAAAGGGGATTTGCGGAAAGTCCAATTACACAAAAGGAAACTAGGCCTACTAAGGACTAATCATGAGCTCAAATGTTGTAAGTTGAGGCTTACGTGACATTGTAAACACAACCATGTAGCTTAATTAAACACGACATTATGGGAAAACAGAATGATTTGGAAGTTCAGTTATTGTGAATTACCTTGCAAGACTTCAGCAAAGGCTGCAAGAAAGCTGCTCTGAAGTATCTAACTGATTGTCCAAGTGAGGTTGCATCAAATTCTGCCATCAAGTAATCCGACAATGAAAAAAAATAGAGGAAAAAATGATTATTAGCTGTACTGGAAAACAAGTACAACAGTACAAAGACATACCAACTCTTTCACCAACTGAACATTGGTTTGGCAAGGATATTATCGCATTACAGTTGTTAGATCATCATTTGCAAACCACTAAAACAACTTATTAACGCACCAAAGGTTTTTAAAAATTACCACGAATTAAAGGATAACACAATATAATATAGAAAAGCTTCAGTTTTACAAGTCTGATAATATACCATTATCACCCTGTGCTCTCAATCCCATGTTAATCTCTCTCAGAAGCTGCATATATGAATAAAAGAAATTTATTATAATCAATAATTAAATATAACAGAAGTAAAATAAGCAATTTGTATAGCAGTACAAGTCAGCTTGAAATTCAGCATTCGTCCACTCCAAAATGGCAAAGATGAAAATGAAATGACAAGATTGATAAAAAAAAAAATCAAAATCCTCACTAACTACCAGCAGTCTTCTAGAAGTGCAGGCTTAGTATGATGAATATAATTGTGTTAAAACAGTAATAAGAGGACAATAATGCATCTTACAAGGTCTACAATCCAGTTCAAAATTGACAGTTGCAACAGATATTAACTACAATTAACAAATCTTTTCAAAGATAAGCAGTGAAGTAGGTAGATAATTCTCTCCAGGACATTCATACCTTGGAAAGGGTGGGCACTGTGGTAGGATCAAATTCCTCGCAATGGTTTGGATCAATAGGAACACAAACACGGCCTGAACAAGACAAATGAATATCTTATCAAAGGAATTCCAGCTAGCTTGAAGGCATTTGAATGATGAAAGAATTGTGCTTTCTTATTATACGAATTTAACTTAAAAATCTTGATTTTATTAAAAATAATATGATGCGTACAAAAATGTGAACTATTTTTATTTTTTAATTATAATCAACCACTTTCAAGCATTATGTCAATAGCCAGACACAATTTTTGAAACCTAATTCTCTCGCAGTTCATACATCATTAGTAACATTTACAAGCTTCAAGACACTAACCTGTTTTGGGGTGTACACAGAATGGTGCCTTAAGCAAATGGTTCATGTGTTTTGAGACCTGAGATGTAGCCAGAAAGGTTCCATGTGTAGTATTAGAGATCAGTATTCCACACCATAGAAGAACTGGACTCTGTACTAGGTAAGGATAATGTAAGCTGCTTATCTCCAAAAGTTTTTAATGAAACGCACACGCCCCCCCCCCAAAAAAAAAAAAAAAAAGAAGAAGAAGAAGAAGAAGAAGAAGAAGAAGTTATGAAGCTGTGAAAAATAGCACAAACCTCCATATCAAGCCTCGGATAGGCATAAGAGAACACAATCTCTTCAACACACCGACGGATCCCCTGTGCCTAAAACATGGAAAGCAGTCTTTAGTCTAGTTAACTACAAGAAAATCATATTCCTCTATGAGTTTGATAATTATCCTTGGTCCTGGAGACATAAATTTCTGTCCTGGAATGAAAGAAACGTTAATTTGATCTGTATGTTTGTTTATATTCTCCTTAGTACTGCAAAGATGGAATGAAATGAAACTTATTGTTGCAATAAAATAGAAAATACAAAAATTCCTTGACAATCTAGGTTGAGCAATTTGAAGCAAACATGTGTTGCAAGGCAAAGGATGTGTCAGCCACAATTTTGAGATTCCCTAATAGAGTGTTTCTTTAAGAGAGGTATTTACCTTCTGCTTCCCAGATTGAAGTAGATGTTTAAGTTGCTCCCACTGAAAAATATTAATGTCCTCTTTGGCAGTGGAGGAACGTCTGTTATCCTGCCACTTTCCGCGAAGCTCGGAAGTTATAGCTGAGAATATAACTTCTGTATTATGTACAACTGATGATAGAGTACAAAAGCTACTAGGGAAGAAAGAAAAGAGAGTAAAATGTATAAAGTCTATTTGCATACATTCATCAGGAATCATGTCAAGTATTTTTTCATATCTCTCTTCAGTTGAAAATAGTTTTTGACTGCAAAGCAATTTCCCTTCAAAAAAGTCTTTTAAAACTTCGGTATATGATCTCCTGCAAAGATGGGATGAGATTCAGTGGAAAAGTGATGAAGCTAGAATAGAATCATAGAAATATAAATCAAGCACTTACGCAAGGTAAGGATGAAGCGTATGACCCATCAAAGAAACCTTTTTATGACTATTCTCATTTCCCTAAAAAATAGAATAGAGAGGGGGGGGACCATTACGCCTCGTGTTATGAAAGATTTTACAAAATCCAATTGTTTAAAGAAAAAAGTTGTAAACAACCTTGTAAACACGGAAATAATCAGCAATAGCCGCTCTTTGTTCATTATTCAACCTGGATTTTAATGGCATTACATTTTAAACAATGAGATATCACAACAAAACAGTCAACCAAATGAACTAAACTTTCTCCTTTTGAATATCTGCACCCTTACCTTCTTGCTTTTCTGTCGCAGACCCAACAATGGACACCACGTCGGCCACTGTACACCCAAAGAATGTGATTGAATCCAAAATCGTCTGTATAAAGGGAATCATGAAAGGTATAGTTTAGTACATAATAATCAAATTATATATTAAGCTTTCAAGTATATGCATATGCATACAAATGCACAGTATATCCATGTGCATGCCTACAGAGTAAGAGGTGGATATGAGTCAAACAAAACTTGCAAACACAATATCTCAAAGCTCACAAGGTTTCTAGCCTTCTAGAACACACTACTCAGGAAGATATTACAAACATTAGGAAAAACTAAAATGTAGACTGAATTAAGAGTCTGACCCTCACAGTAAGCTTTGTAAACATTTCCTCCATGAAGAATTTATCCGATTTGAAATATAAGATATAGAACATAACCATGATGAGCTAGAAGCATGATGATTCCAACTGCGTGGTAATATGAATTAGCCAGGAACTTGGAAATAATACATGTATGGACCATAGAACGTGCTACTACCTCCATCCCAAAATGAGAGTCCATATTTGAAAATCAAGTTTTTAAAAGAAAACTTGACTTTAGCATAATCAACAACCAATTAAGACTTTCTTGAATATAATGAGATCTGGTTCATTGATTTTAAAAGTTGGTCCTCAATTTAGGACATTCAATAAGTCAATCAGCTACTCTTACCTTGGATTTATGACATTACTTATTAGCATTGAACTCCTAAAAAGTAGTACATTGTTTAAAATTATAACATAAAAACAACTCCAGACAAAATATACCAAGTGATGGGTTCATGCTAAGCATAAAACCAACTAGTCCTTTGACAGACATCAACTGGATCATATCCTCACCTCTGAGGGCTGTATCAAGCACTTTAATGGCAACTGTCATCAGTGGCCAGCAGTCTAAGCAAACATCAGCTCCTGAGCAACAATATCTAACATCATCGTAATCTGTGATATCCTGTTGTACAGATATAATTCAATGTCTTAAATGATTATAAATTTGAATGTAAAAAATTAATTAAATAGTGTTTATTCAGAACTTAATCAACTTACTATATCAAAAACTAGTTCCCTCTCCACTGGAGTAAAAACATTATCACCAGCTTGTGCATAGGCATGCCTTTTAGCAGGCTGCATTCAAGATTAAGAAATGATACTCCTCGCAAAAGAGAAGGTAAACAGTTTTCCACTATAAGTACACAGGAAAGTCAGGTCGAGAAATCTTACATCAACACTGTACAAAGGTCCAATATCTATTTTGAATGGACACTTCTCTTTGATGGCATTTTCCATTTCAGATGCACTATTGAAAGATTGAAACCGCAGATATATGTCATCTTCCAATGTGAAAGAAAATTCTCTACGCCCAAAGAACGACTGGTCACATGCAGGATGCTTTCCATCTACATATAGTTAATTTAGGAATGGATGGCTATGAAAGTGAAAAGAAAAATGTAAGGGAGCACATAGAATTCCAAATATACGAATCAAGAACTTGGATTACCATTTCCATAGGACATCCATCTAAAGATATCAGCATGCGGGAAAAGCTTTCCTGTCGAAAGTAAAAATTGCCATTATGTTATAAATTATTCTAGGGTTAAGTTCAGATGACCACCTGGGGTTTGGACGGTTTCCCACTTAACCACCTGTAATCAATAAAGCTATATTTAAACTCCTGACTTTTTGAGTTAAAGTGAATAACTGCTTTCTGTCATAACTCTGTTACTTAAGTTGGATAAAGACTTAATTACCCTCCTTATATATAAAGGACAGATGAGAGAACATGAGAGTAATTTCATGTTACTCTCTCAGCAACTTTCCCTCATCATTGTTCTCACTTCAGCAACAGCGTCCCACCTCCGTGAAGAAGCATATACAAATTCGAAAGTGAGACATAGTTTGAGGGGTTTGCAGGTTCTATCTGAATAAGGAACTTATAAGCCAAATCTCCCATGTAAGAATTGTCATGAAGTACAGAAGCACTAACAAGTGCCCCCCAAATACTAGGACCAGGTTCTACAGGCATGGTCTTGATAAAATCCAATGCTTTGTCAAGCTGGCCCGATCGACCAAGCATATCAACCATGCATGCACAGATCTCCAACGTTGGTTTAACTCCATAATCATTAACGGCTGTATAATAAATATTAAGGCCTTCTTTCACCATTTCTGACCTAGCACAAGCACAAAGAACCCCAACAACTGTAATCAAGTCCGGTTTGATCCCACTTTGAAGCATCTTCTCATACAATATAATAGATTCCTGACCCTTTCCATGTAATCCATACCCAAAAATCATCGAACTCCAAGAGATTGCATCTTTACAAAGACAATGGAAATCAAAGACTCGTCTTGCATAGTTCAAGCTCCCACACTTGGAATACATATCAATTAGAGTATTGCATAAAGAAACTTCATAATTCAATTCCTTTCTAACAGCAAATCCATGAACTTGTTTCCCACCCAAAAGACTAGCAAGTGAGCTACAAGCAGGAAAAATAGTCACAAGGGAAACCATATTGGGTTCTATTCCACCTCCCCTCTGCATTTCACGAAATATAAACATAGCTTCATCAAAAGCTCCATTCTGTACATAACCATTCATCATTGCTGTCCAGGCAAACACATTTCTACACTTCATTCGATTAAAAACCTGTCGACCCACATTAATTCTATTACTTTTTGAATACATATCTATCAAACAACATCCTAAATGAACATCAGACCCCATACCCATTTCCATTTCATTCTTCACTATATAACAATGTAGCTCCCTTCCATATTCACAATTCCCAAATTTGCTCCCACATAAAGGAAGAAGACTTGATACTGTAAACCCATCAAATTCCAACCCTTCCATTTGCATATACTTTCATCATTAATACCAGAATTCCCCAAAACAGTAAATCCCCCTATCATAACATTCCAAGAAGAAACATTTCTTTGCGGCATTTCATCAAACAACCTACGAGAATCAACAAAACTCTCACATTTACAGTACACAAACATTAGTGAATTGGCAAGTATAGTATCTGAAAATATGCGAGTAATCGGAAAGCTTGACCTCTGTAGCTGATTGGGACGGAGACTCGACCGGAGTGATAAAAAAGTCATCTTTGGGAGGTAGGCGAGTGTAAGTGGTGGCCTCGTCGCCGGATACGGAGGAGAGCGGCAGCGGCGGAAAACTTCGAGATTTGTGCCTAGGATTAGGGTTTGGATTAGACTTTCCCCGTCTGCTTATCAAACCCTAACGGACGGACCTTCCTCAATTTCTCCGTAAGCAGAGAAATGACCCAACAACCTCTCCGCCAAAGGAGGAGAAGATGGATTGAAGTTTCTCGGTGGTGGTTTCCCAGCCGAGACCGCGGATAAAGAGTTTGCGTTGAGCTGGATAAGAATCGGCGATGGAGCTTAACGGAGGCGAGGGCGACCCCGTCATGAGACGATATGGCAGATTCGGCGATTTCAAGGAGTGTTCTTTAGTGAAGGGCTCGAGTATTTTACGAAGCGTCTTGAGGGTCATTGAAGGTGCGTGGTGGTGAATCAAATGGCGTTTGAGAAGGGGTCGCCGTTCTCTTGATTTTGAGAGAGGACGCATGGAGTGAGAAATGAGAGAGAGGAATGTGGTTTGAGGAAGATGAAGGGTATTTCGGACATTTATCTGTCTTTTTTGACTGTTATAGTCTTTTCTCACGCGCTTTTGGCGTTTGACTTACACGCACGGTTAAGTTGGATGGAAAAGGTGACGTTTTCACTTCAACTCAAAAAGTCGGAAGTTTAAATGTAGCTTTACTGACTACATGTGGTTAAGTGGGAAACCGCCCAAACCCCAGGTGGTCATATGAACTTAACCCATTATTCTATGATCCTCTTGGTCAAAAGTCATTATTTTGACAAGAGAATTAACAAATATTAGAAAGAGTAAAACATATCAGAAACATCATGAGGAATCATCATTATGAACTAATAGTAAAATGTTTTGTGTGGCATAGGATCTTATTTATTTATTTACACCAAAGATCATTTAAAATACTTCATAATCAGCAAGAACTTGAATAAAATCATAAGACATCCTTAAAGTATCGATTAGTCTTAGAAACTGTTTAGCAATGAAAATGATTTGGATTGAAAGGCATTCCTGATGCTTCATAATAACTAAGGGAGAGCGCGGTGTGGTGTTGTGCGGTTATAAGCACCAACTGCAACTGCAACCACAATATGTGGTTGCTATATGCGGTTAAGAGATTGCATGCGGTTGCGGTTGTGGTGCGGTTGCATAATCACTTTCATATATATTTTAAAAATTATAATATATAATTTTTATACTACTAATTCGAAAATTATTTTCACTTCAACACATACCCATTTAAAAGTCTTATGTATAACACAAATAATAAAAAGTTCAATTTACAAATTGCAACTATACATGAATAATATGTAAAGAACTACAATTAGATATGTTAAACTAAAAATAAATAAAGTTGTGAACTTAATTACATTAATTAAAGAGATTTTAATAACTCACCACATAATAAAGTTCTAACAAGTTATTTATATTTCTTGTACTAGTAGTGATTAGTTGAAGGGAATTAATGAAAGAAGATATACACTAAATGTAATATTACACGTACAAGTGACTAAAATTCATAAGAAACAAATTAAATTAAATTATTCACTTACAACTTTATTAAATGCACTACATCTTGATATGTAGCGTATATAAAACATATATAGTTTGTTATAAGTACTATGGGGTACAGTTTTAGGAGTGTATCCGCAACCACAATCACTGAAAGTAGTATGCACACAAGCCAATCATGTTTGATGATAAAGCATATACTTTGTAACAATCTTATTCATTTATTAATAAAAAGTATTAATTTATTAAAGGCTTTTAATTATCTACATGATGCTGTTTTATAATATGTGATAAACCCATAGTTTTAAGCAATGCTTTTAGAATAATGATGATGATCATTCTAATGAGATCTAAATTCTTTGAAAGCTTAAAAACTAAAATAGTTCCCAATCGTTGGATTACTAAATTGGGGATTAGTGAATCCGGATAGATTGGTACATACGTTGCTTGCTCATTGGATGAGGATGATTGATCTCACGATCGGTTGTGTGGAGACACTAAAGCAAGTATGTAGGTGCTTATTAGAGAATAAGTTCACCGAACGTTGCTCGCTAAGGAATACCTAATGGAGTTTTATTTGCTGTCAATAGGAATTCTGTGAGTGATAGTAGTCTAGTAATCCTTGGACTTGAGATCATCATAGTCTTGTGTATGATGAGTTATACTTTGACTTATTCCTTAAGACCCTTAGGGTATATCAAAGGGTATGCTTGGGTATAATAAGTTGTATACGTGGAGATAATGTATGATCAATAAAGAATCTACCACTTCTAATAATAAGAAGAGAAATGTCCTATGTGATTCGATAAATGACAACCCAAGAGTCCTCGGCGGTGCGAATGAAATTAGAAAGGAGTTTCTAATTTGCATTATTTGAGTTGTGCATTTAAGGATCGAAATACATATAATTAAATAAAATAAGACTTGGACGAATTCCACGTCTTATATTTAATTGGGACATTGTATGGTGGAAGGATTGAATTATGCAGTAACTATTTACTCAAAGGTTCTTTAATGATTAATGTTGAAATCTATATTATCCGGAAAGTCGTTGATCGCTAGGGAGGCTTATCCTATTGTAGAATAAATATTATTTATTTAAATAAATTAATTGTTTAATTTATTTATTTAAATAAGATTAGAATTGTTCTAATTGATTTATTCACAACCTGGTTTAATATGGAGAACCTAAAGGGTCACACCATAAAAGGAAGAATAATTATTTAAGGAGTAAATGGCATAATCGTAATAATAATATGTTATGTATATTTAATTTAATCAATGGTGATAGAATAAATTAAATAACTTAATATTTATTATTTAATATTTTAGAAATATTAAATATAAATTAATAAGAGGAGTCTTATTAATATTATTACAATTATTATTATTTTAATTTCTAAAGAGTTTAGGAATTAATTTAATATAAGTACTCTCATTTATTCCTAATTGGATTAGGAAGGAAAATTAGTTAAAAGAGTTTAATTAATTATCCCTAATTAGATTAGGGAGCTTAATTAATTAAAAGAATTAATTAATTAAAACCCAATTCCTTAATTGTTAAGGAGGGTTGCCCACATCTATAAATAAGAGGAGTCTTATTATGGGTGTTATGGGTTGTTGACTTTAACAAAGTACGTAATAATTCCAAGTTGTTGGGAGTATGCCTTTTCTATAGAGATAGAAAACTAGGGTTAGCCATAACACCCATCTTCTTGAATTTTATTCTTCCTTGGTGGATCACCTCTAGAGGCCAAACACATGGGTGGCTAACGTTCATCAAAGGAAGGAACCAAACCCGGTGGATTCAAGTTGAACGCGAAAAGGATTGGAGGTGAACTTGTACCTGAGGAAGCTCGATCTTCAAGGGTATGATTCTTATTCATCTTTTTCGTTTAATTAATAATTATGCATAAAGGATGATCCGGGTATATGGTTTGTAAATTTTTTTTTTTTTTTTTTAAACTCTGATTTTACACGCTTCCGCACTTTTTATGCAATTTGATTGCGCACATGAATATTACAAACCTAACAATCACAGTGTGCGGTTAGTAATAAATAAAAAACCACACCGCATGCCGCATCACAAATTGTGCAGTTTTTATGCAGTTGCACTTACAAATGTGAATTTTTGCTGTCCCCTAATAATAACTATCCACTTATATACAATCAAAATGCAGCAACCTCAATGTTCAAGGCTTTCAGCAGGCCAAACCAATGAGGTACTCTACTATCATACTGCCCCCGTCCCAAACTGAAAGTCACTTTTGAGTTTTGAGAAACCATGCATTTTAAGAAAGTTGTTGATTTCCAATTCAACTGCTAACTTAATTTAAAATAACAACAGGGGCATTAATGAGTCAGTTAGTGAATGGAATAACAAAGTTTAATGGAAGAAACGGATAAAAATCGAAAAGACATTATAAACATTTTTGCAATTGTAGAATCAAAACAAAATAACATCATAATCACACAAATTGAGCAAGAATCATCTAAAAACAATAACGAATGTCATGAAAAATTACCGTAATATACTTTGAGATAATTAGCATTGAAACCCTCGGTAATCGCGTTGCTTCGCCCCAGGTCAGATTCGGATTCATCAATTAACATATCACCTCTTCCAGTATCTTTGTCTTCTCCGGTCATGATTGAATACTATAACCTTTCCTCCGATATTCAAATTCAAGTTTCTTATCTGAAGCTACGAACTAAATAGGAATAAACAATACTAAGATCTCGTACCCGGTGTTTGCCGAATCGCTGAGAACGAAAACGGCGGGAAAATAATGAAAGGGGTAATGAAGGAGGGTGTTTTGGCGCCTATTCTGCTT
Source organism: Panax quinquefolius (assembly GCA_020205615.1). NCBI lineage: Eukaryota > Viridiplantae > Streptophyta > Magnoliopsida > Apiales > Araliaceae > Panax > Panax quinquefolius. The sequence continues at coordinate 106,651,157 of CM035174.1, read as the reverse complement.
CTTTATCTACCGATTCTACCCCTTATTCGCCTTTCCGACGGGTTCTCGCCCGACCCAACTACGATATAACCTGGTTGGGAGAAAAAAAAAAAAGAAAAGCATTGATATTGCCACAAAACATTTTTGTTAGGAGTCAATTAAATTGTCTATATATATTTGTATTAATTTATAAATAGGAGTTATTATATCTACTAGTAATAGGAGTCCGTCGATGTAAATTAGCCCAACTCGGTCGAGTTTTAACTTATTAAACTCAAACTTAATTAAAAGTTAAAAAAAAAATTAAAAAAGTCAAAATTTTAAATCAGCTTGACTATGTTGTTCATATTAAAATCGTTTATAAATGTGTCAAATTCAAACTTGTGTTTAAATGAGGTTAGTTGAGTTCAAGCTGACCTTTAGCAAATGTAATTAATTAAATATATAGAAATTGAATTTATGCAAATTAGAATTGAACTTATACGAATCAACTCGAGTTAGTTTGAATTTGTATCGTTTAATTAAACAAATGTGATCTCTTGTTCGAATTTGATTTGATAAATGAACTCTAGTCAAGTCGAGTTTAAACAAGCCCAATCGAAATCTATTTGCAAATGACTTAATTCGTTTACTCTTTAGGGGTAGGAAGGAGGAGTAGTATTTAAGTCAATCAAGATTATTCTAATTACGTATTTAATTCAAATATTATTTATTTTGTTTTCATAATTAATATATACTAAATTTACTTAAAATTGCTAGTAATAAACATCAAATTTCTTTAACACTATAATAAATATATATATATTATTGTGGTGGGCATATAGTCAATTGAGGTGCAACTGTGGGGGAGAAGGAACCAATTTTGCAACCGAAACCCGCATCAATGATTTTCGGTGGCATACTGTGGTTTTTTCATTAGAAATTGCACTCCTTATAGTTGCATTTGCAGACTTGCAGTTTTGGCATAGAAATCGTATGTCTCAAGGAACCGCACTCTTTTAGAGTTTAAGTTATTTAATATTTTCATGTTTTTGTATATATTTTAGAGTTCTTTAAGTTCCATTTAAATACAGCTGTAAATTTAATTTTGAATGATTTAATACTTTAAGTTTGAAACAATAGTTGTGTAGGAGTAATGTATGCATCTTCAAAAATTATATGGTACTAATTAAACTTTAACTTTTCAAATTGAGGAATTGGAATTTTTGAATTAATTTGTGATTAATTTTCAAAAATTTAACTTTGTAATTAGGTGCAAGTCTACAATGTTTGAGATTTATTTAGAACTAGCTAAGTGGTCCGTGCGAAGCACGGATTTATTTTTTAAATAAATTATTTTTAATTCCTCATTTATTCTATATATATATATATAATAATTATAAAATATTTTTCTAAATTTTACTTTAACTTATTATATAAGTAGATAGAAATTCCCGCGTTGCGGCGGGATTATTCAAATTTTTAATAATAAATATGTGCGTACAATTAATAAATTAAAATATAATAAGAAAATAGTATATTATTGTGCGATGATCAAATAGTATAATCGGATTAGAGATAAGTCCAAAAAAAAAAGACCATAACACATTTAAACGAATAAGTCTAAAAGAAATAATTCAAACCAATGAAATAATTCCACCTGCTTCTAGGTTATGTTTCACACTTATGCATATAGGAGTAACCTGTAAGTAATAATGTGTGTATATAATGGCTCTTCCATCGTGCGAAACGTGAATGGCATAAGTAGAAGAAAGACAGAGAGACAAAACGAAAAAAAAAGAGGAAAATTGATTGTGAAAGAAGAAGAAGCCATGGGTGCTATTCACTTATAAGAATAAATAATTAGCCTGATTAATTTACGTATATATATGTATGTATATGTATGGAGGATTATGTCAGGTGATCATTAATATTATTTCAAACTCTAATTCAGTTAGGAAGTTTTATCCGTATAAAATTGTGCTCATTAGTTGTTGAAGAGATTAAATTCTACTTGATTTGTTATTATTTATCCATAATTTAAAAAAGGATAGGATATAATTAAGATAATTGGTTTGTTATTATTTATTCATAATTTAAAAAAGGATAGGATATAATTAAGATAATTGGTTTGTTATTATTTTTCCATAATTTTAAAAAGGATAGGATATAATTAAGATAATTGAGACATAATTAAAACTATTTAAGATGGACAAGTGTTGAATTTATAAAAGAACATTTGTCAATATATAGTGTAATGTCTTTGTGATTTAGTATATATAATAGATTACTACAAACTTTGTTAAAACAAACAATTATCAAAGACTTGCAATTCAATGTTAGTAATATGTTTACTTTGTTGCTGTTTCTAATTTAATATTCAATTTATATAGTTTTTAAATTTAATATTTAGTTTATTTTCAATCTTTTGACGTAAAACTATTGTACAATAATAAGTTACCATAATTGTTTTTTTGTTTTAATGATAACTTCAATTTTAATAAAAATATATGTGAGATTTTTTCTCACAATCGATTAACCAAAGATCTCCTATACGAAATAAAATTAATAATTAAATTTTAATCATTAATATATTTTTAATATCTATTACACTTTTAATATTAATTATTATTTTCTCATAATATGTTGTCTATGTTTTTAATATATAGTTATTTAAGAATAAACTTGTTGTATAATAATAAGTTACCACTTACCATTATAACTTTTAGTTTTAAAATTAACTAAAGTTTAACCACAATATACAAGTCATAATTATTTTTAATATTAATTAACTAAATGTCTCACATATTAGTTATTATTTAATCATAATATTTTTTCTATATTTTAATATTTAGTTATTTAGAGTGTAAAGTAAAATTTTAAACATGTTTTGAAGTTTAAATTTATTGTATGACTATGTAATTAAAGAATTATAAAATAAAATTATTGCAGAATAATAAATTAATATTAAAATTTGTAAGATCATAAAAAGATTTTGGTTCTCTAACATTAACCATTAATTATTAATTTCACAGTTTAAGTTACTAATTGCAAATAATTTACTTTTTTATTATTATTTATTATTAAAATCTTATAATGTTACATTATGATCATATTCTTTTGGGTTTGAAAGACAATTACATGAAAAGGCAAAAGTGGGACAATCTTGGTATTTCTGATGTTAGAGATAGGGGCGGATCTGTATTGGGGGCAGCATGACAACTGCCCTTGTTAGAATTTTGTTTATATAAGTACAGGGGTATGACAAATATATAAATTAATAAATTTAAAGGAGTACATTAATAAAATAGTTAAATTTAGAGAGGTAAAAAAATTCATAAATCAATTCTATATAGAGGTACAAAAATCTTTTAATTTTAAAGTTATTTTTTGTGTAATTTTTCATTTTAAATGTCAACGTGTAAACTGTGAGAAATTGTTTGACTCGCCTTTATGCCCTACGTACGGTGCAACCTGGCCTGTAGGGATTATTAATGGCCAGCTTGCATGGAACTGACAAGGTCTTGGGAACCACTTGACAGTTTGAGACCTTAAAAAGGTTTTTTAGGGTCTTCTTAATGGAAGTGGAAACTTGGTTACAGTCAGGGGATGTTTGGGTTTGGGTGGTGGTTTAGCATTGTTATGGAACTGTCAGGATATATATATATATATATATATATATCAGGTGGATTTGCTAAGTTTTTCTAGTAATCATATAGATGTTGAAGTTGTAGAGGAAAATAATGATAAGTGGAGGCTTACCAGAGAAACTGAGAAGAGGGACATCGATCGAGATCTAATCTACCATGGACAGGCATGTTTTGGAGATTTTAATAAATTTTTGGCTCCTACTGAAAAGGAAGGATAAGAGGGGATACCAGACCTTCAGAACCAACATTCTAAATTGAAGCTCTTTCGTTTGAAGAAGAAGATAAGAGACGAAGAACAATACTGGGTGCAGCGACTGAAAGTTAATTAATTGCCTCCAAGCAAGTTGACCTCAATACTATGTTTTTTCATGCTCAGGCTATGCAATTGAGTTTTCATATTATGAACTTGGTTGTCACCTTTTAATTCCATTACCACCGTTACTTGATTTTGAATGTGTTAATTTCGATGGAAAGTGATAGGTTGGTTATGTTGTGCAGATTCAGGATATGATCATATTCAATGATGAGAAAAGCATGGATCATTGTGCAAATCAATCAGAACAATACAGTGAGAGTCTAAATGGAAGTATCTTACTTTTTGATATAGGAAATTATCCATTAAAACTTGTGTATTTTAATTTCATGGTGATTACACAAAAGATACATGCATTTTATTTGATTTTATTTTATATTTAATACAGGAATTCAAGTATGTTTGCATATGCGACCTGAAAAGTTTCAAAGATTTGAAGACAAATTCTTTTCAAGAGGGGAGAATGACATGATCCTTACTAGGGCCTCGACAAACGATGAGATAAATCATTTCCAAGAGGAGAGAAATAATGAGGGTATGCTTACTACTACTTATCTTCGGCGTGGATGAGAATTAAGAAGATAAAATTTGGACTGATCCAATTTAAGTGTTCGTTGGACCAATTACAAAGGCTAAAATTAAAAGCTTAAAGTAAGACCTCAATTGATTGATCCAAGATGTTTGTGCTGAAACTAACTCAAGAAGACCCAATGAGGAGGCTAAGGAGCATGAGACACAAGTTTTGATCAATTAGAAAAATGCCCAATTAAAAAATTAAATAATATTTTGTTTCTTAAAATATTAGGTAGATTATATTGTATTTTGTTTTGTTTTGTTTTAGGTAATTTAGCATGATTGTAGGGGGTTATGATTTTTTTTATTGCAATTCTAGAGATCGACTTCTGCTAGGGTAAAATTAAGGCAACACTTTTATGATTTTTATTACCATAATTAGGCAATTGTACTAATATAAATAGGTCGCAAGGCCAATGATTTTGGACTGATACTTATTCCTTTTAGATTACTTGAGGGTATTCTATCTTTATTTTTTCAAGAACTATTGATCTTATAAGCGAAAGGGTCAATGCATTTGATGTTCCACTCATAACCATTGTTAGAACGATCCGAACGACGACTAACTTAGACAAGCGTGTCGTAAAGTCTATCATTAGAAAAAAAACAAAGAGAGAGTGGGGTGCGAGTTTTGGAGATCAACGAACCTTTGATCTTACAATCTAAATTGAACTTATGATTTCTACAAACAAAAATAACTTGATCGTATTTCAGCTTAATTAAACTTATGCTCAAATACAAATTAATTTATTTTTATTGTTAATTCTATACTTATTGTCAAATTATGCTCAAATCCAAATTAATTTATTTTTATTGTCAATTCTAAACTTATTGTCAAATTCAAAATAATAAGTACCAATGAAATTGGCTGAGAGAGTCAACTCAAATTAGGATGGTCTTGCAACTCGTACAGGGATAGATCGTTATCATATTATTATTATAATCAGAAACATGGGAATGAGATGTGGAGGAGAGAGAAAGAGCGAAAGGTCGTGGACCATTCACCCATTGGTGGTGTGTTTTGGACGCTTTTGAATCCCCAACCAAAAACCTTTCTTCCGATTTCATAGATTCAGGCGATCGGAGAAATCGACTCCGTTGATCTTCAACTGAGGTGATAAAAGTACAACTATGGAGGATGAATACATTAGAAGACACCATAAGCACGAGGTCAGAGAGTACCAGTGTACTTCTTCTCTCGTTAAACACATCAAAGCTCCTGTTCATTTGGTAAGTAATTAAACTGCTATTCTGTTGAATTATTTCCCACTATTATATAATCAAAGAGAAATTTTGTTTATCCTATTAAATCAGAAGTAAATTATAGTTTTATAATGCCTTGTCTGTTTTGAATTTTATCTGGTATTAGTAATTTGTGTAAATCACTATGGAAAATGCTAAATACTCCAGCCCATTTAAATTTTCTGGCCGATGATGTGTAAACATATAGTTGATTTTAATTGGAAAACTAATTGTCATTATTTACTAAGTTAAGGTGTATATAGCATAACATAGTTACAAATTTTTTATGGTCTCGTACTACACAGGTATTGTTTGATAAATTAGATCATCCTAGTAAAATAACATCTGAACTTTAAAAAGCTATTTTGTAACTAAAAGTATAAAACATCTAAATTTAAAAATATATCAAATTGACTTTTCAAAAATCAATAATGATCTTACAATTTAGAATGTAGAATGGAGGGAGTACAATATTTATAGAAGCTCCATAGATTTAAAATTTTCATTAAGAGGCAGTTCTTAATGATTTAAATTTATATCTTCCTCTTACCGATTAAGAGATGATAAGAAAATTTTATCAAACAACTCTACCCTCTTAATGAATCAGATGGGGAGTTGTTAAGAGGTAAACAAACACCACCAATTAATCCTCGGGTATGTATTTCTTTAATTCTCTCTGTTAATGCTGAATATTTGAATTAGCATGTTTGGAAGGGAAAATTTTGTTCCCATAAATAAGATGGCCTCTTAATTTATACTATTTTAGCATATAATTTGCTTATCCAACGTGGGAGTTGGCTCAATAAAGATGTAGCACAATGGTGTATTGTAACTTGTAAGCATAACAAGGGGATTGCAGTTGCTTTATATTTTGACTTGTTTTCATTAGCAAAGTCCCTTAAATTTCGTAAAAAAGCTCACTTAAGAGCTAACCAAGCTAGACTTGGAGTTTCTTTGGCTTAATTGCTTTTATTTGTTGAAAGAAAACAGATTAATTTTTGAAATTTGTTGTCATCAGTCCAATAAGCATGGAATATGTTGCTGACATAAAATATTTTTAACATTGATAAATTGGTTTAGCTTACATTTAAGCTTAAAACCTTGAGCTCCCAAGTCTTTAATGTTAAAAAGAGAAACTTTTTAGCATTATGCTTTTAAATGATAATTTTTATCCTTTATATTCAATCGGATTTAGAACAGTTGAAACTATTAATGTCTAATTCCTCCACGAAACCTTTATGATTTATTGGACTGTTTTTAGGTGTGGTCTTTGGTGAGGAGTTTTGATCAACCTCAAAAGTATAAACCGTTTGTGAGCGAGTGCGTTGTGCAGGGTGACTTTGAGATTGGGAGTGTTAGAGAAGTCAATGTAAGGTCTGGACTTCCGGCAACCACTAGCACTGAGAGGTTGGAACTTCTCGACGATAATGAGCATATCTTTGGCATGAAGATTGTTGGAGGTGATCACAGGCTTAGGGTATGAATTATTATTATTTTATTTTTTTCTTTTCTATATTCTTTTAACAGCTAGCTTTGCGGATTAAGAGGCAATTATCCTACTCAACTTTAATAGTTTTTTTTATAGGTAACATAATTATTTGAGGCCCCTCATCATATATTGGCAGGATTTAATAGTTTCTCCACCTTCGAGGTCAAATTCTGGCTTTGCCTATTTGCAGGCTTTTAGCCTAGTTTGGCACTTATTAGTTCAGTTAGGAGTTAGCATGATTGTTGTACATTGTGGAGCTCCTCTGTTTAAAAGGATAAAGTTGTTCATATTAATTCAGAGAACTCTGAATGATATTAGATGCGAATTGCATTAAACATTGACCCAGGATAGAAATATGATGACAGTGAAATTTAAGCAGCAGGATAAGTTCACACCAATAAAAAAGATGTAATGCGCGTAAAGCAGAAATATATAGAACATCATATAGTAACGTAGAATTTGCCGTTTGCTAATTTTTTTTTACGTGCAACTTTGTAAGCGTGACCAGCCAATTTCCACAGAGCTATCTCAAAGAATATGCATATGAATGAAGGTGTAGTGTGGGGGAATCACATTATTGGCAGTGCATGTAATCAAAACTATGACTTTTGTATTTTGCTGAGTAATTTAGATTGTAGAGGGAAGCTATATAACAAAACCAAATGTGTTTTTTTTATATTTCTAATTGTATCAAAGATGAAATTTTTTGAATTGTTTTTTCATTTAGAAGATATATGTTCCTCAAAAAACGGAAAAAGAAAAAAAAGGATTAGAATGCTGGTTTGTACTTGAGCATGAGCTTTTATTATACAATGAGGTTAATTATATTATTATACATTGATATCCGACACTTCAGACAATTAAGAGACCCAATAATGCTTATATACGTATACATGGGTATGTCCTTCCTAACACATCTTAATGCTGGAGTGCCCTCTGCATTGGTGTAGTCATTCGGGGTAAGTTCATGAACTTTACTGTATTTGGGAATTATTTTCTTATACAATTGATCCATTATACCAACATGTCTCGAGGATAGATGCACAACTGGCTGATAGCTACTTTCAGTCTGTTGAATGTTCACCGTGAAAATTATGATGCCTAGACATGGAGCTGTTTGTGGGTGAATTCATATATATATTGGTATTTTAGCCCTTGAATCCCTTTAAGCTGAAAATGTACTACTTGAGTATCATGATCCGGATGAATTAACTGATATGACTTCAGACCTCAGTTGTGCCGAATCACGATTTGATTAGCTTGATCTGAAGATTCATTTGCATTTGAATTTTATTTATTACTGGTTTTGGATAGCTGTGTATTTCTTAAACAGTTTTCTTAGCTGAATGCCCTTCAACTATGTTCGTCCTAAATTTTGCAGAACTACTCTTCGGTAATTACTGTTCATCCAGAGACTATGGATGGGAGGCCAGGTACTGTGGTGATTGAATCATTTGTGGTGGATGTTCCTGACGGGAATACCAAGGATGAAACGTGCTACTTTGTCGAGGCCCTGATAAAGTGCAACCTAAAATCATTGGCTGATGTCTCTGAGCGTTTGGCTGTGCAAGACCGAACTGAGCCTATTGACAGAATTTGAGGAAGTGGCTTGAAAGAAGTTGTGGGTAATCATTGAGATTTTTCTGTCTGAATTGTGTAAAGAGACTGGTAATTTTTTTTAAGCCATAGTTTTTGGAATTATAAATATGCTTCATCTCTTCACTCCCATAATCCCATTATCTCAAGTGGGTATAAAGTTGCTGTCCCAGATATTCTTAGTGGTTCATAATCAGGTCTCTTCCTGCGTTCCACTTTGTAACAAAATAACCTTGTTAGTTTTATTCACGGGGCATGTATTGAGTCTGTGTTGTAAATATTCACGTGCTTGATTACGCCTATTCATACATGCGTGTACTTTAGACATTTTCCCACGTACAAATGTGATCTTGTTGTTTATATTAGAAGGAAATAATAAAAAACAAAGCTATGGTTGCATTGTTGCTTTCCTCCCCTCCTCCCCTCCCCCTCCCCCTCCCCCCCTCTTTTCTATGTACGACAAGATTTGGATCCCAAAGTACAGTGTTAATTATCTAGCTGTTTGATTTGCCATGTGGTGGTGTTTGATTAGCTATATGTTATTTTTAATGTGACTTTGTGTATATATTCTGCAATGTATTAAAGAAATTTCTGAAGAGAGGAGGGGGGGAGGGTACACTTGATGTAGGGACTAGGGATGGATAATGGAACTAATCATTCATCTTTTTTTGTCTAGAGTGGAGTGCTGAAAGTGAAGAATCTAAGATGTTACAAAATTTTAGTGAATAACAAGTTCTCTCAGTGAATGATAGCCGATGAGGGTGGTTTTGCTTGAGCTTTATTCTGCGAGCCCCTAGGATTCGTATCCCGAGCTTCACACCAGTGAGCCTATTAGAGGGTAAAGTTTTGGAATTTGGACAAACTACTTAAAAATGCTACCGTCTAGGGTTTATTGGGTCGAATTTTTCTGGTTGGTGGTAATTTTATGTTATACTATATGTTATTCGTTGAGAATTTTTGAGCTTCACTCCCGACATAGGGGTGGTGCGAATTTTTGAGCTTTTGTCTGACATAAGTGTGGTGAGGGTTCCTTTAGATGCTTATAGTTGTTGCAGACGTAATGTGCCAAATTGAGAATTTGAAGTATTTTACATACCTTCCATTTTGTGCAAAAAAAGAAGAAGAAGAAGAGTAACATGATTTATAGTCTATAGACATGATCTCTTCTTTCCCATTTCATATTACACACTAATATGATTTTAAAGAAAAAAATAAATAAAATAATTTAATAATATATAAATGCGGTATGAGCTGTGAGGACTGGTCCTATTGATGAGTGGGGCACTGTTGCACACCTTCCACTTCTCAACTATCCGTTAATAATTAATATTGTTGTTTATATTCTTTTCAGAATAATTTAAAATTAATAAACCTCATATAAATCTGTAAAAAGTAATTCTTTTAAAACTAATACTATTTTTAGATAATTTATAATAATTACAGTTATATTAGTCAACATAAAATGATTAAAATTTTCTAAAATTTAAATTATGATATACATTTAAACTAAAATTCTTTATAGTAGTAGGGGTAGGGGAGCGAGATTTTTGTTTATTTTGTAGAAGAATTTATTTTTTAATAATCATAATATACAACTTAGTCACACATATATTTAAATTTGTTCTCATAATTTTGAGAGTTTATATGTAAAAAGTATTTTTTAAACTTTATAAATGAGATTTTTTTATTTTTTTTTTGGCATTAAGAAACGAAAAAGCAGGTCGAGGTGCCCAAAGGCGCGTGTATCATCGGTTATCCCCGTCACTTGGCAGAGTTCACCATATATACTTGCTTCATCAAATACACGAGTGACATAACAAAACAATCAAGCAAAGCAAACCCACTGTAAACTCTCTCTCTCTCTCTCTCTCCCGTTGAAGACAATCACTTGTAGACAAACCTCTGCTTTGCGACTTCTCTGGTAGCTCAGCTCAGCTCAGCATTTTCAGCCGTTGGATTTATATATAACTCGACCTACTTCACAATCTCAGGTTCAGACATCCCTCTATCTATCTATCTATCTATCTATCTATCTATCTATATAATTTATAGGTATGGTGTAGTTGCTGTTTCTACTGTATTTCTTTTCGTAACAATTGTTTCCTTTGAATTTTCTCAATATCTGTGTATACATTGATTTATGAGGATTTATCACCATTGACGCTATATTTGGAGCTTTCTCATTGGAACGTTTCTAGATCTATATTATAAATACGCACCAAACATATATTGTTTATGTATTTCCTTGGACCTCAACCGACAAGTATCTGATTCTAATGATACCTTAAAACCACAATCTTGCTCAAATTTCATGGTTTTTTTTCTCCTGCAAAATTATCCTCCATTAAAAGCGCTTTTTGGATTTTTCTATTTGTTACTACTGTATAATACTTATAATATTTTTGCTTAATTCCTCAGCAGACGTACCTAATTCCTGCCAGTTTCCAAGGGAAATCCTCAAGTGGGTAAAGGCCGAGGATTGGGATTTCTTCAGGGTGCAAAATGTGCAGAAATTTTTATATCTCCCTGTGCATTGGGGCCATACTGTTCTTAATAAACTCCTTGGCACGTGCTGAAGTGGTAACCTGCTCCGGATTAGTACCAATGAGGTACCGGAATGATAAGATATCCATAACTGACTTTGGAGGTGTTGGTGATGGACGTACATTGAATACCAAAGCGTTTCATGAGGCGATATATCGGATTGAGCATCTGAGGAGAAGGGGAGGCACACTTCTTTACATACCTTCTGGGGTGTATCTAACTGGGAGCTTCAATCTTACTAGTCACATGACTCTCTACTTAGCTAAAGGGGCCGTTATCAAAGCCACACAAGTATTTTTATTCGGTTCCTTTTTCTTTTTTCATTCGTACATCACGTAACTTGATGCACTTACTATTATCGTTTTAGAGTTAGTCCATTCTTGTTGATTAATTTGCCTAGTTTTTGATTTAGATTGTTTAAGTGTTTAAATTGGGTCTTTACTTACTTCCCACATAAACCTCAGTCAGCTAGATCATGTGCAGTGAGCTATAAGCCTAAAAGTGGTATAGAGACTATACAATTAGGTTTTTTCTTTTACAGTATTGAAGATTAAAGTTGGTACACACATGAACCGTAATGGGTTTGCACCAAAAAAAAATAAAAATAAAAATTGAACCGTGATGGGTCCATTTGATTGAATGTGGGCCCTCGTTGCATGTGGATGTCATTTAACTTATTGACAACTATGACAGTTGAACAGCTATATATAGAAAAGGATTTCGTATGGTGTGCCAGCCTAGAAAAATAATAAAATAAAAGGAAAAGGATATTATGGGTTTGTGTGGTACCCTGTTGTTTAAAATTTATAATTTTTGTAATGTTTCAGGGAACCATTTATTGAATGTTGAACATCTTCCGGTTAAGGTGGTCCTATTCTTTCATTTTAACAATAAAAATATCACCAGACAAGGTTAAGACTTAAAAATTGCTTGATGTTTCTTTATTGGTTGTTGTAATCTCACAAATCCTGCCATTCTCCACGCAAATTCCGATTTATTATTGCCGGACTATTTGTCAGATCCTTCATTACACCTACAAGTATTCTTTTTTAAGCTTGGCATACCCCTTTGTGTCAGTAGACCGCTATGTTATTTTTGTTGGCTTCAACTCTTCTGTTGTTAGGACATGCTTTAGAGTTCATAAAATTAGACTAAATCAGATTTGGCTGCCAGACCATGATCTGTTCGAATCGCAAATGTAATATGCACCTGAAGTCAGTCTAATTAGATCACTTAATATTGTGGTTAGTTTCCTTTCTTTTTTCCAATTGTATTCATCCTAGAGCCCATTTTTACATTGAGCTCAATTGAAGCCTAGCATTATTTTCTGGCATTCCTTCAAGTCATTCATTCATGACATAGCATCTCAATAAAACTTGGTAACTGATATTTTCACATCATTTTTTGATATTTCCACATGTAGGGCCCACATATTAGCTAATAAAAATTCGACACATCAGCTAATATATGGGCCCTACATGTGGAAATATCAAAAAATGATGTGGAAATATAGGTTTCCAAAAACTTTTGCTCAATTTATGGATGAATTGTGACAGTTTTCTGGTCTTAAATATTGAAAACGTATGATTGAATAATTTTGATTCCATGTGATGTTCGACTATTAATCTGAAGTGAATCTATTATATATGGCTTTTTCAAGCTAACGATATGTTTTCATATGTGATGTGTTTTCCCTGAGATCCTGAGCTACTAATAAATTATTATAAGCTAATATATATTTCTTCTTTTTCTTTTCCATCTTCTTTCCAACTTTTTTCTCCTGATGCTGAATATGTCCTCTTGTAAATTGATTATTCAGGATAAAAGTGATTGGCCTTTAATTGCTCCCTTGCCTTCTTACGGAAGAGGTAGGGAGCGCCCTGGAGTAAGATATATGAGCTTTATTCATGGAGATGGGCTTCATGATGTGATTATCACGGGTTAGTATAAATATCAAGTATCAGCATTTTGTATAGTGACTACATTAGTAACACATTTTTGTGCATTCTCTCTCCTTGGGCCACTACTGGGAAAAATATGCAGTATATTAGATTTTATTTTTTTGGAGATACTGACCTGTCCTGTCATGAATTGGAATTACATTAATATGTTATTTATTGTACTTTGACATATATCACAATCAGCAATCATACTGCATATGTTATTGGCTGGTCATGGTTGCTGGGTTTTGATTTCATGCTATTAATAAATGATCTTCACTTGTGCATAAACTGTTAATTTTTCATGGTTGACTCATTGAAATATAAAAATTGTTCTTCCTTAGGTGAGAATGGGACAATTGATGGCCAAGGTGAGGTCTGGTGGAACATGTGGAGACAGAGAACCCTCCAATATACTAGACCGAATCTTATTGAACTGATGAACTCTAGAGGCATTATCATTTCCAATGTGATTTTCAAAAACTCACCCTTTTGGAACATTCACCCAGTATATTGCAGGTAAATATTGAACATAATTCTGGACGCATTGTTTTGATTTAAGGACATATCTGAGGTTCAATTCTCTATGAAGTTATATTTTAAACCATTTCTATCCTATACACACGTTGATAAACTTATATTAGTAAGACAAAACCTATTTCTTCCAACAAAACACAAAGGAAGCATTCTTGTTAGATCTGGATATTTCCTATTTATTACACGCTGACTACTACTGAGCAATTTGAAGTAATACACAGTTAAAACAATTGGTGTATAAGTCTGTAGTTTGATTGGTAGGTATATACCTAGTCATAATTAGTGTTTGGCGACCCCTCCAGAGCTGGCCTGCTTGATACTATTATAGTAGCATGTTACATCCCAAAAAATGGTATTGTAATATGACCTCATACTTCCATTTTTCCTTCTCCAGCAATGTTGTTATTCGATATGTCACCATACTGGCTCCAGCTGACTCTCCCAACACCGACGGAATTGATCCAGGTACATTTTGTACATTCTATTAGTGATATGTAATACATTCATGTTTCATTTATTCATGTGTTATCCCAGATTTCTCATGTATAGAAAATAAGAAATGGTGCACATACATATAACATTGTAGAGAAGCTCGATAGCTCAAACTTCAACAAACTGAGTTCTAACTTTCCATCAGTTTCTGCATTACAACACAATTTTTTTCCAAATGGAGGGTCCTTGAATTCTATATTTGACTTTTATGAATTGGGAGGAGGTTACTTCGTTAGGTGTATTTCTTCGTCTTCGAATACAACTTTGTTCAACCAGATAGAATTGGGTGGTTAAGAGTTAATACCATTGGATTGTTGCAATATTGGGTAGGGGCTCCATTGGTGCTGTTTGATAATCTATAAATAGACAGAAGGAGGGGGGGCAGATCCATGATTTTGTGCTCATTTTCTAAATGAGAATAACAATATTTCTAAAATCATAACTTCATTCTAATATTTTTATACAGATTCCAGCACCCATGTCTGCATCGAGGACTCGTACATCTCTACAGGAGATGACCTTGTAGCTGTGAAGAGTGGGTGGGATGAGTATGGGATTGCTTATGGTCGCCCTAGCAATTTCATCACCATTAGGAGGGTAACAGGCTCATCCCCGTTTTCTGGAATAGCAATTGGAAGCGAAACATCTGGTGGTGTAGCCAATGTTTTGGCTGAGCACATAAGCCTTTTCAACATGGGCGTTGGCATCCATTTGAAGACAAACATTGGTAGAGGAGGGATCATAAGAAACATTACAGTGTCTAGTGTTTACATGGAAAACGTGCGGAAGGGGATAAAGATTGCAGGTGATGTTGGAGATCATCCTGATGAGAAATTCAACCCAAATGCTCTCCCTGTCGTCAAGGACGTCGTAATTAATAATGTCTGGGGTGAAAAGGTTCAACAGGCAGGTTCGATACAGGGCCTAAGAAATTCTCCTTTTACTGGAATATGCCTATCTAATATTCACCTTCATGGTACCACCGGACCAAGAAACCCTCCTTGGAAGTGTTCTGATGTTAGTGGGGCTGCTGTTCAAGTTAGTCCATGGCCATGTTCAGAACTGACCAGCACCCATCAGACTGGTGCATGCACTGTTCCTTTTTAAGATCATGTAATTTTTCAGCTCTATATATCCAAGTAAGTAAGAAGATGACGAATTGTAATCATTGCAAAAGAAAGAATTTGAATAGTCTCCACTATTTTATTATAAAATTTTACCATGCATTTCCCAAGTGCCTGCAGATGTAGTGAATTGAAATATCACATTTCCCAAAAGTTTAGCATTCAATACACTCATTTCACCTATGGACTAAATATCAACTCTATCTTTGGACTTATGATGCTTATGCTTAAATTCTGATTCATTTTGCTTGAACATTAATGTCAAAATCAAAAGGAAAATATATGCTACAAATCATGTCAATCTGAAGCTTCAAATCACACTACTACACTAGATATACAGCCATAACCCGTGTATATGTTCCAATATATTATTTATATGGAACAACTGCGTATGCTTCTACATCGCTCATGGATGCAAGATGCAAAATTATTTACAGAATACAAGAACTCACATCATATATGTAAGTATATGCATCAGAATCACTATTGCTTATAAACTATATTTGTATCAAAACTCAAATGTGGTTAAGAAACTTGCGGACTTTCTTCATGAAACCACCTTCCTTTCTCTCTTCCTGGTCTTTTCTCTTTTCATTCTCCTCCTCTACTTTCCTCTTGAGCTTCTGTTTAGCAAACATGTATTGCCTGAACGGATGCCTCTTCATCATGCTGTCATCTTCATCACGTTGGTAATGGTGGATCCTGCCCCACTTTGCTGGGGTAGAACGAAGCATAGATGTTTCAAAGCGATCAATGTTCTGTCCCGCCAAGATCATGTCATCGCCATATGGAACCTCATGACCCTTGTTGCCATGGTTCATATGGTGGTGATGGTGGTGGCGGCGGCGGTAGCGGTGGATGCGAAAAAGTGACGGGTTTATGCGGAAATGACGGTTGATTGGACGAATTCTAATGTAACTTGACGGATTAAGATGGAGTGTCTCAATGGAGATGGTGTCCGATAGGACCGGCAGATCTTTGTTGGATCCACCAGGTTCAATGTTGTTGGTTCGTGTTTGTGGGTTGGTAATTTCTGGTTCTAGCTCTAGCTTGAGGATGGTGGCTGGTTCGAAAGACTCGAGCTTTTGGCTTGGGAGGATGGTAGTTTGGTCTGATGACTCAGGCTTTTGGCCTGAGAGGATGGTGATTTGGTCTAACAACTCGGACTTTTGTCCCGGGAGGATGGTGGCTGGGTTCGATGACTTGGTCTTTTGGCCTGGGAGGATGGTGGTTGGATTGGATGACTCAGGCTTTTGGCCTGGGAGGATAATGGTTGGGTCCGACAACTTAGGCTTTTGGCTTGGGAGGATGGTGGTTGGGTTTGATGACTCAGGTTTTTGGCCTGAGAGGATAGTGGCTGGGTCCGACGACTTGAGCTTTTGGCCTGGGAGGATGGTGGTTGGATTGGATGACTCGGGCTTTTGGCTTGAGAGGATGGTGGTTGGGTTCGATGACTCAAGCTTTTGGCCTAGGAAGATAGTGTGTGGGTTCGACGACTCAAGCTTTTGGCTTGAGAGGATGGTGGTTGGGTTCGATAACTCGGGTTTTTGGCCTGGGAGGATGGTGACTGGGTTCGATGACTTGGTTTGTTGGCCTGAGAGGATGGTGGTTGGGTTTGATGATTCGAGCTTTTGGCCTGAAAGGATGGTGGTTGGGTTTGATGATTCGAGCTTTTGGCCTGGGAGGATAGTGGTTAGGTCCGACGACTCAAACTTTTGGCTTGGGAGAATGGTGATTGGGTTCAATAACTCGGTCTTTTCTCCTGGGAGGATAGTGGTTAGGTCTGACAACTTGAGCTTTTGGGTTGGAAGAATGGTGGTTGGATTCAACGTGACGGGCTTTTGGCTTGGGAAAATGGTCGTTGGGTTCGACAACTCAATGGTGGCAGGGTTCGAGGACTCGGGCTTTTGGGTTGAGAGAAGAATTGTTTGCTTGGAATTAGATTGTGGAGAAGAATCGGAGAGGTCGACGACATAACTTTTGGGCAAGGTTAATGGAAGGCTAATACGGGCAGAAGAGAAGGAGAAGGTGAAGGTGAAGAAGAAGAAGAAGAGAATTGTGAAGGTAAGGGTGAGGGTGGCCATTGCTGGATTGAGGAAGAAGGGTATGAAAATGGTTTGAATATAAAATGGGTTTGGTGGTGGAAAATGGCATGGATTGGTTGGTCGGTTGGAGTGAAGAGCGGGCAGCCGGGGGGGTATTACGGGTTATCTTCCGAGTCCATTGGAGCTCTAGAAAATTTCATTTTTCTACCATTTGCGTTTGACTGGTTTGTTAAATAAAATTAAAAAGTTAATGCCAAAAATAGAATAGTTAAAATGAAGGATCTTATTATACTCCCTCCGTAAATAGAAAGGAAGGTTTGCGATGAATCCCCTTTTCTAGGTTTATATATATTATTAACATTTTTACAAATAAAATTGATAATTTTACAAAATCTGAATAATAGATGAATTTTATATTTATATAACTTCTTCTTCTTCTTTTTTTTTTTTGCGTAAAAATATCAAATTTTATTTGTAAATAGTTGAAAGAATGATATTAGAATGAGATGGATCATATTCAAACCCAATCAAAAAAGGAACTTGACGGACGGTGAGGCGAGTAGGCTTGCTTAGGTAATTTAGTCAGTCAAAAAATCAAATACCTGGTTGATCAGACCAAAAATTATACCCGCTAGCTGAATCTAACCAAAGCCTGTTCTCCATTTATATTATCTGTTCTCAAAATCAACCTTGAAGGTACAATTTATTTTATCATCAAAAGCACGTATTACGACACATAAAATGAAATAATTTAGTGAAGTTCATCCCTATAAAAAAATAAAAATATTCATCACAATATATATCTAATCATGTACGTGGAGTTACCAAGCATAAATTTAAAATTTTATTTTTACTTCCTTTTTTCTTTTTAAATTTTTTTTAATATGTATAAAAAATGTAACACTTAAAAAAGAGAAATCTTTAGTATATATATTATTCTTTGTATTTTCATCCGACAATTTGTTAAAGGTACAT
The DNA here is from genome assembly GCA_020205615.1 of Panax quinquefolius. NCBI lineage: Eukaryota > Viridiplantae > Streptophyta > Magnoliopsida > Apiales > Araliaceae > Panax > Panax quinquefolius. The sequence continues at coordinate 106,632,679 of CM035174.1, read as the reverse complement.
TGAAGAGAAGAAACAAAGGGTTGTACCGTCATGGTTAGCCAATGACGGAACCAGAACATTTATAAAAGGGGGTCAAAATATATCAGTAAAAAAATTACTTTATTAACGCTTGGAGTGTTTTTTCTAAATTCATTTTGCCCAATTACAGTATTTCACAACATCCTATTCCAACTCTTGTCAACTTTTGAGTTGCGAGTCTAATGACTTTAAATACACACACATATATATATATATATATATATATATATATTAATTTTTTCCAAACTATGAGACTATTAATCAGATTTTAAAATTTTTAATCAACTGATTATCTACTTTTATAGATAAATTATAAATTATAATATTATATATTCAAAACCTTATATTGTGGTTCATGAGATTAATTAGCTTGAAAGAATGAATTCCAACAAAAAATAAATAAATAGAAGAAGAAGACAGATTTAATAATCTTGATAGGATAGAACTATATATGGTGAACTTATGGTCACTATAGTAGAATCCAAAAAAATTTGTTTTATTTCTTTAGCTTTTTATTTTTAATTAGTTTACAGAAAGAATTGTTACCACTTTTTTGCCTCACTTTGATAATAAAGTAAAAATAAAAAAAAAGCAAAGGAGAAAAAGAAATACATAAAAAAAAAAAAAAAAAAAAAAGCAAATAACCCCCAAAAATTCAAGAGTAAGGGTCATATGACCCCCCTAATTCGCCCATGTGGTTAGCCCCTCCCTCTAGGCTCTAGCTATACTGATATCTGTACACACAAGGCCAAGGGAGTTTCAAAGCAAGCACTATTTTATTTTAGGCTTAAATATAAATTATTATTCTAAATTATAAGTCATATGTTACTTCAGCGATTCATCTTTTAATTTTGTCAATTAGATGATTACACTATTAATTTTTTTCACTTCTGTCTAATTAAACTTGCCATGTCAAAAATTGTTGACGTGACTCTCTGAGGGGGACCTTGTCCAACTGATGTGTATTTAAAAAATAATATTTTTAGCATTTTATTAGTTTAAATTGTTTAAGCAATAATAAATTTGAAAAATCATAAGTTGAACCTCCTCCATCTTCTTCCTCCTTTCCCCTTCATCCCATACTCTCTCACTCTCCCTCTCTCCTTCCTTTTTCTGAATATATTATTCGTATCAGCCATGAAAATCGCTAACACCAATCCTAAAAAACATTTAAACAAACAAAACTTTCCAAGCTTAAAAACATTAGAAGCAAATTCATGTTGTTATCAAAAATAAAAAAATAAAATCTTTTAGATTATCTGGCAACTGAATGTTCTATGAACCAAATATATGATTAGGGGAAAAATAGAAAATTGCTCCATAATATGTTGCCAAGGAGAACATGTAATGCTGTCATAGCCCATAGAAGTCCAAACTATTTCTCCAAAAGCCACAAACCCTAACTCCCCCCTTCCCAGGGACTATGAATGCTCATATTTCAATTGCTTCAATCCTCACAATGATAAAAAAAAACCCTAGTTTTATAAAAAAAACAGAAAACAAATTCAACCCATAACGCCGAAGTAATGCAGGGTTTTGACACAAATTACAAAAACACAACCTCCAAACTTCTAAATTGAATACCCAAAAGAAAAATTCAATAAAGTTTACAGATTGAATGAGAAAGTAAGTGTTAACGCCAAGATCTTTCGTCACGTCCCAATCACCTAAAACGTCCTGATCCTGCAACGTAAACACAATAAACACCACAAGCTTGACGGCGGTTCCGTCGGGGATAGCTTCGAGCGTGAGAATCAGTATGTGAATTCACAAGGTTTATCGAAAACGGAGGCTATATCGCCTAGTATATTGATATCAAGAGATAATTATATTTCTCTATGAATATCTGATTATAATTGAAGAAGTGTATGAGAACATACCTCCTGGTGGAGACTTTCTTGCCAAGTTATACCCTCCTTTTCAATTACCGTACACCCACTACTTCCCTCGACACATTCCCTACTTAGATGGGTTTCTCCGATCGTATGTAGTGTATCCATTGCTTTTTGGTCATTGCTTTTCCACCGCCAGCCGGTTATGATCCCATCCACATTAATGCATGGCAGGTTCTTTAGTCAACCGACATGCTTTTTCATCATTACAGGTCAAAGATTGTAGATATTTAAAATATCTAAATGATTGATCCATTGACCCAACCCTATTCTTATAAGTTTGAAATGAAAATAATATGATGATTGGGCTTAATGATTCTCATAATTCAATAATAAAGGCCCAATAGAATAAAAAAAGAATAAGCCCAATATATTATACTAAAGAGATAAAATATCACGACCCAACATTGCCCCCTAGTTTTTGTTGAGCGTAATGTTAAATAGAAAACTATAAACAATCCATGATATTTTACCGAGAATTAATAAATGACAAGATGTAATTAAAACGTACCCATTTATCACTCACGAAATGAAATGAAAGGAAGTTAAGGGCCCAATTCGGAAAAGACTCTATCCATTAAGTACCGGACCCAAAACCGGACGCTTCCCATTCAAATTCCAAATTATTACTAGCATTTAATGCACCTCTTGAACAACACCGTGGTAAATCACAAGATAAAAGGATAACTTTAACAATTTTGGCAGCTTTTACTGCTCATTTGAAATTCGAAAGCCTTTCAAAATTTCGATCTCTCTCTCTCAAATCGTTACAAATGGCTTCAAAACCACGATCAAAGTTCTCCCATACTTGTAACACCCATCACCGTGGTTCCACCAAACCCTAATCTTCACGAGGGACTTGATGCACGAATCCCAAATGAAAACCCGAAAACCCCTCGACTATTATAGAGTGCAGAGCGATTCTCGCATGCCAATACTCCTTCTATCATAACCGGTTTAGGCGAAGAGGGTTCAACTCGGTTCCACATCCCGATACTCATGCCGTCGTGGTACCTCGTTACGAGAGAAGATGTATCAACTACCAAGGATGGACTACTAGCTTCAAAGGTGACTTTCTTTGGAGAAGGGGTTCGTTTCCTCTTCACGCCTTCATAGTGAAGAGTTTTTTGGGTGTAGGATTTTCACAATCGGTGCCGAACTCCTACATCCACATTCTCGCCTTCGTGGCCTTCGCCATGAATCAAGCGCCGAGCCCTCCTTGGACTTCTTCTTCACCGCTGTCTACAAGATAGTTCAATCCAGGAGAAGGGGTTCAAGGCCCTCAAGAAACATTCTCCGAAGTCCGGAGAAAATTTGTGACGTTCACTGGTGAACACCCTTCAAGCAATAGGGGATGGCACGAGAAATGGTTCTTCGTCAAAGGCCACTCAAATCTCTTCTTCCTTCCGGCAAAGTGAATCGATTTAAAAAATATCTCACGACTTCGAGATGTTTCAAGAACGAGAAGTGGAGATGATGGAGCTATTTGACAACTTCCCAAGGAGGAGTGGAAATACGGACTCCTCTCAAGCGTGCATGGTTATATGACCATAAACGTAAGTACCAAATTATTTCATATATATATGTATATTTTTGAAAATATTCCATAAAATATAATTATAACACTAATTGTTTGATTTGTGTAGTATCTTTGATCGAATAGAGCTCTGTAGAAATAAAGGAACTTGAAGATTTCTTATGCAGGAAGTCTTCTAAGCAATTGAGGCTACACCCACCGGGCTACCCCAAGTATATCAACACCGTAAATTCATACGGATGAATTTCAAACAGAGGAAACAGAGGCCGAAGAGGTTCTCATACCGAAAGAGACCCTTCACCCTCGACAAAAGAGGAGAGCTACCAGAAAACCAAGGTCAGTCCCTCTAGTAAATCCTCCCGAACCCACACCAGAAACAGAACCAACCCCCAAAACCATTCCTCGATCAGGCGGCTTACTTGATCGTCTCCGATCAAGGAGTATACTTAGGACCAAAAAACTAAAAACAAAAATAACCCCATTAACCGCCGAAGAGCTCAGGGTTCCTCAGTCTTCGGTTATTCCTCCCTTCGTGCCCCCTGTAGAAATACAGATCGAAGAGGATGGTGACCAGGACGAAGGGATTCCGACGTTATCCAGGAAGAGGAAACGTACCCCTGAGAGTCATCCAAGTTCTGCATCCGCTTCAACACCCAAAGAACCTACTTCAAACAAATCTCCCGTAATCGAAACCATTCACGCAGACCCTACACCTCCTAATGTTTCCTCTTTCTTTCCCTTGAAAGGCGAGAGACCTCTCCCGAACGGCCTGGTCCTTCAGGTCAAGGTTATCATCTCGGAGCTGTGGGATCTCCGACTTTATGGCCCAGGTTCAACGCCAACTTTCCTTTCGACCTCTTTGGAGCTTTCGTTCGACACAATCGATTTACCACCGATTCGGTGATCACACGGACGGAAATCTTCTCGACGAGGGTATGAGTTATTTGGCCAAGGTAAATAACAATCACTCCTTCCTCTACATTTCTATTTTCCTTCGAGCATTTTATACGTTTAACTTGATTGTCTTGAAAATATGCAGGCTAATCTTTTTCTTGGACGATTAAGTCCCGAGACACATAAATGGAGAAAAGCGAGGAAGATTTCATGCGCCAAGAGATAAACATCTTGAAATCAACCTTGGATCGAGAAAGAGTTGGTCAAGAAGATGTTTTCATACCATCAATGGTCTTCAAATAGAATTGGATCGGGCCAAGATGGATTTGAAGACATCCGATGACGAACTAAGGCTACTGAAGAGATGAGTTAGCTACGTCCGGCCGCCCAACAAAATCGACCAACTCGAATCTTCGCTTGGTTGAAGAGAACTTATTTCAAGGCGAAAAATGAGGAGTTCTTTCGACCAATCAGAAGCCTAGTCTGACAACTCGAGAAGCGAGACGAAAATTCGTGGATGAAGCTCGAAAGCATAAGGCTGTTAAGCGTCAAGGCTTCGCCATAAGATAAAGGACCTTGAGGGACGAGGCCTGCTCGATGAAGAGCTTCGAGCGATTTCAGCAGAGTATAGGGACTTCGGATGAAATTAATGTCGAGATCATGAAGGTCTATTCGGAGGATATGAGGATTTGTCGGAACGAGGAAAGAGAAGCTATCACCGCTCAGTTGGACCCAAACTTTGCTTTCGATTCAGATGATGAAGGCGGTGCTCTGAATATATATCATGTTTTGATTCTATGTAAATATTTAATTAATCGACTTAAATGAAATGAACATTTTATGCTTATTGATAAATCTTTAATCGTCTTGAATATAACTTCGTCCCGTCGGTTTCTTGTCAATAATTTAGTATCAATAAGATGAACTATCAATTAGATATGGCATATAACGCTTAACTCATGCAATGAAGTGAATTGAATTTTACTTGACGAGATTCAAGTTAATCGAACTAATGAATCCAACTCAACACTTAAACAAAATAAATAACTTATACTCATCCGGTATCGAAGAGTGAGATCAATCATACGTGAAGTAAATTTGGACGACAAACGAGATAAGTACCAAGACATAAGGATTAATAACGACCATTGACTTACCACCACGATAAAGATCAATATAGGACCAAAAGGACTGAGGCTACCATCGAATGGCCAAATGAGTCCTACCATACCTCCTTACACCATAGTGACCATCGGACCAATAGTGACCATTGACTTACCACCACGATAAGATCAATATAGGACCAAAAGGACATGGGGCTACCATCGAATGGCCAAATGAGTCCTACCATACCTCCTTACACCATAGTGACCATCGGACCAATAGTGACCATTGACTTACCACCTGATAAGATCAATATAGACCAAAAGGACTGGGCTACCATCGAATGGCCAATGAGTCCTACCATACCTCCTTACACCATCGGACCATAATGACCATTGACTTACCACCTGATAAGATCAATATAGGACCAAAAGGACACAGGGCTACCATCGAATGGCCAATGAGTCCTACCATACCTCCTTGCACCATAAAGACCATCGGACCAATAAGACCAAAGGTGATAATTTGTGAAAAAGTGATCTTTTATTGATATCAAACAACAGTACGACTTTAGATAAACCCGACTTAAACTTCATTGAAAATACTTAGAAACTCGCCAAAGATGCCAAGTATTCTTGATCTCGGGCAACCGCAAGTGCCTTTAATCGATAAGTACCGGCTTCTGCTTGATCACTTCATATAGCCCTTCCCAATTAGACATTAGCTTTCCGTGTTTTGAGGTGTAGAAGCTTGACTTCTCGAGAACGAAGTCTCCCCACTTCAATCTCTGAAGTTTGACGCCTTTGTTATAATGTTTGGCCACTCTTCGTTGATAAGCGACCAATTTGATTAAAGCTCCTCTCTCGACTTCGTCTAGCGAGTCCAAGTTAGCCTTCATCCTTCATCATTGTAGATTTCTTTGAATTGACTTACGAAGACTTGGAGATCCGATTTCGACCGGGACTAAGGCATCGATACCATAGGCCAATCGGAAGGCGCTTAATCCCGTAGTAGTCCTCGGCGTGAATTCGATATGCCCACAAAGACGCTCAACAATTCTTACGCCATCTCCCTTAGCTTCATCCAATCTACGCTTTATTCCATTCAAGAAGTCATTCTGTTGGTCACCTCAACTTGCCCATTCGACGTGGATGAGCCACGAAGTCTTCTTGTCTTTGAATCCCTAAATCGCTTCAAAAATTCTTCAAATTTTGAACCTGACTAATCGCATCCATTGTCCGATATCAATACCTTAGGGATCCCGGCGAAAACACCACGCACTCTTTTAAAACTTTAAGCACTCTCGTTTCATTATCGAATCAAGTGGTTTCGCCTCTCACCCACTTAGTCATATAATCAATAAGACTATGACGAAGCTAACCCGACCTTTAGCTTTAGGTAACGGGTCCCAATATATCCACCCCCTGACGGTGAAGGGTATAGGAGATAGAATCGAGTATAACTCTTCCGTTGGTGATGTGGACCCAGGACTATCGAAATGGCATTTTCACATTTCTTGACGTCTTACTCTGTAGCTTCTTTGAAAATTGTCGACCAATAAGTAACCTTGTCAAGTACTTTATGTGCCAAAGACTTGGCGACCCGTATGATCACCGTAAATCCCTTCATGAACTTCCCAAGAGCATACTCTGCCCGGACGGAACCAAACATTTCAATAATGGTGAGGAAAATGCCAATCGATAAAGATCCCCATCAATAAGACTGAAATTAGTACTCTTGTACTTGATCTTCTTTGCCAACATTTGATCCGAAGGAAGGACGCCATCTGCCAAATACTCAATGTAGGGGTCATCCAACGGTTTGTTAATTTCGATGCACATCATCGTTTCATCTTTGAACACTCATTTCGTCGCAAAATTTCCAAATACACCGATCCATGAAAGACATCTGCATCCGTAGTGGCCAATTTCGACAAAGCATCAGCAGTAGAATTGTCGTTGCGCTCTATACTCTGAAACTCGTATGAAGCAAAAAATTGAAGTTGGTTTCTTAACTCCGCCAGATATTTGATCATTCGGGTCCCTCGAGCTTCATAATCTCCCGACAGCTGTTTAACGACCAACTGAGAATCACTATAGATAATCAACTGTTGGACTTGAGACTTTTCGCTAATCGGACACTTCGCTAACATCGCTTCAGTACTTCGACCTCATTATTCGTTTGCTTTAAACCCGAATCGATGGCTCTTGAACCTTAAATCCTCCGGACTTATTAGAATAATTCTCGCTCCACTAACATCATCATTGTAGAGATCCATCTCGCATACAACGTCCACGCCTTCGACCTCATTGAATAACGACCATCGCTTTCGATCGGAAGATTCAGCTTCCCAGAACTTCGTCGACGGCCGGTGAAAGAGCATTCTACCATGAAGTCAGCAAGGGCTTGGCCTTTAATGGCAGTTCGGGGATGATACTCGATAAAAAACTGGGACAACTCCATAGTCCATGCTGCTAGTCTACCCGAGACCTCTGGCTTGCCCATCACTTTCTTCAATGGCTGATCCGTGTAGACGACCAGGAGTCGACCTTGAAAATACTGCCGAAGCTTTCTACTAGCAATTATTAAAGCAAAGGCAAATTTCTCAATGTTAGGATACCTGGTTTCAGCATCTCGTAGGACGTGGCTGACGTAATAGACCGGATGCTGCTTCCCACTGATCTCCCGAATCAAAATCGCTCCAATCGCTAAGAACCGCGGCGCGGTACAAATATAAAGTTTCTGCACGGGACGGGTTTGACTAATAAAGGAGCCAAGACGATCGTCTTTATACTTTGGAAAGCGTCTTCACACGCGGAAGTCCAATGGAATGTCTTCGCATTCTTCTTGGTCCCTTCAATGTGTCAAAGAAAGGAAGACATCTCTCTGCGCAGATCTGGCGATTTAACCTCCTTAAAGCCGCAATCCTACCAAATCGGGACCGAACGTCCTTGAACGATCGAGGAGTTTTCATGTCGAGGATGGCTCAATCTTCTAGATTGGCTTCGATGCCTTTCGATCACCGGATAACCCGAAATTTTCCAAAGACCAAGGCCGAAAGTACATTTGGTCGGATTAAGTCGCGATTGTCGATGGCGAATAGTTTGAAAGCACTCCTCTAGATCGTCCAAATGTTTCGAATTTGCATACTCTTCACAATCATATCATCTACATAAACCTCCATGTTCCTCCCAAAATTTGTCTATCGAATATAAAGTTCATCATCCTCCGATAGTAGCTCCAAGATTAATGAGGCCAAAAGTCATTTTTTGTATCATACACCGAATCGGTGTGTAATAATATTGCTTTTGGAATGTCTTCTTTGCACATGGATATTTGATGATAACCCAAAAAGCATCCATAAAACTTAATAATGCATACCCAAGTGGCATCGATTAGTTTGATCGATGTGGGGTGAAGGATATAAAGTCCTTGGACGAGCTTTGTTGAGGTCGGTGTAGTCGATGCAAACCCCGCCACTTTCCATTATGCTTCACCAATACTACATTTGCTATCCATTCCGGTAATCAATCTCGTAGATGAAGTCGGCAGACACAAATTTTTTGCAACCTCTTCATCGATGATCTTTTGACGCTTCGGAGCAAATATCCGCTTCTTCTCGACGAACCGGCTTCTTCAAGGATCTATCTCCGCTTTATGCTCAAAGAACCTTCCGACTAACTCGTGCATGTCTTGTGGTTCCCATGCAAAAATATCGACATAGCATCGTAAAAGTTCCATAAGATTCGTCCAAAGAGGTTCTCGTAAACCCAACCAATCCTCACCGCTCTTATCCGGCTTTAAACGACCAATTCAATCTCCTCCGTCCCCCAATGAAGACTACTACCAAGGGTTCTGAGCTACTCTCGGTGAAGGTTCAATTTCAATTGCCATCATCTTTCTTTGTTTCATCACCCCATTCCGGATGAAATGACGTAATTCCGATAACATCTCCGGCGGATCCAAGTCACCCATCACCTCTCTACTCCATGTCTTTGTGGGAACTTGATTTTGAAATGTGGGATGAAAGTTACTGACTGAAGAGTCACAACGTAGTCTTCCCAAAATGGCGTTGTATGCCGAATCCACATGCACAACATAAAATTTACAAGTTATCTCCACTTGTTGAGGGGCCGTGCCGAAGATGACAGGAAGTTCAATAGTGCCTGCCACTTTGACTGGATCGTTCCCGAAACCATATAGAGGAGCCTCCTGTCCGACCTCCATTTTGTGCTCATCGAGATGCATTCTCTGATAAGCATGGGCATAAAGAATGTCCACCGAAGATCCGTTGTCTATCATCATCGTTTCACATCCATCGAGCCCACTTGTCTTTGCCGATCACCAATGCTCCTTCATGCGGTTCAATGGGCTCCGAAGGATAATCCGCATCCAGTAAATGAAATAACAGCCTCGGGAATGGCTGTCAACCTTCAAAGTAGTATTCATTCTCGACATAATCGAATCAAGATAAGACCTCCTCTTCTTCCCTACTAATTTCCCAATGACCCACCGCTTATTACATCAACGACTTGCCTTGGCGGTGGTGGAGCATTTTGAACAAAGCAGATTGAATCTGTTTGAGCAGTGCGATTGATAACTCTGATTTTGACGGTCTTTCTCACCCACATATTGAATCGCTAAGCCATTTTAATCTTGTTTTCTACAAAATCCTTTAAATTACAACATTCATTAGTGTCACGACCAAAGTGACTTGATGATAACCACAATATTTACGAGGGTTGCCATGTCCCGCTTTGTAATTATCACGAGGTGGTTCAAAGAAAGGCCGGGTTTTGATCCGATCCAAAATTATCGACCTCTCTCAGTATTCAACTGGGTGTAAATCTTATTAACCTTCTGGGTAGGAATGCACATCTAATCACGCTTGTCGCCACGAGTTATTGTACTTCTTCTTGAACTACATTCGCCCTTCGTCAGATCCTCCCCTCTTCTCTGATCAACATCAGTCTTGGGAACCTCTACCTCCTTTAATTGGCTCAAAGAAGGGTTCTTCAGACTGTTCATAGCCTCTTCCACAACAATATAGCCCTCCGCCTTGTCAAGGCTTCCTGCTAGGCTCTTCTTGGATGGTGAAACATCAATTTCTTTACCAATTTCTCCGATTTAACCAGATCCAAATTTCATTCGGAATAATCCAACAACTTGAGATCATTAAGATCGGACACCGTCCGAATAGCTTCCTAAACCTCTTTACATATTGGCCTAAAGATTCATTGGGTGAATCTATTGGGACTTGTCTTAAAGAGCTCAGAAGCTTTCCTTCTTGATTACTTCCAAAATCGGCATGGAACTTATCACAAAGTTCAGTCCACGAGGAGATAGAATCCGATGGTAAAGTCCCCATCCATTGTCCAGCGCCTTTTCTCAAAGTAGTGACAAAAGTGTGACATTTAGCGAAGATCAAGAAAGTCATAGTAATCCATCACCGATCGGTTGAAACGCTGACTATGGTCATAAGGATCTCCTGACCCATCATAGCTTTCCATGCGAGGTAACTTTTTGGTAGCATCTGCTTTCTCCCGGAGAATATCAGAGAGGAAAAGGGACGCCTTCTTACCAGAAGTATCTTTCACCGTTGTACCTCCAGCCAATTGTTTCCGGAGTTCTTTCAACTCTCTTACCAGAAAATCAACACCTTCGGGTTGTGATGAGATCTCCTTTTCCTGGGCGACACTGGGTTTTGGAATGGATCGACCCTTCCCTGCCGATCTTACTACCCTTACGGGACTTCTTGATTTACTAGGTCGTAAAATTTCATCCTCATGATGAGAACGATTGTGACGGTATTCTCCCCTTCGGGTTTCTGACATAATTTCTCTCGACCTGCTTCTTCGTCTTTCATCATTGTGATGAATTGATCTAACGACTGTCAGTGCCTTCTTCGAGGCCGAAGGCGTTCTGCTCCTCGATTTCCTCCTACTACGAGAATGATCCCTGGACACATGCATAGAATGTTTCGGCTCCTTACCCTTCCGACGGGTACTTCCTTATGCCTACTTTGTCCTTCTAATGAATATGGCTAGATGCTTCGCTCTCAACTCATTCACCAAGCATTTGTTCTTATATCTTCCCCCCGCCTTAATGTAACCTCCAAAGCCTTATCCGCTTCGTCTCCATCCTCGCCAACTTGGTAGCTCGGTTTTCTTGACCACTTCAAGAATGAGTCCGGTTGGCGAACCGCCTACCCGTTCCGGATTGGGATCACGCCCTTATCGGTCGTTGAAGAAAGTAACTTCGTCTGCTCCCACCATGGATCTTCTGACGAAGTTCTTCCGAATTGTTTTAAGCCGTGCTCTCACGAAAGCACTTTTAGTAGGACCCAAGCGATCCTTTATCGAAATACGAGGCGATGATGAACTAACGTACCATCGCCTCGCCTCTTCCCAGTGTTCCATCTCTACTCCTCATCATCTTTGAAGCAAGTTTAAACAATTGTGATTGAAAAGAAGCCCTCCTTCTAGCCAATGTTAACGCCAAGATCTTTCGTCACGCCCCAATCACCTAAAACGTCCCGATCCCAGAACGTAAACACAATAAACACCACAAGCTTGGCGGCGGTTCCGTCGAGTAGGATAGCTTCGAGCGTGAGAATCAATGTGAATTCACAGGTTTATCGAAAACGGAGGCTATATCGCCTAAGTATATTGATATCGAGAGATAATTATATTTCTATGAATATCGATTATAATTGAAGAAGTGTATGAGAACATACCTCCTGGTGGAGACTTTCTTGCCAAGTTATACCCTCCTTTTTGAATTAATGTACACCCACTACTTCTTGCGACACATCCCCTCTACCCGATGGGTTCCTGCCGATTGTATGTAGTGTATCCATTGCTTTTTGGTCATTTTTCCACCCACGTACCGTAAGCATGATCCCATCCACATTAATGCATGGCAGGTGTTCTTTAGTCAACCGACATGCTTTTTCATCATTACAGGTCAAAGATTGTAGATATTTAAAATGTCTAAATGATTGATCCATTGACCAAATCTTATTCTTATAAGTTTGAAATGAAAATAATATGATGATTGAGCTTTGAATGATTCTCATAATTCAATAATAAAGGCCCAATAGAATAAAAAAGAATAAGCCCAATATATTCGGCCCAAAGAGATAAAATATCACGACCCAACAGTAAGAATGAATTTATGCGCTTCAGATCTAGGACTTCAAGGAAAACCAGTAATACTGTTCTTTTACCATATTTAAAAACACATTAAAACTTAGGGGATAGGGTTCATAATTAATTAGAAAGATCAACCACAATTTTAATGAAAAATAATATATATTGCAAATATATGTTTACGTCGTTTTTGATTGTGAGTTACCTAAATAAGTATTAACGATAATTTAAAAAATATATATATAATAAGTGAGATTTTTTTAAAATTCTTATTAATCTCATGTATTAATAAATTTTATAATTGTAATTCGATTAAAATTAATAGCAATATATTGTAGGACTCATTTTTAATTAGCTACTACGTCACTACATTCAACTCCTTGGAATTTTGTGCAATAATAAATTATAAAGAATCAAATATTTTTAGATACTACTCTATATTTTATTTCAAATTAATGGTAAGCTGCTAGACTTTGCCTACAGTGCATCTCGATCCATTCTTCGGTATATATGTAATTGGGCGACAGAAAAGTGTATTACTTACCTGGGGGTTAGAGACGACCGACTGCGAGTGGTACTTTCTCATCATTTTTTGTTCATGCATGTATGTATACGTACAAATTACATGCATGCATGCTACGTACGTGTATTATATACTACTACTTGATTCATAAAATATCTGAAAAATAATTAAATTCATGCATGTAAAGTTAAGACAGTAAAATAAGCAAATAGTTCAGATTCGATTCATACTCACTTGATTAAAAGTTCGATTTGAACTCAACTCGAAATATAAATGATTCAATTAAGAGCAAATTTTAATGTTCGATAAATTATTAGAACATCCTCAAATTGTAATTTTATATTGATATTTGGATCATATTCAATTCGTTAGAAAAATTCAAATTGTTCAGGCTCGATTCGAGATCGTGTTTGACTCGGTAGTTAAACGAGTCTCAATCAAACATTGTTTTATGCTCGATAAAATTTGTGACTAAAATCTAAAAAACTCAATATTCAACTAGATTCATTTACACAATTACGTAAAGCTTTACTTTTTTCTTGAATCCATATATAATTCCCATGCATGTTTTCCCTTGGATATCGCTACATGCCTAATGCATAACCTTTGCACTATATTAGGGTTATATATGAGGCACATACGTTATTATAATATATATAATTAATGTATATTCTATTTTTAATATAATACTTTTTCTTTTAATTTAATGTCAAATAGTGATATTATTATATTTGAAGGATATATAAAATAGGCAGGTCTACCGCGCGCGCTCCCACAGTATTTATCATATTTGAAGGATATATAAAATTCAAAAAGTGAAACTATATATATATATATATATTAATTTGAACTCTAGTTTCGAACACATACGCGTGCAGCTTGGCTGGCGTATTGCCACAACATGCATGATCATGTGTAATGGTTGTTCCAAACTTCCCTTGCTTTCTTGAGGTTCAGTTCATTTAATACTCTCTCAGATTTAGAAGTAAAAATATATTTATTTCTAAACGGCAACAGTTAATGATGACTTTATATTTATCTTTAATATTAATTATAAAATATAATTGTTAGTGCTGATGTAATGCTTGAAATTAATTAACGAGGAATAAATAAAATAGCATAATACTTTATAATTTAAACATATATATAAACATAAGATCTATATTAGAATGCACTAAAAGACAATATATATATTGTAAGACCCTCAAATTTTTAAATAAAAAGGAATTTCCTTTATTTTGAAATAGTAAGGGTTGATTTGATTAATGTGGATAGTTAAGGGTTAAATACGCAAATATTTCAAAATAAGCAGTGGTTATAAAATATTCATTGTTGTTTTAATATTCGTTTTGTGGTGGAATATTAAATGCATCGTGGGAATATTCATACGACGATTTGGCAAAATGACCATGTGTGGGCCATAACTGAAAGCGATTGGATGAAGAAAACGACAAATATAAGTTGTTTTTAAATAACTAGCGTAGTTATTGCCAATTATATCATTGTTGGAATACTTCGTGGTTAAAACACACTAATACGCGTTGTTGAAAGCAAGAAGATACCAGATTGCACCAATTATTGATTCTTACGTAGAAGGCACTACTCAATAATGGTTACGATAATTACTGCTCAAAGATTTTATCGAGTTAATAATTGTTGCGTTGATATTTTATATTCATTGTTGTTTCAATAATTGTCATTACACAAGATCTTTCATTATCGAAGCAATAATTCATATTATCTCGAATAATATTATTAGATAACATTATTGGCAATGTCTAGAAAGTTCTTGTCTAAGGAGAGGTTTGGTCATCTAATCATGCTACAAAGAAGAAGAAATTCTTATTGGAAAGCCCCCTCTTTCCTGAACCGCCTCATTGTCAATATTGTGATTACGTAATATTATTTGTGAATAATTAATTATTGATTTATATGATGAGGAAAATATTGATTTTATGTGGATATAGATGGAGAAAATTTTAAAATGACAATTGTTGAAAATTAATATTTTATCTTTTTCGATAAAATAATTCATTTAAATATATTATTTTAATAATATATTAACTATGATATTTTTACAATGAATGTGGGATATATGAGTATATGAGGAGGAAGAGTATTTTGTGGCATTAAATGTTTAACACATGTTTTGTGTGTTGGTGGACACAATTATTAATCAAATTTGATTATAGCTTTCAGAAAATCGCCCGTTTGTGGATTTCGGTCGATTTTTGTTTGGAATTTGGAAAACTTTCTTCTGCAAAGTTGTAGAGAATTGAATTTCCTATAAAAACTCGCGAGATTCGAATTTTCTGATGAAAGGGCTATTTATTATGAATTATTGAAGTTCAAGCTCAAAATAATTGATTTTGGGAGTTTAAATTATTTTTGTTAAGAAAAACGTTTTTGTATTTTTTGGACATCATTAACATGTGTGGCTGGTGTTTTGACCAAAAGGTGGGCTAAGGAAAATTTGTATAATTATATTAATATTATATTAAATTTTTACGCTTTTGTGTTCTAAGCATTTTCCTATAAATAGGTGCTTGGGTTAGAATTGAAAATCACACCGTAAACTGAAGTTTTCTCTATTTCTCTCTCGATATTTTGAGCGTATTCTTGTGAGTATTTTGAGTATACTTTGAGTATTGCTAGACAAGGTCAAGTTCCTTCAAAGACTATATTCATTCTAGCTAAGTCTTGATCTTCGAGGTAAGGGATATTATTTTTTTGTAATGATATTATTTCTTCAATATCATTATCTTTGAAATGTTGATCCAAGTTTTATCAAATTTGGAACTTTTTCATGCTCAAGGTTACTTATTCATGGGTTACTTATTCATGAGTTACTATTCACGAAGTTACTATTCATGAGTTACTATTCACGAGTTACTATTCACGAGTACTATTCATGAAGCGTGAAGATGTTTTTTGTGGAATTTCTATCTTTTGGTGTCTGAGTTACTATTCACGATACTTGGACTTATTCAATCTAAAAATAAAATTTCTTCTTTTCGTCTAAAACATCTATTCGGATACTAACTTTGATTGTATCCATGTTTTGATCATTCTTGAATTTTACACCACTATGATTATTTTTGAGGTATTTTTTTGAGGTGGATAAAACCAAGTACGAATCCTTAATCCTTAATCCTTGTCTTTTTTTTTCACCGGATTCGCTTTTTAAAAATATTTTTCATCATCCTCGGTCTTAAATGATGATATTATTGAATATCTTTGGCTTCAGTAGTCAAAGATGAATGATTTCTGAAGAATATCTTTGGCCTCAGAGTAAAGATGAACAGTGTTTAAATGAACATGACCAATCGATGAATATCTTTGGCTGTGAGCAAAGATGAATATTTGATTCCGATGTATATGGATTGATGTTACTGTGGATAAAATATTGATGATGGATCGTTAAATTCATAGATTATAGTAGATTTCATTCTCTACGTAACTCTTCTATGAATTATTATTTCATTGAATATTGATCCGAAACTTGTTGTCTCATTGTATTCTATCGATTTTTCCTGTTGAAGACTAACGATAATTTGTTGTATATTATCTTAGTCATAATATTCTTTTCCGGGCTAGTTGAGCTCACCCTTTTCCTTGTTGTTCCATTTTTCTTCTCGGAGGCGAGAATGTAAATGAGTACTTAGTGGGGTATGGAATGAAGATTCTAGATAGAGTTGTTTAGTAGTCCTCACCATTTTGTAAAATAATGAATCAATAATGTGATGAGGATTTATTTGAGTATAGATATTGTCTGTAAGATAATATTTGTATTCAAACTCACGCTTTTAACTTGTTGTAATAATAAAGTTGTAGTTGTTTCGCACCATGTATTTGGCGACTCGTAATGGGTGTTGTGTATATACCTATTTTGGGGCGCCACAGGTTAATATCGAGCTTAGGGATATGATCTCCGGCGGAGATCGGGAATAGAACTAGGAGGGAGAGACGAGTAAATCCTTCCGCTAGTGTGTCCTACCTAAGCTTATTTGTTAGTTAATCAAGATATATAGGGATATTATGTGATATATTGATTTCCTTAATTAACCCTTATTTTATGACGATGTTTGAGAATGTCGACCGAGAATATTAACGATGGAGTAAATGAGGCCGTGGAGATGCTGTCGTCACTCACCAACGAGGAGAGAACGTAACAGTCAGGCAATGTTCCTCCCGTGAACAACACCACCAAAGCGATGATGATGAACGAGGGATGTTTAGAAGCTTTTTGCGATTCATGCAAAATCGCATTTAGGAGACTCGTGTTCAAAATACAGAGGAAATGATAGCAATTCACGAGTGGTCACAAATTAAAGCGAGCCTAAAAGAGTGGGACCACCGAGTGCAGGGGGAAAGCGGATCCGATTAAAGGCGAGAGCGTGGGTCAAACAAATTACCAAGATATTCGATGTCTTGGGATGCACGGAGAACAGAAAGTTCCATTCGCCACCTTTATGTTCCGTGGCGAAGGCGATTTCTGGTGGGAATCATGAAGCGTACCCATCCAAATTTTCGCACTCAAAGATGTCATGGAGACGCGTTTGAAAACAATTCAATGACAAGTACTTCCACGAAAGTATTCGTCATATGAAGGAAGTGGAGTTTATTAGACTAGAAGCGAGAATAACATGACGGTGTCCCAAAGACGAGGCGAAGTTCATGGAGTTATCCAGTTCACCTCATTTGGTGGAGAATGAGGAACGATATACGGCGGATGTTTCGAGAGGTTTGAAACCGACATACGTCCAAGATCTCATTTCTCATAAATTTTCTCTCTATTCAGATGTTGTCAATGTGGCTCGGTTGTTAGAAGCGAGATAACGAGTACGCTCAACCGAGGGACCATAACCGTGGATCATATCAAGATAGCGATCATCGTAATAACGATAACCAAACGGAGAAAGAAGAATACAGACAAAGCGAACCACTCCGGTGGTAATCGTGGCCATGAAAATAGAAGAAGCGAGTCGGGAGGAGATTTTAAAAGAGGAGATTCAACAACGACCATGTGAAGACGTCGGCGCTTATAGCAACTAGTTTTAAGGAGGAGAACGACCACCGGTCGTATGTTACAAATGCGGAAAGAGGGACATATCATTGACCCTACCCACAACAGCTTTAAGGTATGCTATAGTTGTGGAAAGGAAGGACATATCGCCGAGATCATGCAGATGCGAAACCTAGTTCAATGGGGACGGTGACTCAAAAAAGACCGTCCCGAAAAAGTCAAAGTCAACGATTCCGGGAAGAAGCGTTTGTCGTGACCGGTCAATTAAATGCAAGGAACCCGAACGGTTTAGCACGGGTTAGTCAATTATAAATTCTTGCGAAGTATATACCTTACTAGATATCGGTTCTACCCATTCTTTTATCTCTCTTACTTGCGCTCAACGTTTAAACTTGACTACGGAGAAATTAAACTTTGACCTATCTGTGGAGACTCCATTAGGAGAAACTTTCATTACATCTGTTGTTTAGAAATCTTGTTTGATTCAGGTTGGCACTATCACATTACCTGTTAACCTTATTTCTATAGAGATATTTGCTTTTGATGTGATTTTAAGGTTAACTACTCATCATGCCAAAATTGATTGTTTTCGTAAGGTTGTTAGTTTTCATATTCCTAAGCAACCTGTTATTCGAATTCAAGCAATCAAACCATTGTAATCAAACATTTTCATATCAAGCCATGAAGTCATTCGTTTATTACGGATGTCAAATTTTCTTAGTCCATGTTATGGATTTGAATAAAGACACGTCAGATTTGAATAATATTCCTGTTGTTATTGATTTTTCCCCGACGATTTCTGAAGAATTTCTTGGCTTACTCCCAAAGCTCGATATTAAATTTTGTATCGACTTTGAACCCTATTACAAAACTCATTTCTAAAATCTCATATCGAATGGCTCTATTGAACTTCGAGAGTTAAAATTCAACTATAGAATTTGGTACCGAGCCTTTATCTTGTGACTTCCTTTGTGGAATTCACCTGCTTTAATTCTCTGTAAGGGGACGCCATATTCGTATGCGATAAGAAAAGCGATAGGTGTCATTGTGACGTCTTATCCAAGATTGGGATATGAGTCACGCTTGAGAGCAACCTAAGTCGATGAATCGAAATACGTAGCTTTCTGCTTAGTTGGTTATTATCGGAGATTCGTTGAAGGATATTCTCGAATCGCTATTCCGTTAACTTAGTCGACTCGAAAAGATACAAAATTGTATGGAGCGAGGAATGCGAGAAGATTTTCCAAGAGCTCAAGAGGCGACTCATTTCGGCACATATTCTAACCATACCATCTTGAAAAGCGAACGTGGTAGTGGTACGCGTTGAGTAGAAGATCATATCGCGGATCGAAAAGTGCGATGATGTCAAGTATACGACAGAGCCAACTTTAATAGAAAAAGTTAAGGTTGCTCAAGCCACCGGAATCGAGTGATGCGTAAGAAAGTAAAGAAGGAGCTATTCCTAAGCGAGAATTGATGAAGAAGGAATACTTGAGTCCACTCTAGACTTTGTGTTCCTAACGACTCGATTTGAAGAACAAGATTATGATGGAGGCACAATACACCATTTGCAATCCGTCTGGAGTACCAAAATGTATTATGATCTTCAACATACATTTTGGTGGAGCAATATGAGGAGAGAGATCGCGTAGTTTATCTCGATGTGTTTAACTTTGCTAACGTGTAAAAGGCGGAGCATCTTGTACCTAAGGGTCCGTTGCAACCACTTGAGATTCCTAATGGAAGTGGGAACACATTACCCTAATTTCATTACTAATCTTCCCAAGGTTTCTCAAGGCATCAATGCTATTTGGGTTATTGTTGATAGATTAACCAAGTCTACTCATTTCACCGATACGAGAGACTTATTCCTTTGAACGCCTTTCTCGTATATGACGTAAATGAGATCAGTGAGATTGCATGGCATGCCAAGATCCATAGTTTTAGATCGTGACCCAAGATTCACTTCATGATTTTGGGTTAGTTTGTAGAAAAGCTATGGGCACGAATTTCATTTATTGGGTTTGGCATACCATCCTCAAACGGATGGGCAATCGTAAAGGACTACTCAAACTCTTGAAGATATATTAAAACTCAGTGTCCTAGATTTCAAAGGAAGTTGGGATAAGTACTTGCCATTGGTGGAATTCTCATACAACAATAGTTATTAAACAAATATAGGCATGGTTCCATTCAAGCATTATATGGACAAAATGTCGCTCTCCAATATGTTGGGATGAGGTGGGTGAAGCAACATTGTTAGGACCCGAGTTAGTACGTATGACTAATGATTCGACAACGATACAAAGCGGCACAAGATCGACAAAAGAGTTATGCTAATCTTCATCGAAAGGACGTGGAATTTAGTGTAGGGATCATGTATTGTCATGCGAGTTGCTCCATGGAAGGGAGTTACAAGATTTGGGAAGAGAGGAAAGCTCAATCCACGATTTATCTGGTCCATTTCAAATTCTTGACCGAGTAGGAAATGTAGCCTATAGACTTGCGTTACCTCAAAGAGTATGTCTCGTGTTCATAATGTGTTTCACATATCTGCATTTCAGTAATATGTGAAAGACCAAACCACGTTATTGAAGTTAGAACCCATTTGAGATAAAGAAAGACTTAACGTGTGAGGAGGTACCATTGTCAAGATTTTGGATAGGAAGGAGCATGTCCTACGCCAAGAAAGGTTATACCACAAGTTAAAGTTTTGTGGAGGAATCATGCTATAGAGGAAATGACCGGGAATTGGAAGCGAAAATGAAAGCGAGGTATCCTCACCTTTTCAAAACACTGTATACGTGACGTCAATTTCGAGGACGAAATTTCATAAGGAGGGAGGTTGTAAGACCCTCAAATTTTTTAAATAAAAAGGAATTTCCTTTATTTTGAAATAGTAAGGGTTGATTTGATTAATGTGGATAGTTAAGGGTTAAATACGCAAAATATTTCAAAATAAGCAAGTGGTTATAAAATATTCATCATTGTTTGGAATATTCGTTTGGTCGTGGAATATTCGTGATCGTTTGGAATATTCATACGACGGCCAGCAAAATGCATGCGTGGGCCCCATAACTGAGCGATTGGATGAAGAAAACGACAAATATAAGTTGTTTTTAAATAACGGCGTAGTTGTTGCAGCTATTAATCATCATTGAATACCCGGTGGTTAAAACACACTAATACGCCGTTGTTGAAAGCAAGAAGACACCAGTATTGCACCAATTATTGATTCTTACGTAGAAGGCACTACTCAATAATGGTTACAATAATTACCGCTCAAATATTTTATCGAGTTAATAATTGTTGC
This sequence comes from Panax quinquefolius, assembly GCA_020205615.1. Classification (NCBI taxonomy): domain Eukaryota; kingdom Viridiplantae; phylum Streptophyta; class Magnoliopsida; order Apiales; family Araliaceae; genus Panax; species Panax quinquefolius. Next base: position 106,611,221 of record CM035174.1, on the reverse strand, counting down.
GTTGATATTTTATATTCGTTTGTTTCAATAATTGTCATTACACAAAGATCTTTCATTATCGAAGCAATAATTCATATTATCCTCAATAATATTATTAGATAACATTATTGGCAATGTCTAGAAAGTTCGCATCTAAGGAGAGGTTTGGTCATCTAATTGCAAGGCTACCAAGAAGAAGAAATTTTATCGAAAGCCCCTCTTTCCTTTTAGAACCGCTGGTTGTCAATATTGTGATTCTGTAATATTATTTGTGAATAATTAATTATTGATTTATATGATGAGAAAAATATTGATTTTATGTGGATATAGATGGAGAAAATTTTAAAATGACAATTGTTGAAAATTAATATTTTATCTTTTTCTCGATAAAATAATTCATTTAAATATATTATTTTAATAATATATTAATCTTGGTGATATTTTTACAATGAATGTGGGATATATGAGTATATGAGGAGGAAGAGTATTTTTGTGGCATTAAATGTTTAACACATGTTTTGTGTGTTGGTGGACACAATTATCGATCAAATTTGATTATAGCACAGTAAAATCGCCTGCTTGTGGATTTCGGTCGATTTTTGTTTGGAATTTGGAAAAACTTTCTTCTGCAAAGTTGTAGAGAATTGAATTTCCTATAAAACTCATGAGATTCAATTTTCTAATGAAAGGGCTATTTATTATGAATTATTGAAGTTCAAGTTCAAAATAATTGATTTTGGGAGTTTAAATTATTTTTGTTAAGAAAAACGTTTTTGTATTTTTTTGGACATCATTAACATGTGTGGCTGGTGTTTTGACCAAAAGGTGGGCTAAGGAAAATTTGTATAATTATATTAATATTATATTAAATTTTCTCGCTTTGGTGTTCTAAGCATTTTCCTATAAATAGGTGCTTAGGTTAGAATTGAAAATCACACCGTAAACTCAAGTTTTCTCTATTTCTCTCGATATTTTGAGCGTATTCTTGTGAGTATTTTGAGTATACTTTGAGTATTGCTAGAAATAAGCAAGTTCCTTCAAAGACTATAATCTTGTGATTCTAAATGTAAGACTCGATCTTTCGAGGTAAGGGATATTATTTTTTTGTAATGATATTATTTCTTCAATATCATTATGTTTGAAATGTTGATCCAAGTTTTTATCAAATTTGGAACTTTTTCATGCTCGGGGTTACTATTCATGGGTTACTATTCATGAGTTACTATTCACGATTCTTACTATTCATGAAGTTATTATTCACGAGTTACTATTCACGAGTACTATTCATGAAGCGTGAAGATGTTTTTGTGGAATTTCTATCTTTTGGTGTGAGTTACTTATTCACGTATACTTGTCATTATTCAATTTAAAATAAAATTTCTTCTTTCGTCTAAAAACATCTATTCTCGGATACTAACTTTGATCAGATCCATGTTTTGATCATTCTTGAATTTTACACCACTATGATTATTTTTGAGGTATTTTTGGGCGTGGATAAAACCAAGTACGAATCCTTAATCCTTAATCCTTGTCTTTTGTTTCACCTGGATTCGCTTTTTTAAAAATATTTTCATCATCCTCGATCTTAAATGATGATATTATTGAATATCTTTGGCTCAGTAGTGCAAAGATGAATGATTTCAAGAATATCTTTGGCCCAGTAGTGCAAAAGATGAACAGTGTTTAAATGAATACGACTAATCGATGAATATCTTTGGCCAGTAGTGCAGAGATGAATATTTGATTCCGTATGTATATGGATTGATGTTACAGGATAAAATTATCAATGATGGACCGTTAAATTCATAGATTATAGTAGATTTCATTCTCACGTAACTCTTCTATGAATTATTATTTCACCATAAATATTGATCCGAAAACTTGTTGTTTATCAGATTCTATCGATTTTTCCTCGTCAAAGACTAACGATAATTTGTTGTATATTATCTTAGTCATAATATTCTTTACCTGGCTAGTTGAGCTCACCCTTTCCTTGTTGTTCCATTTTTCTTCTCGTGAGGCCGAGAATGTAGCGAGTACTAGTTTTATTATGGAATGAAGATTCTAGAGAGAGTTGTTTAAGTAGTCCTCACCATTTTGTAAAAATAATGAATCAATAATGTGATGAGGATTTATTTGAGTATAGATATTGTCTTTGTAAGATAATATTTGTATTCAAACTCACAGCTTTTACCGTTGTAATAATAAAGTTGTCAGAATTTAAGTCTTCTGCATCTACGATTTGACATTTCGTAATAGGTGTTGTGATACCTATTTTTGCGTACACCACATATATTTTAAAGAGTATAGCTAAGTAATGTTAAGAACTTAATGTTGCTTTATATTCTAACGCTAAAAGTTAAAAATAGACTAAAATATATCTTTAGTTTTGAAAAATATTAATTCCCAAGTTCCCTTAAACAAGTTAGAGAATATGGAATTATATATATATTGTAAAGCAATAAATAAGTATACATGCATGAAATCGTAGAGGAGCAACGCATCATCACCCTTTGTATATCCGTATACGGTATACATACATATATATATATATATATATATATGTGTGTGTGTGTGTGTGTGTGGACAAGGTCAGCCACTAGTCGTCCTAGCTTCGTACGTTCCTGTCCACTATTATGCATGTCTGGTTGTTACCACTTACCGCTCGTGACTATCATTTAATTTCTATATATATATATATTGCAATTCCTTCCCTTTTCCCAATTAATTAATTAGTTCCCATTTTACAAAACCAATTAACTTTTTTTGGGTGTGCATATCCTTGTGCTAAACGTGAAATAAATTAGATAATCTAGTCATGGACAAACATCACGAGAAGCAATCTGCTAAGAGGCCCAAGACCAGGAATTCTAGCTCAGAAGGCAAGTTTTATTACAACTTATTTAAATGCTAGCTCCATATTGATGAGATTTTCTTAAACAATACAAAATAATAAATTTGTTTTGAGTTCGAATATATTTTAATTTACTTCAAAATGATTTTATATTTTGAAACATACTACTAATTATACTGTATTTGTTGCTTTCAAAACTTAAACAAAATTATATATAAATAATTTTCAAATTTAAAATTCCACAAATATATATACATATCTAATTTTGAAACAAAGTGGACTATTAGTTAGTGATATTATAATATTGTTTTATTATATATCGGTGAAGGAAATCTTCTTCTAATACTTTATTAATTAATGGTTTTGTATTAATTTCTTAATAAATTGTTTTGATCTAGCTGAATGACCAGTGTTAAGTGGGAGTTCATAAACATGAGTGAAGAAGAAGAAGATCTTGTCAACAGAATGTACAGACTTGTCGGAGATAGGTATATATATATATATATATATATATATATATATATATATATATATACTTCCTTTATTAGATAACTTAATTAGTCTAATAATCAATGTTTATTAGACTAGATTCTACTGTACTTTGGGAATAAACCATTTCTATTGCACGCGAAAACCACTAATTTAAATAAGAAAAATACCAAAAATTATAGATGAAGATCATATATATATATATATATATATATATATATATATATATATATATATCAAATGAAGCTATAAGAAGATTTTAGGACCTAAATGAAATAATCTTAATTAATGTAATACTGACTGTATTCTGCTTACAGTGATGCTATTGAAGTACTCTTTTTAAGCAAACGTACAATATTATTGAATATGCCTTGTGAAGTAGTAGTATATATTTAATTAGTTAGTGAATGAAAAATCGTTATTAATTCTGAAATTAATTAAGCGAATTATATTATGAAGTCTTAATTAGTTGCATATATATAATATGTGTAAAATTAATTAATGTTGTAGGTGGGATCTTATAGCTGGGCGTATTCCTGGACGAAAGCCAGAAGAAATAGAGAGGTTTTGGATAAGGAAACATGGTCAAGCAATATTCACTGAAAAAAGAATTCAGCATTCTTGAAAAAGTCCCGATCATACATAGTAACATAGCTACCTGCCGGCCGGCCTAATACATAAACTCCGTCATTCCCTCCCTTCTAATTCGATGGTCAGGCTATTCGGGATATTGTTTCCTAATTAATTAGGGGAACAAAAATCCACGGACCGGGTTTAAGATGATGAGTTAACTCAATATGCACTTTCTCACACTACATTACTACTTTACTACGTTTTCTTTTCCTTACTATGCTATGCTGCATGATATGATATGGCTTGGGACAAATTAAACATATATATATATATATATATATATATATATATAATAAGTATTTTTTTTGGATAATTTTAAACTATTGTCTAAAAAAAGTGTAATTTTCTTTGTTAAATATAACAAACATCGTTTCAAATTTTCATTTTTTTTTACGATTAAGTTCCAAACATATATAGGCTTAAAGAGAAGATTTGCAGATTCACCCAAACAAGCTTAACTTTAATATTCTATAAACCAATTGATAATAAAATAAAATAAGCGTACCACATACCTTCACCGTAGCTTCTCCCTGACCCTGGCTAGAACATATACCGAAGAGCATAATTTAATAATAATTATTATTATTATTATTGAGTGGGTAAATTGTAAGAATTTTGTTTATGAATAAATTAAGTAGAATTATAGAACGGAACGGGAGATGAATATGCTTCACTATTATTACATTATATGTTGACGAATGATGAGGCCAACTTGTGAGCTCAGCAGCCCACTTACCACTATCATCTCTTTCCCGGTTCAGTAATAACCGGACCGGACCGGACCGGACTATATAAATTTTGTTTCAGAATATTTAATTAAAATAAAATTTATTAACAATGATTATTATTACTATAAATTATCTAAAATTATTATTAATTATTTTTAACTTGTAAATGGATTTACATCCAAAAATTATTCGAATTTACTTTTTTTATAAAAAAATAAGTCAATAATTTTTTTGTTTTAATTTTGAAACAAAAAGCATATAACAAAGAAGTTGAATAAAACAAGCCTCGCCTCGCCTCGCCTCGCCTAATAAGGTTAGAAGAAGCTTCTTATCCGTGGTCTACGAATCTATTCTATTTCCTTTTTCTCTCAATGATTAGATCATGAAATAAATGGGTAGATAGAGGGTGATCATTTGGAATTTTGAATTGGTCAAAACCATTTTTACCTCCCTCCTCACTCACTCTAACTCCTTTCTATTATATAAATAGTTTTAGAATAAATTTTTTTAAGAGAAAAAATTAATTATTTTTTATTTTCTCTCTAAAAAAATAGAATAATTGAAAAAGAGGAAAAAGAATAATTAATTAATTAATTAATTAATGCATATGTAGTATAATAAATTTCAAATTAATATTAATTACTTAACATTACAATTAATAAAATTTCTTGATATATGTGATTATGTCTTAAATGACTTATATAATCAGCCGCGAATCTAGCTTATAGTCTGCTGTGGCAATTGCCATAGCTGGATTTTGGCCAAACTTCTAGTAGTATTATATAGGCTTAAATATAAATTATTATTTTAAATTATTGACTTTTTTTATTTTGGTGATTGATCTTTTAATTTTTTTCAATCAGGTTATTAAATTATCAATTTTTTCACTTTAGTTCAATTGAACCTGCCACATCATAAATTGACTGTGACGCCCCCAAAATTAGGTATACGTCACCCATCTTGGGTCGCCACTTACATGGTACATAAATTCAAATACAACTTACTAACCTAACTGTCACGTGCAATACGACATAAACCGTGAGTTTGAATACAAATATTGTCTACTAGATATTATACAAACTCAAAAGGAGTCCTCATTACAACTATTATCACACTATTTCACGTAATAGTGAGGACTACTAATGCTATCCTCTGACCATTACTTCGCTTCCCACTCGTCTCAAATTTATGTTCTCATTTCCTCAAGAGAAACGGTGAAAAGAAAGGGTGAGCTCAACTAGCCCAAGTGAAATATTATGACTAAGATAATGCGAATAAATTATCATTAGCCTTCAACAAAGTGTTAAACCGATAAAATACAATAGACAAACAGTTTAACTGCGCAATGGAATAAGCAATCCATTAAAAGAGTCAAGAGAGAATAAAGTCTACTATCTTTTAGGTTTTAAAAGGTTTTCATCAATTTTATCACCGAGACTCAAACAATAATAAACCACCACATCTAATCATCCCCATACTACTACCAAGGATTTTCATCAAATTATCAATGGTCACGACTATACTTAATCACCCCCGTCAGTCATAATCATACCAAAAACTATCCATCATCGCATTCACAAAGCCATCGAGGACTTTTGTCACATCATTTATATCAAGTCGTGATTATACCGAATGATCCTCATTCATAATCATACTAAGTTCATCTATGACGTAAGCAAAGATAACATAATATAACATGAGGATGATGACAATGACATAGTAATTCAATAAAACAAGTTCAAGAATTATTTAATCCATGAATTATTAACGTCCAAATTGTCAACACGATCTTCGCTTCAGTAGTAAAATTCAATAATGATCGTAAGAATATTTTCATGAAAGATATCGGATGAAACGCAAATATCGAGGATATTCTACTAATTTCATGGAGTATAGAAGTCAAAGTTTTAACCAACCGGGTATAATAAAGAATGGAATAACAAAAGAAATCACCACGCATGCGGTATTGTGATGTACAGTTATTCCAACAGAATAATAATAATCTAACCAGTCGTGAAATTCACAATCGGCGATGATGTTCCAATGAATAATAAAGATGGAACTGGATCCTGTAAAACACACAGATAGGATATTCCAACGGAGAATGATAAAGAGAGCGGAACCGGTCGGTCCTGTAAAAACACATGATGTGATGTTCCAACAGAATAATAAAATCTAACCAGTCCTGTAAAACACACATGCATGTGATGTTCCAACCTAATAATAGAAGAATGTCACCAAGTATAGGGTAAATCACAGACATAAAAGTTATTCCAATGTAATAATAAGTAATGGAATAACATAAGGATTTCACCAAGTATAGGGTATGCCACAGATACAAAGGAGTTATGTATAGGGTATGCCACTTTTACAAAAGTTATTCCAATGTAATAATAGTGAATGGAATAATGTAAGTTCTCTTCAAGAAGAAAGAATAACACCCTTCACCGTAAAAAGAACCTAATATGTAGTAGTGAAGTAGCGTAATCTTCTTCTTTCTATAATTTTCTCTATAAAGCTCTCTCTATAATTTCTCTCTCTAGTTTCAATGAATTCGTAAGAAAATAATGAAGGAATGAGCTTATTTATAGGAAAATGGAATGCATAAGAATTAATCCATGAACGGTCCAGATTGATTTACTTTAATCTGACGGTCCATATTTAAAGAAAAATCTTTTAAATAAAATATAATATATTCTATTTATATAAAAACATTTTACTATGCAAACACTATGCAAAACACTACGCAACACTATGCATAATAAAATATAATATATTCTATTTATGTAATAACTTTAATAAAGATTCTATTTTATATAAAGATGTTTCTGTTTTATTACGTTAATAATACTGAATAAAACAAAACGTCCATTATCGCTTATAATAATTCATATTATTAATCGACAATAATGGAATCAAACCGAGTGACTTCTCACATAAGCATCAATAATCAATACCGCAATGCTACTTACGCAACCACACTTATTATTATCGTATTTTACTACCGAGTAGTTCAACAAAGAATTACACAGTAAAAAACTTCGCCGTTATTTCAATAAAATATTTTTGTCGCTTTCTCAATCCGAGAATAATTACATTGTGGGGTCCACCAATGATTGAGTAGTTATCTAATATTCCCCGCTAAACCTAATATTCCCCACCAATCGAATATAATATAACCACTTGCATACTTTGCAAAATTTATAAATACTACCCACAACTATAATATTATCTCAAATTCACACCATAATATTAAAAAATTATTTTGACAAAATTTAAATCTTTATTGATAAAATCTGGGGTCTCACAATCTCCCCTCCTTATGGAATTTCGCCCTCGAAATTAGGGTACGTACCTGATATGATAAAGAGATGAGGATACCTTGAATACCTTTATCGTTAAAAATATTAAATTCATCTTCGCAATCCGGCCAAAGATATTCATTAACAATTCATCTTTGCACTACAGGCCAAATATATATAACTGTAAAACCAATAATACTGAGACTCAGCTTAATAGTATCACAATTACGGTCATGATTATACCGAATAATCCCTGGTCATAATCATACCAAGTCCATCAATGCACTACGGCCAAAGATGACTTTTACCACATCCATGAATTAATATTTCATTCATTGAGACTCACCAATAATTAATCCATATCATCGAATCATCCCCGCACTACGTGCCAAGGATATTCATTAAGATCACGACCACGAATTATCCATGCACTACTGCCAAAGATAATCGTGTATTCATTAAGATATCACGACCACAAATTATCCATGCACTACTACGAAGATAATCGTGTATTCATTAAGATCACGACCACAAATTATCCATGCACTACTACTAAAGATAATCGTGTATTCATTAGTATCACGACCACAAATTATCCATGCACTACGGCCAAAGATAATTGTGTATTCATTAATATCACGACCACAAATTATCCATGCACTACTACCAAAAGATAATTGTGTATTCATTAAGATCACGACCACAAATTATCCATGCACTACGGCCAAAGATAATTGTGTATTCATTAAGTATCACGACCACAAAATTATCCATGCACTACTACCAAAGATAATTGTGTATTCAATTACTACTATGATTATACCGAACAATCCCTGGTCATAATCATACCAAGTCCATCTATGCACTACAGGCCACAGATGACTTTCAACATAATATAAGCATGAGGATAATGATATAAAGAATCAATCAAATGAGATAAAGGATAAATATTAAACCTTTATAATATAATTTATCCAGGATTCAAGAATATCCCCATGTTTTCAATCACTTAATAATCTCATAATCTAACATCATTAATATTATAACAATATTTAAATCACTTCTTAAATTTATAAACAATTTATCTCAATTGTTTACGCTTTACCATATAATGCATTTAATCATTCAAAATGCCATACTCATAAGATATCATCACCAATTATCAAATCCTCATCAAAAAATATGCATATACTCTATATATGATTCTTTAGCCATAAAATCCTATTTTCAACTTTATTTACTTTCACATAACATATTTAACTCATATGTTCATAATTAAACTATTTTCATGAAAATACCAAATCAGTCCCAAAATATTTCTTTTCTGGGATTTAGCATAATATAATCCCATAATGAAAATATATTTTCCCCGGAATTTTAAATTTCATTTACTATTTTTCAAAAATCAATTTCCACTTAATTCCTTAAGAAATTAGCTACCTCAAGTTTAACTCCAAAAATTCCCAAATCTTGGCAGGACCTTACACATGTTAACGTGAGCTTCTAGTTTAAATTTCATGGTCATCGAGTTATAGAACTCCGGTTATAAGCGTTTTCATCGGAAAAACCTAAATATTGAAAGAGTCGTAACTTGCTCATTTTAAGTCGAATGAGCTCATTTTTGGACAGGAGGTACTTTATACCATATACCTTCATGTCCCAAAACCCAGAATTTTTCTCATAATTTAAGTGGCCAAACAGTCCCTTAAAGTTTCTAGGCAGTAGCATTTTTGAAATTTACAGCTTTGGCCTCCTTTGCTAAAATCAGTCCACACAAAAATTTACAACACCTTTTCCAGTAATTCCACTTGGATTAGTTAGGTAACTCGTAGATCTAACTCTAAGACTTGACCACATTCAAAAATTCAAAATATAATAGGAGATATGGTCAATTTAATTTCATGTTACGTTTTTCACTAAAATCGATTTTCAACTCTTTGTGATTTCTAAGAAACTTTCATGTTTTTACACGTACTAACCAACATAACTCATCATAAAACTTACTAATACTTCATATACCCATGATTTTTATTATTCCAATGCTTTTATTATGACTTTCATCATAATACATAATAAACAGATCCTTTTAGTTGAAGAAATATTTGAGGTTTAAGAAATGGGTTTTAATCTTTGGGGTCAATACAAAATTCGATTTCACGTCTAGGGTAGGCTAGGAAGTCTTCAAGAATACGCCAAGAAATTTATTAATGATAGAAATATCATTCAAAATCATTACTCTCGTCCAAGACTTGGGCAAGACGTCACATCGATACCTATTAACTTGCCATCTTGATCGTGACGTCGCCTCTGAAAAGTCCGCTTCTGCATTCCACACAAGAAAGTCAACAACGAAAGGATCGGGCTCTTTACTTATGGCTTGATATAACGGTGATTAACTTTAGGGTTTGGTTACTTTGAATTATAATAACGTTGGTTAGGAATATGAAAGCTAACAACCTTACAAAAAGAATAATGAGTAGTTAATCAATCGTTTTCAAAAATTACCTCAAAGGAAAGTATTTTCAAAGAGATAAGATCGACGAATAACGTGAAAGTGTTTATTTGAAACAACAAGATTAATAAACGATTGGAGGTAACGAAGGTTTCTCCCAACGAAGTTTCAATAGATAAATCAAAGTCTAATTTCTTCAGAGTCAAATTTAAACGTTGAACGCAAAGCAAGAGAGATAAAAGAATGGGTAGAACCAGATTCTAATAAGGTATAGACTTCTTGAAGAGCTTACGATTACTTACCCGTGATAATCTTATTCAGTTCCTCGTCACGAAAAAAAACGCTCTCTTTAAACTACCGCTTTGGTTTGTGCAGGGATGACCTTTGGTGCCTCCATCCTAGTTGAATTTGTCTTCTGAAACGACAAAATCGAGCTAAGTGACCTTCTTCTTCCACAATTATAACATGCTTTGATCGCCGTATGGCGCAGCTTCGGACCGATGTGTCCCTCTCCTCCGCATTTGAAGCATATAATAGATGGTCCTTCTCCTTCCTTAACAACAGTCTTTGTCTTGACGCCTTTCCATCATTGTTGAATCTCCTTTTCTTGAAATGTCCATTCTTATTGTTTTGGGCCCGATTACCACCGGCGTGGTTACCATATCGGCCCGTTGATTCCTCCACGCTTGTTGTCACCGCTTGATGACTACTCACCGGTATTATAATTTTGCGGCTACTTTCTTTTAATTAAGTTGACTCGTTATCGCTACTCCACTAATCGAGCCCTATTTACAACATCCTAATAAAAACACGGTTTATGAGAAATAAGATGTTAACGTATCTCCGGCTTCAAACCTCTTAAAACATTCACGCCATTCTCTTCATTATCCACCAAGTGGGGCGAATCGTGATAACTCCGCAAATTTTGCCTCGTATTGCGACACTCATTATCATATTGTTTTGTTCCAACTTGATAAACTCCACCTCCTTCATGTGGCGAATACTTTCGTGAAAGTATTTGTCGTTGAAACGACTCTAGAACTTCTCCCAAGATATCTTCAAGATGCAAGAAGTTGAGTACGTTTCTGGATTTCCACCAAGAATCTGCTTCTCCAAGCAACATAAAGGCGTAAAAAGGAACCTTTTGCTCTCCGGAGCATCCCAAGACATCAAATATCTTGGTAATCACTTTATCCATGCTTCCGCGAAGTGGTTTTGGCTCTCCCTTAAACTCCGGTGGTCCCAGCTCCTTGAATTGTTTAATGGTGACCGCCGAGAGTTTTCCGTGTTTTCCACCTACGTTTTGGGATGAGTCGCTTACTTTGATGTTGCATGAATTCTAAAAACCTCTTAAACGTCTCAAATCGTTAGTCAATTGATCGGTGTTGTTGTTTTTACGGAGGATTATCGCCATCCTGTTGCACATTGTCCTGATTATTGATCTGCGTGGAGAATCAATAGTCTCCGTGTCTCCAATGCTTATCTCAACATTTTCTTTGATGCCATTTTTAAATATCGCCACAAAACCGTATTAATTAACATGTCACATATTATCCCTATACAATCGACCACCAATTAAATACTAAATAAACTTTGGTAGGTCATACTAGCGAAGGAATTTCCGCCTTTCCTCCTAGTTCTATTCTCACCTCTTGGCAGGGATCATATCCCTAAGCTCGATATACCAACCGTGGCGCCCCCCAAATTAGGTATACGTCACCCATCTTGGGTCGCCACTTACATGGTACATAAATTCAAATACAACTTACTAACCTAACTCAATGTGGTATAATACGTCTGACATAAAGCGTGAGTTTGAATACAAATATTGTCTACTAGATATTATACAAACTCAAAAGGAGTCCTCATTACAACTATTATCACACTATTTTTCACGTAATAGTGAGGACTACTAATGCTATCCTCCGGACCATTACTTCGCTCCCGACTGTCTCCAAATTTATGTTCTTTTTCAAGAGAACAAAGTGAAAGAAAGGGTGAGCTCAACTAGCCCAAGAAGAAATATTATGACTAAGATAATGCGAATAAATTATCATTAGCCTTCAACGTTAAACCGATAAAATACAATAGACAAACAAATTTAATCTGCAGCGGAATAAGCAATCCATTAAAAGAGTCAAGAGAGAATAAAGTCTACTATCTTTTAGGTTTTAAAAGGTTTTCATCAATTTTTATCATTGAGACTCAACTTTTAATAATAAACCACCACATCTAATCATCCCCGTATTCACTTGGTCAAGGATTTTCATCAAATTATCAATGGTCACGACTATACCGAATCACCCCAGTCATAATCATACCAAAAACTATCCATCATCGCATTACATGTGCCACCGAGGACTTTTGTCACATCATTTATATCAAGTCATGATTATACCGAATGATCCCTCGGTCATAATCATACTAAGTTCATCTATGCACGTAAGCCAAAGATAACATAATATAACATACGAGGATGATGACAATGACATATAGTAATTCAATAAAACAAGTTCAAGAATTATTTAATCCATGAATTATTAACGCCCAAATTGTCAACACGATCTTCAAGCTTCAGAGAGTAAAATTCAATAATGATCGTAAGAATATTTTCATGAAAAGATATTTGGATGAAACGCAAATATCAAGGATATTCTACTAATTTCATGGAGTATAAAGTCAAAGTTTTAACCAACCGGGTATAATAAAGAATGGAATAACAAAAGAAATCACCATGCACATGCGATTTGATGTATAGAGCAGTTATTCCAATGTAATAATAATAACGGAACCGTGTCGTGAAATTCACACCGATGGATGTTCCAACAATAATAATAAAGATGGAACCGGATCCTGTAAAACACATGAATAGATATTCCAACAGAATGATAAAGATTTTAACCAGTCCCGTAAAACACATGACATGGATGTTCCAATGTAATAATAAAATCGGAACCAGTCCGGTGTAAACACACGAGACATGTGATGTTCCAACCAATAATAATAAAGAATGTCACCAAGTATAGGTAAAATCACAGATATCTGAGTTATTCCAATGTAATAATAAGTAATGGAATAACATAAGGATTTCACCAAGTATAGGGTATCACAGCATATCACAGAGGTTATGTATAGGTATGCCACTTTTACAAAAGTTATTCCAATGTAATAATAGTGAATGGAATAATGAAGTTTCTTCAAGAAGAAAGAATAACACCCTTCACCGTAAAAGAACCAATATAGAAGTAGTGAAGTATAATAATACTCTTCTTCTTTCTATAATTTTCTCTATAGCTTTCTCTATAATTTCTCTCTGTAGAGTTTCAATGAATTCGTAAAAAAAATAATGAAGGAATGAAAGCTTCTATTTATAGGAAAATGGAATGCATAAGAATTAATCCATGAGCGGTCTGTATTGATTTACTTTTAATCGACTATTCATATTTAAAGAAAAATCTTTAAATAAAATATAATATATTCTATTTATATAAAAACATTTTACTACGCAAACACTACGCAAAAACACTACGCAATATACGTAATAAAATATAATATATTCTATTTATGTAATAACTTTAATAAAAGTATTCTATTTTATATAAAAAAGATGTTTCGCTTTTATTACGTTAATAATACGAATAAAATAAAACGTCATTATCGCTATAATAATTCATATTATTAATCGACAATAATGGAATCAAACCGAAATGACTTTCACATAAAGATCAATAATCAATACCGCGTACTACTACGCAACCACACTTTATTATCGTATTTTTACTACCGAGTAGTTCAACAAGAACTACTTGTGAAACTTCTCGCCGTTATTTCAATAAAATATTTTTGTCGCTTTTCAATCCGAGAATAATTACATTGTGGGGTCCACCAATGATTGAAATTTATTGAATATATTCCCCGCTAAACCAATATTCCCCACCAAATCGAATATAATATAACCACTGCATACTTTTGCAAAATTTATAAATACTACCCACAACTATAATATTATCTCAAATTCACACCATAATATTAAAAATTATTTTGACAAAATTTAAATCTTTATTGATAAAATCTGGGGTCTCACATTGACGACGTGTCATAAACACGTGACATGTAAAAGCTGATGTGTTAAAAGAACTCTCAGCTTAAATATAAATTATTACTTTGACATTTTTCAATTTGGTGATTGATTTTTCAATTTTTTCAATCAGGTCATTAAACTATTAATTTTTTCCATTTTAGTTCAATTGAACATGCTACGTCATAAATTGATAACGTGACTTGTGACTTGAATACGTGACATGTAAATCTTTAACCAACACCCGAACAAGCTATCACAAACAAAATATAGAAATAAAAAAAATTCCCGCATCAAGAAGGGGATTTAGTTTTGTGTTTGGATTTTGCATAGAAGAGAAGTATCATCTTTATTTTTTGATGTAAAACTCTATTTTATTTGGGTCTTAAATTATGGTTTCAACTTTTAATTTTTAAAATACTTTTTTACTATTATACATAAACATAAATTTTTAATCACAGGTTAAATACTCATATCACAGATGATAAATAATTTTTTAGTCTACCCTCCCCTCCTGTCAGTACTTTTATAATTGATGTTGGTGACATAGAGAGGCGCTTGTTAGAGATTTGAATGGGTCAGCAGTTGGACCTCCTTATACGACCAAAGACCAGTCCAAACACAATAATAATAATATCTAAAAAACTCGTTTTCTCAGTCAACCTTCAGCTCTCTCACTACCCTGCTGCAGCTCTCAATCAAAATCCTTAAAAGGAATCTCCTCCTTAAACTAAAAACTACAAATACCCACACTTTGCCCAAGCCTTATATATATATATATATAATATACCCGTCATCCCCCATATTTCCGGAGCTTGAGAATTCACAACCATTTATGTAAAAAACAACCCACTTCCGATTTCAACCAGCTGAATCCACTAATTCAAGGATTCCTGATCTCTAAAGCCAAATTCACTACTTCAATCCACCTGAATTCACCATTTTAAGCGCAAGTTGACTTCATATGATCTGATATTCAGAAAAAGTAAACTCTTATTTTGCTCCTAATCTACAGTTATTTATTTAGCTAGAATTATACAGAAATGGACACCAATTGTAACTGGGAACAGAATATACTGGCCAATGAGATCATCCAAGGGATGGAGATAGCCAAGCAGCTAAAGTTTCATTTGAGCTCATCCACATCTTCTCCTGAAACCCAAGAAATGTTACTACAGAGGATATTGTCTTCATACGACAATGCTTTATTGATTCTGAATTGGGGTGGGTCTTCAGTTGGGCAGCCTCCACAGCCTCAGCAGGGGGCAAAGGCAACAGCCATGCCGGAGTCTCCAATCTCAGTCGACGGAAGTCCTCGGATTGGAGATTCCAACACGGGCTTTAAGGATCAGCAGGAGCAGGACAACAAATATGTATCAAAGAAGAGGTGATTTTGCACTTCGAGTCTAAACACGTGATTTTTCTATTTATTGTGGTAATTTTGGATGTAGCCATCTAATAGTTTTCTCTAAAAAATCTCTTCTTTTTATTGGTATTGCAGAAAGGCATTGCCTACATGGACAGACCAAGTGAGAATATGTTCTGATAATGGTATAGAAGGTTCCAGTGATGATGGCTTTAGTTGGAGAAAGTATGGTCAGAAAGACATTTTAGGTGCTAAATATCCTAGGTAAGAGATCCACTATGTTAATGTAAATGAAAGAAGAGTACTTTTTTTGATAGTCAGCATGATGATAAACAAATACCAGTAGAATACAAGTCTTCTGATAACAATGCAAGTAGGGACGTATAGTTACATCAATAATCCAAAAGTAAAAACTAATTTTAATGTGAGTATATTTTCATTTAAATAAATAAAAAATTAATGGTACCTTGTTCATTTATGCAGAAGCTATTATAGATGCACATATCGTAACACTCAAACCTGCTGGGCTACAAAGCAAGTGCAAAGATCAGATGAGGACCCTGCTTTATTTGAAATCACATACAAAGGAAGACATACATGCCACCAAGCTAGCCATGCAATTGCGCCACCGGCATCACCAGAAAAGCAAGAACAAAAGCATAAGAACCATTACAATAACCATCAACAGCAGCAGCATCCAGATGAGAACCTTTTTAACCTTCAAGCAAACCTAAGAGTCAATTCAGAGGACTTGAACATGAAAGATACGTATGATCCTTTCTCTTTTCCTTCTGCATTTGGATGCCTGACAAGTGAAAGCCAACTTTCATTTTCAACACCGGTTAATGACAATCTGACGGGCAGTTTCTCTCCGTTGATCTCTCCGGCCACATCTGGATCACCATTTATCTCTCCGGCCACATCTGGAACAAGCTACTTCTCGGCTTCACCCTATCAAATAAACAGCTTTGGACAGGTTTCAGAGTCTGATCATACAGAAATAATCTCAGCCAATACAACCACCACCAATTCCCCAATTATGGACTTGGATTTCTCCCTTGACCAAGTTGATCTCGATCCAAATTTTCCATTTAACACCCCAGGATTTTTCACATAATTCCTCAAAAATTTCAAGAGACAGTAATAGAGAAACAAGTTTTGTACAAAGCTACAAAATAACATAACTTCAATATGCTAGCCAAGGGTTTCAGACTAATATAGTAGTAACTATAATATCTTTATCCACTTTTATATAGATGTAATATCTTCTAGTGTACTTGAGAATTTCTTTGAGAATGAAAACATTGTAGCAACACCCCAAATGCCAAACTGGCTAATGAATATTTTAACCTCGGTAATTCAACAATGCAACAGTCATCAACTTGGGCTGGAGGACTGATATTAGATAAGCTAAAGAAGCTTTTTCTAGACAAACATCCCTGATCCCACAAGAATGTTTAGGTATTCAATCCCAAAATTAAAAATTATCAAATCTGAGCTCTTATTTTAAAAGTTGGCCTGGAAATACAATACACAACTTAAAGAAAGAAACAGAATTCCTTGCCATTAATCAAAAATTCATCATACACCATCATCCATCATATCAAGCAAAAGAAAAAAGGAAGATTTCAATTCCCAATAAACACATAAGGCAGCACGGAAATTCAAAATTGAATTATAATCTAGAAAGTTAATTTCAAGCTAATTATTAGACTTCATATATTGACACAAGGAATGAAAAGAACATAAATTCAAAGAAATAGAGGATAATAGACTTGACTCCTATTGCTGCTGATCAGCAGAATTGCTTTCAGGCATCTGATTTTCCTGATTCACAAGCTTTTTCTTCATTTCTTCCATTGTAATCTTCAGTTGCTCAAGTTCATTGAAATCCAAATTCTCAATTTCCGCATCCCACAATCGCCTGCTGCCACCTTTTTTGTCAATGGCCTTGTCCAGTATCTCTCCTACTTTCTTTTCCGCTTTAAATCGGGCCAAATCCTGATCGGAAAAGGGCACGGTTTTCGATGAAGATGCGGCGGAGTTAAGGTATCGGTTAACGACGGACTGGACGGAAGGGTCGCCGAAAGCGTAGGCGTTGCCCGCCATGGAAAAGGCGATAACGGCAACTTGGGCATTACACTTAGTGCAGAGCTCCCCTGCTTTCTTGAAAAGCCCTTGACGGCGCTTCGTGAAGGTAATCTGCCTTTTGGATCTGTCCTCTATTTTCTTGATTTCTACTCTTCTGCGTGCCATGCTTCTTCTTTCTCTTTCGATTTCTGCAACTGTAGATGTATGTATAAACCCTAGAACTAACAAAAAAACGTCAACAGAGAAAGATATGGAGTTGGACTTCCTAAACCCTGATTGGAGACGAGAGGTTTTTAGAGGGGAGAGGAAGACTATAGAGGAGTTTCGTGTTTTTATTCCATATAAATTAGAATTTTTTTAAAAAGCTAATGTAAATTTTTTAAATTTTAATATAAATAATTATAATCATTACTTATAGACTAACTAAAAAATATTTTAATTATCATTTTTGATGTTTTAAAATTTAAACAAATTAATTTTAAAAATTGACTTAAAAAAACTTGGATCCAACAATCTGTCAAAAACTTCCACTATTAATATAATAGTACCAAACAATCTTTAACAAAGCAAGTACCGAGTCACTTTGATTGGAGGTGGTGAGTTAATTCAATAATCAAATTTTAATGTCTCGTAGCTCAAATGTTTTTTTTTTTGATTTTCATGTTTCTTAATTAATCATAAAATTTTGATATTCTCAAAAGGTAATTCAAAAGTTATGTTTTTTTATATAAATTTTTAGTACACATTAAAGATCCAATGCATCATTTGTTACTAAGAACCGGATAAAGATAAAAAAAAAAAAAAATAAAGAAAAGAAAAAAAAACTTTTCAACTATCAAGTTATCAAATTTGGATTGATGAGTTGACTTGAGATCAACTAAAATTTAGTTAAAAAATGTTATATATAAAATTTATTTTATTAGTCACGAGATATTAAGTTATACGGAGATTAGGACATTACATGAAGATCAATATGAAAAAAGTTAAAGAAATTATATTTTCATAAATGAAATTTGATATTTTAATAAGATTTCTCTCACATTAGTGTTATAACTATTGAATTGAACATTATTGAGTTTAGGGGTAATAAAGAATTAAAAATATTTCCTAAAAAATATGTGAAATTGAGTTGGGATTACTCAACCTAAGTAGAAGGAAATTGGCAAAATAGAACTAGGAGTAATAAGAATTGAGAAATGATCAAGAAATCATTGGTGCAAGTAATAGCGACGGTTTTTTTTTCATTATAAAGATAGAAATGATTTTTTTATCTATAATGATGTAAAACCGTCGATATATAAATGCGATATAGCATATATAGAAAGCCCTCTTCATGGTTTGGTTTGTGATCTAAGGCAACAATGGCTGATTCAACTGTACCCTTGTACTGTTTCATAATCATCATCATCATTGATTCAAATTTTCGAACTTTTTGAATATACATACATACATATTCATAATATATATAGGAAAATTAAACATCCATTGTTAAAGTTGAAATCAGAACATATAAAACAGTTTATAAACAAATTGGATCCAACAATCTGTCAAAACTTTTTTGATCAACTGTATTTTATACTAACAATCTAGTGTAATGACGTGAGTAAGATCCAGTCCAACTTTCAAAAAACGGGAAATTTATATAATGGCATTATTAATTTATACCACAAGAAATATAAAATTTTACATTTAATTAAACAAGTGGTCGAAGCTGGGGTAGAGAATGCATAACCATTTGTAAATATATGAGGGAGGAGTGGACAAGTACTAGTTAACGTTGTGAGAGTTACAGAAGTACTCCTAGTCGTCTTCCACATTCTACACTATCATCTAATATTTTTGCCATGTTAAATTTGTACTCAAATCCCTGTTTTACGAGCTCCGTGGAATCGAATCTGCTTCTTCTCTCTGCTACTCCCAATAATCTGATCGAAAATATTCAAAAGCAGTGCTTAACCATCACTTAATTTATATAACATTGAAAAGACTACGTTATATATATATATATATATATATATATATATATATATATATATATATCAGTTTACGTACGTACTCTTGCGGTATCTGAAAGTCGGGGTGATTGGCCCTGTAATAATCAGCAATCTCTCCAGTAGTTGGATTCCCGTTGGAACATAGAAATCTACCTTTGATGGAAGATGGTTTCTCAATGCAGAAGATATGTGCATCACAAACATCTTCAATGTGAACCAGAGGAACAGACCCCAAAAGTTGTTCCAGAAATTGCAAGGTTCTGTAAGCAGATAGGTTGCCTCTAACTGGAGATAAGATTACATCCATACTTGAAGGCACATAGGAAAGAAGTGTGTCTCCTCCTACTAGGCCAACACACAGGCTCACAACTTGTAAATTTCTACTCCTTTCAATATCGTTATAGCTCAATATCTCTTTCTCTGCTAATGTCTTTGATGTAATATAGCCCTTTAAATTAATGGGGATATATCAAAGGTAGGCAAATTGGTAATTAAGGCTAATAAGAATATAAAAATAATTATATATCGAGTACCTGTAAGAAATCATGGTCATAAATAAGCGATAAGTTGATAGGAGTCCAACATGATTCATCCACACAATATTTAAAACCAGTCCCATCCTCCTTCAATGGGGATGATGCGGTTATTGAGGCAGTATATATGAGCCTCTTCACGTTTTGTGATCTAAGGCAAGTATCTGCAATAATTCTTACCCCGGCAATGGCTGCTTCGGTTGTGTCCTTGTACTGCATGTGTCATATACATGAATCACAATATCATATGGTATATTATATTATAGATCAAACTAGCTTAAAAGTGAGGATAAAACATGAGTACGTGTTTACCTGAGAGTTGTGAGTGTGGAGCATGGGGGTGGCCACGTGGAAAACAAAATGGCAGCCCTCAATTGCAGCTTCAAATTCAGCAGGGTTGTATATATCTGCTTTAAATAATACTAATCCGTTGTCCGCATTAGGCATCGACGTAAGAAGGCCTACTTTAACTGTGTCATCTGAAACAACAATCATAAAGTTGCATAAACAATATAATATGTATATATGTATATGTATATGTATATATATGTAGTGAGAGATGGAGAGACCTAAGCTCCTCAAAGTAGCATGAACAATGTAGCCCTTGTCCAAGAGTTTCTTAACTAGCCATGACCCTATATATCCAGCACCTCCTGTAACACATACCTTAGTCTTCTCCATTAAAGATTGGTTCAAATTAATTTTATCAACTCCCTGAAATTCTATCCTAGTTATATATAGCTAGCTAGCTAGCTACAAATTGGGTGATCGATATATATTATATGGTTGTCCTTTATTCATATATAATATATGGCTCTCCTTTATTCTTTTAATTATGACCTTAAGAAGAGATGGGTATTAATTGGTTTTCTTGACTCTTTTCTTTTCTCTTCTTTTTTTAAAACTTTTTATTCCCTTTTCTTGATACTTGGGATCAGTTTTGTGGGTATTTATTAATCAAAATTAAAAAAGAAAAAAAAGATTGTTGGGCCAAAATTAATAGGTATGTTTTATGTGATGAAATTCAAGCCAAGCCAAGCAATTGCAATTGCAATTGCTTTTGCTTGCACGGAATGAATGAAAGAAAATGATATGTTTTTCTCACATTATATATTTGGTTTAACACGTGGAATTAAGTTAGGGCGGAAAACCTCCGATAGACTCTCTATCCCCACATTTGAAAAATATATCAATAAATCAGTATCCAACAGTTTCATTATCCTTATATAATTCTCTATTTTAATCCCTATATGTGACAACCCCAAAATAAGTCCATTCCATCCAACTCATTCTCGATAATTAAATACGTGAATCTGAAAACAACTACAACTTTATTACAACAATTGTCGTGCAAAATATAACAACACATATATCTTGTGAGTTTGGATACAAATATATACCAAATGTGACATATGTCCTAACCGTGACAAAGACTCTCACAAAGGACACCTTATATAAAAAGTATAGTCAAAACTGCTTTTAAACTAAAATCTTTGGGAAGTCTTTCAAGAAACCTTCGTATACTGGAGACCACGCTTACAGGTTATGATGATAGATATCATACTTTCTGAAATTATCCTTGGTTGATCTAATAGACCCCAAAGAAAAACGAAAAAGATTACTATCATATTCTTCCCAATGGTGAGTCTTCTCTTGATTTATCATTATCTCCATCGCCTCAAATTGAGAATTATACTTTAAACAAACACCAAGATTATATAGGTAGTGCTTTCGTAAATATACTCAAAGAAGTGGATGAAAGACAACCTGTCTTATGATGACACGAGGTTGTATGTCATTAGACATCTTGTATGATAGTGGCAAAAAACACCCTTCCAACGTTGGGTTCGCTTCTCCTATATGATTCACCAAATATAACTACTAAAAGATATATACAACACACTTTTTCTATACTGCTAGGAGAACTCCACAACTAGAGACCACCGCTCTATTCCTCATATTACCCTCATTCGACCCAAATTTACACTTTTATTACACGAAAGGAATTGTGAAAGCAAAAGGGTGAGCACAACTAACTTAAGTAAAGAATATCATGACTAAAGATAATTAAATTATTAATAGCCTTCATCAATAACAAATCGAGATTTAGAACATATGGTAGATGATAAAAATTTCAACCATAGTTGCGGTGAACGAGCAATCCATTAGAAGAGTCAAATAGACAATACGATCTATTATCTTCTCCATGTTAAAAGTCCACCAACAATGTTTTATCCTCAGTAACATCAATCAACAGCCTCTTTCCACAATTATATGAATATCTCATAATCATAATTGTAATTCTAAACTCCTCTTCGCACCTGTGATCTAATATAATTTTCATCACATGTCTTTACCCCAAACATCAAAGATCATGGTTATACCAAATCACAATTCCTCGCTCATAATCATACTAATAAATTCATCTTTTGCACTACTACCAAAGATATTCATCCACGATTCATCTTCGCACTAATCGCCAAAGATATTCAACAACAAATGTCATCTTTTGCACTACGGGCCAAAGATATTCCCCAACAGTTCATATTTGCACTACAGGCCAAATATATTAATATCTCAAAGAAATATATAATCATTTCGAATTTATATAAACAATAATTATAACCATGTTGATCAATTCACCTTTGCACTTAAAGCTAAAGATATTCAATTATAAATTGAATGGTCACGATCATACCAAATCACAATTCAACTTTTCACTATCGCCAAAGAGAACCCTAGTCATGATCATACCAATAATCTACCCATCTTTATACTCAAGTGAAAGAGAATTTCAACATCAGGGTTATAAAAATGTTATATATGATAATAAAATCAATATAATCAATATATAGTTTTAATCTCCAGAGAAATATTCATAAATCAACTATAATTTGGTTAGAAAAAGAAACCAATTTTGTAGTGAATAGTACCCGTGAATAGTAACTCGTGAATAAGAACTCATGAATAAGAACTCATGAATAAAACCCCGACACAAAAAGTAGAAATTTCACAATAAAATCCATACCAATATTTCTAGATAATGATATTGAAAGAATAACATTTCTTAAACTTATAAATAATTTATTTTAATTGTTTACACTTTACTAAATAATGCATTTAATCATTATAAAATGTCAAACTTATAAGATTGCGGAAGAGAATCATTCAAACCGCACGCAACAATCCAAAGCTTTGTTTTTTAATTGCGGAAGAGAAGGTCACCTAGCTCGATTTTTGTCGTATGGTAAAGTCGAAGTCCAACCGAGATAGTGATGCCAAAGGATGTCCCAGCACAAGCCAAAGCCGTAGAGTTTAAGAGAGCGCGTTTTTTTCGTGACGAGGAACCCGAATAAAACTATCACGGGTAAGTTAATCATAAGCTCTTCGAAGTCTATACCGTGTTGATAACGGCTTCTACTCGCTTCTTTTATTTCACCTAGTTGTGTTCAATGTTTGTACTTAACTCCTAGAAGTTAAACTTTGATTTATTTATTGAAACTCCATTGGGAGAAACCTTCGTTACCTCCAACCGTTTATAAATCTTGTTTGATTCAAATCGACACTTTCACGTTACCTGTCGATCTTATCTCTTTGAAAATACTTGCCTTTGATGTGGTTTTTTTTTAAACGATTGGTTAACTACTCATCATGTTTTTCGTAAGGTTGTTAGCTTTCATATTCCTAACCAACCTATTATGCGAATTCAAGCAACCAAACCACTAAATTTAATCATTGTCATATCAAGCCATAAGTAAAGAGCCCCGATCCTTTTGTTGATGACTTCCTTGTGTGGAATGCACCAAAGTCAGACTTTCTGTAGGCGACGTCGTGAATGTCGATGACAAGTTGATAGGTATCATTGTGAGGTGCTATCTAGGTTAAAGGATAAAAGTCACAGTTGGTATCAATGTGACGTACTATCCAAGTCTTGGATGAAAGTAACAGTTTTGAATGATATTTCTATCATTAATAAATCTCTTGACGTATTTCTCAAGACTTTTAGCCTACCCCAGAGCGTGAAATCAAATTTTGTATCGACACCAAGATAAAACCCATTTCTTAAACCTCAAAATATTTCTTCAACTAAAACGAACGTAACGTACGCCCGAAAGACGTTGACTCGAGTCATTGAAGATTACGATCGTCTTATTCAATATCATCGTGGAAGAGCGAACGTGGTAGCTAACGTGTTGAGTAGAAGATCGTATGCGTTCATAAGTGCGATGTTGTTAACACAATGACTCATTTCGTATAACTTGCAAATGATGAAGATAGAGTTAAAGACTCTAGGGACCCACGTGAAGATAACGAATAAACGAGTAAAATCGACTTTAATCGATAAAGTTAAAGACGCCAAGCTACATACCCGAATCGATGAATGTGAAGAAGAAGGTTCAAGAGGCGTTATTCTAGAAGCGAAGAGTTCTTGAAGAGAGAAATCTCAACCCTCGATTTAATTGGCCCATTTGAAATCCTCGATTGAGTAGAAAGCGTGGCTTATAGACTGCTTTTACCGCCAAGTATGTCAGCGTGCTCATAACGCCTTTAACGTATCAATGTTACGTAAATATATGGATGACCAACCACATTATTAATTTAGAATCTGACGAGATAATGGATGATTTAACGTGAGAGATCTCGTGTTAAAATCTTGGATAAGAAGAATCGTATCCAACACTCAAGGGTTATACCTCAAGAGTTAGAATCAAATGAAGTCAAGGTATTCTCACCGTTTCGGCAGATACCAGTACGTCGTGACGTAAATTTCGAGGGCGAAATTCCATAAGGAGGGAGATTGAAACCCCGATTTTATGAATAAAGAATTAATTTTCTCGAAATAATTTTTTTTATATTATGGTGTGAATTTGAGATAATGTTATAGTTGTGGGTAATATTTATAAATTTTGAAAAGTATGCAAGTTGTCATATTATATTCGATTGGTCGTGAATATTCGTTTTAAACAGGAAATATTCGTATGCGACACACAATCATTAAGTGGACCCCACAACGGAATTATTGCTTGGATTGAGAAAACGATAAAAATATTTTATTGAAAATAACGACGGAAGTTTTACTGGTTGATCTTGTTGAACTACTCTCGGTAGTAAAGTACGATGTCTGGCGTTGTTGCGTAAGTAACTACCAGTATTGATTATTGATATTTATGTGAGAAGTCACTCGGTTTTGTTCAATTATTGCTACAATATAGTTCTTTGTATAGTATCTCACATGATTTGATTCAATTATTATTGATTTAGAAGTTTTGTTTTATTCACGTAATAAAATAGAAACATCTTTTATATAAAATAGAATACTTTATTAAAGTTATTCTATAAATAGAATATATTATATTTTATTATGCATAGTGTTTGCATATAAGGCCAGATATAGTGTTTGCGTAGTAAAAAAATCTTTTTATATAAATAGAATATATTATATTTTATTTAAAAGATTTTCTTTAAATATGGATAGTCAAATTAAAAGTAAATCAATCTTGACCGTTCATGGATTAGTTACTATGCATTCCATTTTCCTATAAATAGAAGCTCATTCCTTAATTATTTTCTTACGAATTCAATTGAACTATAGAAAGAGACTATAGAGAGATAAAGAAAAGTTTTTTGCTACTTCACTACTCTTATATCAAGTATTATTTTACTAGGTAGTGGATATTATTCTTTTGTATTCAAGAAGAGAACTTCATTATTCCATTTCTTTATTGTTCTCACTGAATAACTCAGTATACGCTACTACCCTATACTTGGTGACATTCTTCATTATTCCGTCTTATTTATTCTCGTGGAATATCCTCATCATCTTATACGCCGGACCGGTTCCATTTTATTATTATTCCGCCTTTTATTATTCTATCTAATATCTCATGCATGCTTATACTACAAACTCCGGGTTCCATCATTTATTATTCTCAGATTTATTATTCATTGAACATCCTGCTTGATTGTGAATTTCACCCGACCGTTCCGTTATTATTATTCTCGTTGAAATAACCGCCTATGCTGGCACCGCATGCGTGGTGATATCTTTTGTTATTTCATTCTAGATTATACTCGATTGATTAAAATTTTGACTTCTATACTCCATGAAATTAGTGGAATATCCTCGATATTTGTGCTTCATCCAAAGATCTTTTAGTGGAAATATTCTTCCGAGCATTTTTGAATTTTACTCTACAAAGCGGTATAATGTCGACAATTTGGGCGTTATTGGTTCTGGACAAATTAATTCTTGAACTTGTTTAATTGAATTCTTATATCATTGTCATCATCCTCATGTTTATGTTATGTTGAACTTGGTATGATTATGACCGAGGATTATTCGGTATAATCATCAGCTTAATCGTAATGTTACAAATGATGTAAAATTAAAAGTCCTCATCGCCCGTAGTGCATTGATGGACGCTTTTGGTATGATTATGGCTATGGATTCTCTTGACCAAGGGAGCAAAGATGAATTGTTTTATGGCATGATCGGGACCGATTGATGATGAAAACACGATTGTCTTTGGCGTGAAGTGCATGGATAATTCGTGGTCGTGATACTAAAGAATATCCTTGGGCCTCGTAGTGCGGGGATGATTTAATGATGTGAATTATTTATTGAAATGAGTCTCAAATGATAAAAGTGATGAAAAACTTTTTAAATCATAAAAGATAGTAGATTCTATTCTCTACTTGACTCTTTTAATGGATTGCTTGTTCACCGCAGCTTAAACTTGATGTCTATTGTATTTTATCGGTTTAACATTGTTAGAGGCTAATGATAATTTATTTTGCATTATCTTAGTCATAATATTTCTTCTTTGGGCTAGTGGAGCTCACCCTTTCTTTCACCGTTTTTTCGTGAAATGAGAATATAAATTTTGAACGAGTCTGGGAACGGAGTGATGGTCCGAAGGATAAGATTAGTAGTCCTCACTATTTTGTGAAATAGTGTGATAATAATTGTAATGAGGACTCCTTTTGAGTTTGTATAATCTCTAGTAGACAATAATTGTATTCAAACTCACGATTTTATGTTTTGTCGTATTGTATGCTTACAGTGAGATTAAGAAGTTGTATTTGAATTACGTATCTACGATCTGGCGACCCAAGATGGGTGATGTATACCTAATTTTGGGGACGCCGTCACGGTTAAGCATGATCATGACCATTAATGAATACACAAATATTCTCGTGGCCCGTAGTGCATGGATAATTGTGGTCGTGATACTAAAGAATATCCTTGGCCAGTAGTGCGGGGGTGATTCGATGATGTGGAATATTTATTAAAATTTGAGTCTCAAATGATAATAAAGATGAAAAACCTTTTCATCATAAGATAGTAGATTTTATTTTCTACTCGACTCTTTTAATGGATTATTTGTTCACCGCAGCTTAAACTTGATGTCATATTATATTTTATCGCTTTAACATTGTTGGAGACTAATGATAATTTATTCTCGCATTATCTTAGTCATAATACTTCTTCTTGGGCTAGTTGAGCTCACCTTCCTTTCACCGTTTCTTTAGGAAATAAGATTTTAAATTTGGACGAGCGTCGGAATGGAGTGATGGTCTGAGAGGATAAAGATTAGTAGTCCTCACTATTACGTGAAATAATGTGATAATAATTGTAATGAGGACTCTTTTGAGTTTGTATAATCTCGAGTAGATAATATTTGTATTCAAACTCACAGTTTATGTTTTGTCGTATTATACACGACAGTTGTATTAGTAAGTTGTATTTGAATTCTGTACCATGTATTTGGCGACCCAAAATGGGTGATGTATACTTAATTTTGGGGGCATCATAAATTTTGTAGTGTAACTCGTGAATAGTAACTCATGAATAGTAATCCTGACACAAAAAGGTAAAAATTCTAAAATAAAATCCATACCAATATTTCGGTATAATGATATTGAAAGAATAACATTTCTTAAACTTATAAACAATTTATTTTAATTGTTTACACTTTACTAAATAATGCATTTAATCATCATAAAATGCCAAACTTATAAGATTTCATCACCAATAACCAAAACCCTCATCAAAAATCTGCATATACCACATATATGATTCTCAAGCCATAAAATCATATTTTCCAATTTTCTTCCTTCACATAACATATTTAACTCATTTATTCATAACTAGTCTATTTTCATGAAAAATAACAAATCAGTTCCAAAAATATTTCTTTTCTGGAATTTAGCAGAATATAGACCCATATTGAACATATATTTTTCTTAGAATTTTTAAAATTCATTTACTATTTTTCATATGGCCAAAACCGCCGAATATTTAGACATTTATCATAAATTGTACTTTTATCCAAAAAATCCGAAATTCACAGAGTACACTGATATTATATAGATGTACTCCCAATAAAAATTTCATCAATTTTGGAGTTAACCACAAGGAGTTATAAACCGTTACTTTTAAAATAGTCTTTTCTCATAAAATTCATAACTCTTAATCTATACATCCAAAAATCACCATTTTTGGACACAATCAATAAAACTCATCAACATATCATTTCAAATTTTTCCAGAATTTTCTGAAGGTCAGAAGAAGTACGAACTGAAAAACATAATAACCCTTAAAATCCTATCCCTTACCTCAAAAGAGCAACACTTCTGACTGGATATCGGATATGACGCTGAAGGAAACTTGCACTGATGAATATCAACTCACCAAGTATCTAAATACTCATAAAATACATTCAATAATCTAGAGAGAGAAAAAGAGAAAACTTGTTTCTGGTGTGATTTTCAATTCTAACTTAGCCCTCTATTTATAGGAAAATTTTAGCAGACTTGACCTGCAACCTGATGGCTTTACCTGCTACTATTTCCACCTACCACATTTGAAATAAAATTCAGCACATTTCTTCACCAACCACAAGTGGGGCCCACTCAATTCTAGAATTTTCTACCAAAATGCTAAATTCGGATACTTCAATAATTTCTGAACCATTCACCTCTTAAAATTCATAACAAATCATACATTCATTTTTAACGGTTCAAAATTTGTGGACATATACTCAACTTATATATGTATAACATATCAAAAAATTACAACGATCCAACGGTCGATTAAAATTATAACTCACGCAATATATCTCAAAACACCGGTTTTAATTTTTAATACCTTCATTCCGGCAAAAAATACTTGATAAAATACCTCAACATTAATTCCTTCATTTATAACCATATAAATAAATACATCATTTATATCCACATCAAATAAATATTTCCTTATCATATAAATCAATAATTAATTATTCACAAATAATATTACGTAATCACAATTATGATGACGGTATTTGCTCTTGTGAAAGAGGGTTTTCCAATAAGAATTTCTCCTTCTTGGCGCCAAGCAATTAGGTGACCGCTTACTCTCCTCGACGAACTTTCTAGACATTGCCAATAATGCTATCTAATAATATTATTCAAATAATATGAATTATTGATCCGATAATGAGAAATATTGTGCGGTGATAATTATCAAAACAACAATAATATAAAATATCAACGCAACAATTATTGAATCAATAAAATAAAATATTGAATAAGAATTACTTGTAACAATTATTGAGTAGTGCCTTTCTTACGTAAGAATCAATAATTCAAAATTACTTGTAATACCGTACTATCTTGTGCAACAACGCCAGTATTTTTTATTTTACCAACTGAGTATTCCAACAGTGTTAACGGTAACGATTACGCCGTTATTTATAAAAACTTAATTTTGTCATTTTTTTCATCGGACAATTATTCTGTTATGGGGCCCATGAAATGGTCATACTTGGCCGCATTTAATATTCCCAACGGAAAGAATATTCCACGACCAAACGAATATTCCCCGACAACAATGAATATTTTATAACCACTTGTTTATTTTAAAAAAAAAATTCATATATCACCCGTAACTTTAACTTTTATCAATTTAACTATTTACTGAATAGTAATTATAAGAAAAATTGAATACTTTTATTTCATAAAATTCGGGGTCTTACACTATATATGATTTGACTCCTCAGGATGAGGGAATCAAAAGAGCGTTCCCTATTTATGTAAAATGACATTTCACACCTTATTTATTGCAATTTTATGTTGGTTAAAAGATCTTATCTCACTTAATTGCTGATTTGGGTATGCCTATCAAATTCACTCATTTTATTTTTAAACAAAGGATTTAAAGAAGAAAGAGAAATATAAAAAATTAAAATCACCAAATTTTGATTTTGATCATTTTTGTAAAAATATTACTAATAATTATAAATTTTATTATTTTATAATTAAAATAAAGTTCTCATAAACACATAATGATCGTTGCACATTTTGATTTCTAACAATATCTATTTTTAAATTAAAACAATTGCAATTTTTAAATTCA
Source organism: Panax quinquefolius (assembly GCA_020205615.1). Classification (NCBI taxonomy): domain Eukaryota; kingdom Viridiplantae; phylum Streptophyta; class Magnoliopsida; order Apiales; family Araliaceae; genus Panax; species Panax quinquefolius. Next base: position 106,580,323 of record CM035174.1, on the reverse strand, counting down.
AACAACAATTACTTTTAAATAAAAAATAGTTACAACGTTCAAAACATGATTTGACTGTTGGAACTTTCAAATTTTAATTTTTAATTTTTAATTTAAAATTTTAAAATTTAAAATTTAAGGAATCAATATAAAGAACTTGTTGGGTACATAGTGAAAAAAATGAATCCTTATCCTACAAAATGACCCAATAGCACTGCAGAGTAGGGATAAAGATAAGAAAACTGTTGTGAATGCTCTTATACTCCATCATTGTTGAAAGAATAGGGTTAAATGCTTTTAAGTCATTGTACTTTAAGTTAACTTACAAATGGGTTACTAAACTTTTAATTTTATTACCAAATTGACTCAATTATAATTTAATGTCCAAATTTTAAAATATTTTTTAATTTATAATTTCCTCAATTATATCTGTTATTAATTATATAAAAAACATTTTCTATTAATTAAAAAAATAACTAAATAACTCTTTTTATTTTTTAATTTCTACCATGTATTTTTTTATTAAATTTTTTGATTTTATTATAATTTTCTTTCATTTCTCCCTAAATAGATTTCACATTCCCCTTAATTTTAATTAGCAAATTTTTGGATTTTTTATTTTATAAATGAATTAATTATAAATACTATTTTATTTGATATTAATTACAAAAATAATTAAATATATTACTCCCTCCGTCCCATGATAAAAATCCTGGTGGACTTTTCACGCATATTAAGAAGAAGAATAAAATGATAAAATTGCCCATAATAATGTCATTAAATATGGAGAGAGAATTAGAATAAGAAAAGTATGATATATTTAATGCTACGGGCATAATATAAAAAAATGTGTAAAAATTTGATTATTAAAGAAAAGTGGACATTTAACATGGGACTACCCAAAATAGTTATAAGTACTTTTATCTTGGGACGGAGGGTGTATTTATTTATTTTCTTGTTTTTTGGCACACTTTTTAAATTTATATTATACTTTAAAATATATTTTTCATTTTCTTCATAAACGTCACACAAGGACGCCACATCAGCTTTTTTTTGAACAACTCAACAGTTTAGCTGTCTTTTTTCGTTAAAGTCAAAGTATTTAACGGTTTTTTTAACTTTGTGTTAGAAAAGTCTAGTACAGTGAGTTGACTGTAAAAAAAATAATTCAATAGCCCATTTGTAAGTTGACATAAAATACAGTGACTTAAAAAGGAAAGAACCTAAAGCTTGTAGTCCATCAGATATATATGGACGCTAGCTTTGTTCGAAAAGAGAGGCATTCATTGTCAGTTTCAGTTAATGTCAGAAGTCAAACTCGATCCATTTAGGTAGTTAGGTATTTGTAATTGCACTAAAAAATGGATATGCATATGATGAGAAATTGGGGTGCGGTCCGGTGCAAATGTACCGGACTAACGTCCGGTACACAGGGTTAATTTTTTATTTTATTTTTGTTTTTTTATCACAATTATGAGAAAAAAAAAAAAATAAAAGCAAGTCTGAACAAAAACTCTAAAAGGAAGTATATTTTTATTGAAAAAACACCGTATTCGATTTAAAACGGTTTGTAACCTCGATCGAAAGCAAGCCGCTTTGCTTTCGCTAACTCCCCGGTAATCACCCATCAAATGATTATAAGCGCAGATTGCTTGATTTTGTTCAAGTCGTCAGGATGTGGAGTTAAAGAGTAAGTCTTCACCATTGCTTTTGTTCGCGTCTCTTGTCCACCGATGAAGGATCATATTATTCAGGTATTTGTGAAATACTCTTTGCTATGAAATATCTCAAGATGTGCTCCGCATAATTCACCGTGAGTGAGAAAACATTTGGCGCTTACATGTTATTGATCCCATTATCGATTGTTGACAACTTCTTTATATCTTCCACCACTTTCAACAGATTCAGATTATACAATCGCATAAACCTTAGTATCGGTGACACACAACTCACTAAGTTTATGAACATTGTATTTCATGGAATCGGCGAATTGACGTTGGAAACGTCTTAACATCTCTTTTGTGTACACTTTCAAAAAGATGAACTTCTAAAGATGAACCGAAAATACCATAATCCTTTACGATGTTTTGTTATGTAGTCGGCCTTCCTCTCCTCGATAAACCGTCTTTCTACTGACCTTTTGACTCTGCGGACAAAACATAGTATACCCGTTGATGCATTAACATACTCATCAAAAAGGCATTCATGCTCTCGCTTCTTCCAAAGGTGGTAGTCATTCCCACGGCAAAATATCTCTTTGATATCTTTGAATCCATTTTTGTCGTACATCATACAAACTTCCAAGCCATTCATTAGTATACAATTCATAGGAACTTATCGAGAATATGCCAACGCTTCTTCAAATTCCTCGATGGACAATGAGTTATACACACGCTTGTTAAAATCATTTTTGAACGATGGGTGCTCGTAATAAACATGATGCAATTTTTCGTGAAATTTATTGCTAATATGCGAAGAACACAATAAATGATAACTAGTTGGAAGTACCAGTAGCAATAGCATTACTCACGGCTCGTCTTGATCAAGTGATGATGGTTGTAGGTGCCTTGTAGTCCATGGCTTCAAGCCATATACTGTAATACCCAAACGAAAGTGTCCTTTCGTGTCTCATCTCGTAAATAAAGGTCAAATCCAAACAATATAGATCGATAATGGTGGTTGACCACGGCAAATGGAACAAACGGCATGCCATACTTATTTGTCCCAGATGTATTATCAAATGTCACAACGCTCTCCGAACCGCTTGATATATAAACCTTGATCGAAGGCCAACCCACAAAATACAAGCTATCGGTTGTTTTCACCGGGTTTCACTCGGAAAAAAAATTTCTTTGGCACTTCCGGATGCAAGTTTGTTGAAATGATTGACGACTGACTTGTGCATCATTTTCAACCGCAGAATCACGCCTTAAATCTCGCACCACATTCTCAACATTAGCAGAGAGAAAGGAACATTTTGCAACCCACCTCCCATTGTGCTCAAAACATTCATCATCTTACTAGGACCAATAATGGACTTATTTAAAGTGTCAATTAAATTTCTTACAACAGAGGAGAGTAATATTTACGTGAGTCTCGATCAAATCTACTTTGGTGGGGGTCACTAAGTGATGATTGTGCTCTAATTCAACAAAGAGATATACGTCAATTGTCCTCTTTCTTATCAGAATAACATATATTCTAGCTTTGCACATTGTTAGATCTATCACGTCTCTCTCTGCCTAGTTATTTTATTACTACTATCTTCATCACCGAAAAACTCTCACCAACAATTGGTGTACCTTTTTTTTACATACATCTTGCCAGATCCGATATCATTCAGATTAGCATGTTTATGACTAGTTGCAATTCTAATCTCAAATCCATTTTTATGCGAGCATATGATCTATAAAAATATTCAACCTCTTCCAACGTAAAAATAATTGACCAACGTGCGGAACAATATCGATTTATTACTTTCAACTTCAATTTGACAAATTCGGATGTATTATATGACATTTTAAAAACTTACTTGTGAATAATAGTGATGAATTTTGCTCGATCGAACTTCAACTTGATTTATGATGGAAAAAGCTAAAAGCCGGTTTAAGTTGCATCTACTTTAAAAAAAATTTATTTTATTTTATTCCAAAGTACTCAATTGTTCACTTATTGTTTTAATTTATTTTTCTTCTTATTGTTTTTGTTTTTAATAGTTTCTGCTTTTTACTAGTTTTTAATGCATGTTAATATTATTACATTATATACATGTATGTTATTATTATACGTATGTTGTTCAGCTTTTTAATGCATGTTAGTGTGTATTGTTATTACTTGTCATTTTGGCAAGATGTTACTTTCAACTTCATTTTGTCATGATCTTAATATTAATATGGAATTGAAGTATTTTTTAGGTAAAAGATGGATAGTTGGGAATATGGCCAATTGATCCAAGTGTTCGCATGATCAACAAGATCATGTATCGATGACATATATCATGGGAGAGATAGGGAAAACTAAGCTCAAATAATATATCGATCGAAATATAATCGGTGGGCTTTGACAAAAGAACAAAAAATCCTTTTAGATAAATGTGGATTTGGAGTATTTAGTTATCAAGGTGTTGTACACCAAACCGATCTTGTCTCGATATCCGCCTTGAGTCGAGAGATGGCGCCCGGAGACTAATACTTTTCATTTAAACTGTGGAGAAATAACAATCACGTTAGAGGATGTTCACTTTATTTTTGGGTTCTGGGTGGTGGTGGGAAAGCCCTTAACGGTCCCTCACGCATCACCAATTTGAATTATTTTAGGGATTGTTTTGGAGATAAATTAGTGGTGAATATTTTAGTTCAAAAAAACGCAAAGGTAATTTCATTAGTAATGGTTGCACGAACATTTTAATAAATGTCCCGAGAATGCAAGTAAAGATGTTGTAGGCTTACACACACAAGGCATACATGTTGTGGTTGTGTGGGGCAATATTATTCCACAATAGGAATAGAAATAGTGTGCACCCACGATATATGTTTTTATTGCCAATGGCAAGATTGTGTAACTTACTCTTGGTATGCGGCGGTGTTAGCATATTTGTACGAGATCTTTATATACTTGTGGCGCCCCCAAAATAGGTCCATTCCATCCAACCCATTCTGAGTCGCCAAATACATGGTGCGAAATAACTACAACTTTATTATTACAACATATAAATGTGAGTTTAAATCGAGATATTGCCATCTAGACAATATCCACACATAAATAAATCTCCATCATAATTATTGATACATTATTTTACAAAATGGTGAGGACTACTAAACAACTATCTCTAGAACCTTCATTCCATACCCCCAACTAGTACTTTCGCTTACATTCTCGCCTCCAGAGAAGAAAAATGGAACAACAAGGAAAAGGTGAGCTCAACTAGCCCGATAAAAGAATATTATGACTAAGATAATGTACAACAAATTATCGTTAGTCTTCAACGAGGAAAAATCGATAGAATCTGATAGACAACAAGTTTCGGATCAATATTCGCGATTGAAATAATAATTCATAGAAGAGTTACGTGAGAGAATGAAATCTACTATCTTCATATATGAATTTAAAAGTTCATCGTCGATATTTTATCCTGTAACATCAATCGATATATATATCGGAATCAAATATTCATCTTTGCACTACGAACCAAAGATATTCATCACCAGTCATGTTAATACAAACACTGCTTCATCTTTTGCACTACGGGCCAAAGATATTAATCGATCGGTCGTGTTCATCTCAACACTGCTTCATCTTTGCACTACGCCAAAGATATTCATCAAGAAATCATTCATCTTTTACTACGGGCCAAAGATATTCGATAATATCATCATTTAGGGTGAGGATGATGAAAAATATTTTAAAAGAAACGAATCCAAATGAAACAAAATGACAAGGATTAAGGATTCATACTTTGTTTTATCCACGTCCAAAAATACCTCAAAAATAATCACGATGTGGTGTAAAATTCGAGAATGATCAAAACATGGATCTGATCAAAAGCTAGTATCCGAATAGATATTTTGGACAAAAAGAAGAAATTTCATTTTCTAATTGAATAGTCTGAGTATTAAGTGAATAGTCTTAGTATCGTGAATAGTAACTCAGACACCAAAGATAGAAATTTCACAAAAAAACATCTTCACGCTTATGAATAGTACTACGTGAATAGTAACTTGTGAATAAGTAACTTCGTGAATAAAGAACTCATGAATAAGTAACCCCTTATATGAAAAAAGTTCCAAATTTGATAAAAGTTCCAACCAATATTTCAAAGATAATGATATTGAAGAAATAATATCATTTGAGAAGAAAATAACATCCCTTACCGAAAAGGCAATACTTGGTTGAAACATCGGATATAGGCTATGTCTTGAACTCTAGATAGTATAGCAATACTCAAAGTATACTCAAAATACTCACAAGAATACGCTCGATAATATAGAGAGAAAAACTGAGTTTAAGTGTGATTTTCAATTCTAACCCAAAGCACCCTATTTATAGAAAAATCTTTAGAAACACCAAAGCGAAAAATTAAATATAATATTAATATAATTATACAAATTTTCCTTAGCCCACCTTTTTTGGTCAAAAACACCAGCCACACATGTTAAATGAGGTTCACAAACTCACCAAAAACGTTTTTCTCAAAATAATTAATTAAAACTCCCAAAAATCAATTATTTCTAACTCCTAACTTCATAATTCATAATAAATAGCCATTTTATCAGAAAATTCGAATCTCGCGAGTTTTTATAGGAAATTCAATTCTCTACAACTTTGCAGAAGAAAGTTTTTCCAAATTCCAAACAAAAATTGACCGAAATTCATAAACGGACGATTTTACAGGCTATAATCAAATTTCAGTCAAGAAATGGGGTCCACCGACACACAAAACATGTGTTAATCATTTAATGCAACAAGAATACTCTTCCTCCTCATATACTCATATATCCCACATTCATTATAAAAATATCACCGTTAATATATTATTAAAATAATATATTTAAATGAATTATTTTATCAGAAAAAGATAAAATATTAATTTTCAACAATTGTCACATTAAAAATTTTCTCCATCTATATCCACATAAAATCAATATTTTCCTCATCATATAAATCAATAATTAATTATTCACAAATAATATTACAGAATCACAAAGATCTTGTGAACGTGTAGCTCCTGTGAAAGAGGAGCTTTCCAATAAAGATTTCTCCTTCTTGGCGCGCAATTAGGTAACCAAACCTCTCCTTAGCAGAACTTTCTAGACATTGCCAATAATGTTTTCTAATAATATTATTCGAGATAATATGAATTATTGCTTCGATAATGGAAAATACTTGTGTAATGACAATTTATTGAAACAATGATAATATAAAATATCAATCAAAGAATTATTGAATCAATAAAATAAAATAATTGAATAAGAATTCTTCATAATAATTATTGAGTAAAGCCTTCTTCACGTAAGGATCAATAATTGGTGCAATACTGCAGTGCTATCTTCTGTTCAACAACGCGTATTAGTGTGTGTAAACCAACCAAGTATTTCCAATAAGATAATGCTTGAATAACTACGCCTGTTATTTATAAACAACTTATATTTGTCATTTTCTTCATCCAATCGCTTTCCGTTATGGGGCCCACAAAAGATCAAGCTACTTGTCGCATTTAATATTCTCCAAATGATTTAATATTCCACGACCAAACGAATATTCCCAAATAATAATGAATATTTTATAACCACTCATTATTCGAAATATTTGCGTATTTTACCCATAACTATCCACATTAATAAAATCCACCCTTACTATTTCAAAATAATAAATAAAGGAAATTCCTTTTTATTTAAAAAATTTCGGGGTCTTACAATACTGCTACTAGGAAAGGAGTTAAATACATTAATGGTTGTGTTACATTGTTATAAATTTGGGTTTATGAGTGTGTAAGTATTGGAAAGCCAAACCTCTGCCACAATCATCCTTATGGTTACTTAGGGCTTTAGCATGGTCCTATTTTGGAGCCCACAGCTACCTCAGGTAGACGTGAGAATCCCCATCACCATATGTCATTTTACCGAGGGGAGTTAGATATTAAGTCTATCCGGGATCCGGTTTGGCGGCTTTTACATAATGTGGGATGATGATATCGATGGATTTAATTTTGAAGGCGGGTTGTTGGGATCTGTGGGGTCCCTTGATCCACTTTGATATTGTGGAATTTCGATGATCTTGGGACCGTGTGATGAGACAGTTCGGGTTCATGCAAGGCATACCATCAATGACCAAAACCACGATGACCTTAGAAAGAGAAAAATTTAAATTTATTGATGTCGAGGATTGTATGGCCTCGGTGAGGGAATATATTTCGATGTGGGAGACATATATGGATCATCTCGAAGGACAACAAACCGAAATTTTGATTATGTCCCAATAGATGATTACATGGTCCGGTATAGGAAAATTACACGTTGGAAAATTCACCGACCTCGGCAAAGAAGCGACCACCCATGATAAGCTTGTTATGAGCCTCGGGCCATTTACAACCAACAACACCTTATTCAAATGGTATAAAATTATATTCTTCTTTAATAAATCATGTATTGGAGTAAATACTTAATATTACATTTATTCATATTTATTGTTAATAATATTTATTTGTGTTTATCTTATATGTGAGTGTTGAGAGTGCAAAAGTCGTTATTTGATAAATTTTCAAGATTTACTCAAATACCTCCCGAGTTGGTTCTCGCAAAAAATAATTGGGATTTCAAATACCTATACGACTTGAAGCAAGAGGTAAACAAATACCTCGGCAGGGGGTCCGTAGAATTTTGGACCACAAATCCCAATACACACAACTCAATGAAGGGCTTGGGAAACAAACCGATTATGTTGTATGAAGAGAGCTACATACCCACCCCACAAGTAATCAAGGAGAGCTCCATTCCCACCATCCAAGCTTCACGAGGAATGTTACATTCCAACCTTCCAAACCTATGAGGAGTGTTACATTCCAACCAACTCTTTATTTGCATGGAATTTCGGCGCCAAGGATCTAGTTCACAAAAGGTATATATAGTTATGTTAATAGTGATGGTTTTAATTATTATCATATATAATAATAATGTACATTTGGGTCTCAATCAGGTACAAGATGCGGGAGACCACATCTCTTATGGACCAAAAGGGTCCTTATCCAAAAGACTTAAAGATTGGAAGGAGACATTTGTAAATAAACATATGTTTGGAAACGTGGTGGCACCAGAAGGGGATTTATATCCTTTATCACATCCGCGCCACTTATATGAATTAGAACACAATGCAGTGCAATCCTTAGGGCCTGGGAGTTGGATATTCGAGCATGTCATCTGTAAGACCCCGAAATTTTTTATTTATTATTTTGAAATAGTAAGGGTGGATTTGATTAATGTGAATAGTTATGGGTAAAATACGCAAATATTTTGAATAAGCAAGTGGTTATAAAATATTCATTATTGTCGGGGAATATTCGTTTGGTCGTGGAATATTCGTATCGCTTGGGGAATATTCGCACGATGCACCAGCTTCTTTTGTAGGCCCCATAACGAAAGCGATTGGATGAAGAAAACGACAAATATAAGTTGTTTATAAATAACGGCATAGTTATTACTGATTATCTTGTTGGAATACCCGGTGGTTAAAACACACTAATACGCTGTTGTTGACAAGAAGATATTTGGATTGCACCAATTATTGATCCTTACGTAAAAGGCACTACTCAATAATTGTTACGATGAATTACTATTCAAGATTTTATTTTATTGATTCAATAATTGTTGCATTGATATTTTATATTACCGTTGTTTGATAAATTGTCATTACACATTATTTTCCATTATCGAGCAATAATTCATATTATCTCAATAATATTATTAGAAAACATTATTGGCAATGTCTAGAAAGTTCTGTACAAGGAGAGGTTTGGTCACCTAATTGCATGGCCAAGAAGAGAAATCTTTATTGGAAAGCCCTCTTCCCGGGAAATCCAAGGTTGCCAAGATCGTGATTCTGTAATATTATTTGTGAATAATTAATTATTGATTTATATGATGAGGAAAATATTGATTTTATGTGGATATAGATGGAGAAAATTTTAATGTGACAATTGTTGAAAATTAATATTTTATCTTTTTCTCGATAAAATAATTCATTTAAATATATTATTTTAATAATATATTAACGGTGATATTTTTATAATGAATGTGGGATATATGAGTATATGAGGAGGAAGAGTATTCTTGTTGCATTAAATGATTAACACGTGTTTTGTGTGTTTGGTGGACACCATTTCTCGATCGAAATTTGATTATAAACATGTAAAATCGTCTGTTTATGAATTTCGGTCAATTTTTGTTTGAAATTTGGAAAAACTTTCTTCTGCAAAGTTGTAGAGAATTGAATTTCCTATAAAAACTCGCGAGATTCGAATTTTCTGATAAAAGGGCTATTTATTATGAATTATCAAGTTCCTAGAGTTCAAATAATTGATTTTTGGGAGTTTTAATTAATTATTTTGAGAAAAACGTTTTTGGTGAGTTTGTGAACCTCATTTAACATGTGTAGCTGGTGTTTTTGACCAAAAGGTGGGCTAAGAAAAATTTGTATAATTATATTAATATTATATTCAATTTTCTCGCTTTGTTTCTAAAGATTTTCTATAAATAGGTGCTTGGGTTAAATTGAAAATCACACCGTAAACCGAAGTTTTCTCTCTATATTATCGAGTTTATTCTTGTGAGTATTTTGAGTATTGCTATACTATGCGTAGTTCAAGTCATAGCCTATATCCTGTTTCAACTAAGTACTTGTCTTTCGAGGTAAGTGGATGTTATTTTCTTCTCAAATGATATTATTTCTTCAATATCATTATGTCAAATATTAGTTGAACTTTTTATCAAATTTGGAACTTTTTCATGCCTCAGGTTACTATTCATGAGTTACTATTCATGAGTTACTATTCACGAGTTACTATTCACGAAGTACTATTCGTGAAGCGTGAAGATATTTTTTTTTTGAAATTTCTATCTTTTGGTGTGAGTTACTTATTCACGATATATGACATTATTCACGATACTTGTGACTATTCACTTAATACTACGACTATTCAATTTAAAAATGAAATTTCTTCTTTTTGTTCAAAATATCTATTATGGATACTAGCTTTTGATCAGATCCATGTTTTGATCATTCTCAATTTTACACCACCGTGATTATTTTTGAGGTATTTTTTGACGTGATAAAACAAAGTACTTAATCCTTAATCTTTTCATTTTGTTTCACCGATTCGCTTTTAAAATATTTTTTCATCATCCTCACCCTAAATGATGATATTATCGAATATCTTCGGGCCCAGTAGTGCAAAGATGAATGATTTTCGATGAATATCTTTGCCCCCGTAGTCAAAGATGAACAGTGTTGAGATGAACACGACCGATCGATTAATATCTTTGTCCGTAGTGCAAAGATGAACAGTGTTTAGATGAACATGACCAATCGATGAATATCTTTGGCCAGAAGTGCAAAGATGAATATTTGATTCCGATATCTATCGATTGATGTTACAGGGATAAAATATCGACGATGAACTTTTAAATTCATACATGTAAGATAGTAGTTTGCATTCTCTACTTAACTTTTCTAATGAATTATTATTTCACAATGCGAATATTGATTTAAAATTTGTTGCCTATCAGATTCTATTAGATTTTTCCTCGTTGAAGACTAACGATAATTTGTTGTACATTATCTTAGTCATAATATTCTTTACTAGGCTAGTTGAGATCACCCTTTTCCTTGTTGTTCCATTTTTCTTCTCGTGGAGGCGAATGTAATGCGAGACTAAAGTTCGGGTATGGAAATGAAGGTTCTGTAGATAGTTGTTTAGTAGTCCTCACCATTTTTGTAAAATAATGTATCAATAATTATGATGGGGATTTATTTGCGTGTGCGGCGGATATTGTCTAGATGGCAATATCTCAGATTAAACTCACAAATTATATGTTGTAATAATAAAGTCAGTAGTTATTTCGCACTCACGATTTGGCGACTCGTGAACGGGTCGATGGAATGGACCTATTTTGGGGCGCCACATCATCGACGCTTATATGTTGTTGCCACGAGACGAGAGAATACTACAGTGTCGCGGGAATACAAAGGTGGTCCCAATTTGGTTTCATGAATTCATTCTTCACGATCTCGGTGTATATGTGTCTCGCACTAACGTGAATATATCGCATGGAGTTTTTTGCGATCCGTATGTTAACCAAGATGTTGGTCCACCTTTACACGAATGCAAATACATATTCACGCCGCAAAGTGTAGTACCAATCAACGCCATTTTGTCTTGTTCCTATTCGCAAATTGAAGATCGATGGTTACCATAATCGACCAAGACTACAATGACACTAAGTATATTAAGTTACATGAAATGTACTCGTAATTTAAAAGTCACAGATGTTTAGTTTTAAAATATTTTAATTTTATAATGTCCTTTAATATTAAAAAATTATTAACCAACTACTTTGTACACGCAGGTACATTTGATACCATTTTGTTTGCATGAAAATGGTAATCCGATCGTGAGTGGCCCAAATTGTAATCCCACCATGCGGACCTTAAAGATTCGACCAAAACAACACAACAACTCGATCGTGGCATTTTGTATGCAAGTATGTTGATTGTTTCTTCGTTAGTACCAATGGTAATATTTACAAGAGAAGTGGTCCTTGAAGATGTCACACGATCTTTCGTTATCACAGTAGTGACGCCCCTAAAATTAGGTATACGTCACCCATCTTGGGTCGCCACTTACACGTAGTACATAAATTCAAATACAAACTTAAATATACATCCGTAGGTAGTAACATACGGACATACATAAACCGAGAGTTCTAATAGGAATATTGTCATTTAGACAATATCCATACTCAAGTCCTCATTACATTTATTATCACACTATTTAACGAGAATAGTGAGGACTACTAATGCTATCTTCTTGAACCATCACTCTTTTCCGACGACTCGCTCCCGTTATATTCTCATTTCACAAGAAGAAACGGTGAAAGAAAGGGTGAGCTCAACTAGCTTCAAGAAGAAATATTATGACTAAGATAATGCGAATAAATTATCATTAGTCTTCAACAATGTTAAACCGATAATATACAATGACATCAAGTTTAAGCTGCGGTAAGAATGAAGCAATATCTAATCCATTAAAAGAGTCAAGTAGAAAATAAAATCTACTATCTTTTATGATTTAAAAGGTTTTTCATCATTGTTATAAATGGCGAGACTCACTTTTAATAAATAAACCACAATATCTAATCATCCATCATTTATATCGCCACGATCGAGGATTTTCATCAAATTATCGATGGGCAATCTTGAATCACCCCAGTAATAATCATACCAAAAACTATCCATCATTGCATTACTATCAATCGAGGACTTTTGTCACATCATTTATATCGAAGCCAGATTATACCGAATGATCCAGTGTCCCCATCATCATACTAAGTTAAATCATCGCTTATTAAGTAAGCCAAAGATAACATAATATAACATGAGAATGATGACAATGACATAATAATTCAATAAAACAAGTTCAAGAATTAATTTATCAGGGAATTATTAACGTCCAAATTGTCAACATGATCTCATTGTTTTGAGAGTAAAATTCAAGAATGATCGGAAGAATATTTCCATGAAATGATCTTTGGATGAAACGCAAATATCAAAGATATTCTACTAATTTCATGGAGTATAAAGTCAAAGTTTTAACCAACCGAGTATAATAAAGAATGGAATAACAAAAGAAATCACCACGACATGCGGTGCTTGGCGTAGCATGAGTTATTCAATGAATAATAATAACGGAACGGTCGGTGAAATTACACCGCAAACGAGATGTTCCAACAGAATAATAAAGATGGAACCCATCCGTGTAAAAACACATGATAGGATATTCCAACAGAATGATAAAGATTTTAACAGTCCTAGGTAAAAAACAGATGTGGATGTTCCAGAATAATAAAAAGACGGAACCGTGTAAACAATACATGGCAGATGTTCCAATAATAATAAAGATGTAATAATAAGAAGAATGTCACCAAGTATAGGGTAGTCCGCAGATAGTTATTCCAATGAATAATAAGGAATGGAATAACCAAGTTCTCTTCATGAATACAAAAGAATAATATCACCTTACGTACAAACAAATAATATTCCCACCGTAAAAGACACCGGATATCAAAGTAGTGAAGTACTGTATACTCTTCTTTCTCTCTATAGATTTTCTCTCTATAGCTTCTCTCTATAATTTCTCTGAAGTTTCAGAAGACCCGCTTTTATAAATAAAGATGAATTTTCTATAAATATTATTTTTGAATATTATGGAATAATTTGATATAATGTTATAGTTGTGGGTAATATTTATAAATTTTGCAAAGTATACAAGTGGTTATATTATATTCGATTGGTCGGGAATATTCTTTTAGCGAGGAATATTCGTATAACTACTCAATCATTGGTGGACCCCACAAATGTAATTATTGTTTTGATTGAGAAAAGACAAAAATATTTTATTGAAATAACGGCGGAAGTTTTTACCGTTGATACTTCATTGAACTACTTTCGGTAGTAAAAGTACAAGAATACGGTATGTGGTTGCGTAGTAAGCAGACACCTGTATTGATTATTAATGCTTATGTGTAAGTCACTTAGTTTGATTCCATTATCATCGATTAATAATATGAATTATTATAATGATAATGACGCTTTTGTTTTATTCAGATTATTAACGTAATAAAATGTAAACATCTTTTATATAAAATGTAATACTTTATTAAAGTTATTTTATAAATAAAATATATTATATTTTATTACGCATAAGGTTGCATAGTGTTTTTTGCATAGTGTTTGCATAGTAAAATGTTTTTATATAAATAGAATATATTATATTTTATTTAAAAGATTTTGCTTTAAATATGGACCGCCGATTAAAGTAAATCAATCTGACCGCTCATGGATTAGTTACTTACGCATTCCATTTTCCTATAAATAAAGCTCATTCCTTCATTATTTTCCTACTTAATTCATTGAAACTCTGAGAGAAAATTATGAGAGAAGCTATAGAGAGAAAGTTATGTAAAGAAGAAGAGTATTCTCGCTACTTCACTACTTCTATATTCAGTTCTTTTACTGGTAGTGGGTATTATTTGTTGTACCTGTAAGTGGTGTTATTCTTCTTCTTCAAGAGAACTTCATTATTCCATTCACTATTATTCTGCTGGAATAACCCGTAAAAAGTGGCATACCTTATACATAACCTCAGATACGCCAGATATACCCTATACTTGGTGAAATCCTTATGTTATTCCATCGCTTATTATTCTGTTGAATAACTCGTATACGCTGTTTCTACCCTATACTTGGTGACATTCTTCTATTATTCTCATTGAACATCCTGTCGTGGTGTTTTACACCGGACCGGTTCCGCTTTTATTATTATTCTGCTGGAACATCCTGTCATGTGTTTTACACCGACCGGTTCCGCTTTTTATTATTATTCTGCTGGAACATCCTGCTCATGTGTTTTACACCCACCGGTTCCGCCGCTTTTATCATTCTCGCTGAATATCCTATCTCGTGTTTTACACCTGATCCGGTTCCATCTTTATTATTCATTTGAACATCCTGCTTGCGTGTAATTTCACCGACCGGTTCCGTTATTATTATTCTCGCTTGAATAACTCGCTTACGCGCAAGTACCGCATGCACGGTGATTTCTTTTGTTATTCCATTCTTTATTATACCCAAATAAGTTAAAACTTCGACTTCTATACTCCATGAAATTAGTAGAATATCCTCGATATTTGCGTTTCATCCAAAGATCTTTTCATGGAAATATTCTTCGATCATTCTTGAATTTTACTCTACAAAGCAAGATCACGTCGATAGCTTGACGTTAAAATTCCTCGGATAAAATAATTCTTGAACTTGTTTTATCAATTCTTATATCATCACATCATCCTCATTTTTATATTTTTTTTAAAGTCATCTCGTAGGCCCGTAGAAAGCATGGATGGACTTGGTATGATTATGACTCAGGATTATTCGGTGTAATCATGACCGTAATGTTACAAATGATGTAGTAAAAAAAATCCTCAAATGGTCAGTAGTGCATCGATGGACGATTGTTGGCATGATCATGACCATTAATGAATACACAACTATTCTCGGTCAGTAGTGCAGAATAATTGTGATCGCGATACTAAAGAATATCCTCGGCCGTAGTGTGGGTGATTCGATGATGTGGATTATTTATTAAAGTCGAGTCTCAAATACAACAAAGATGAAAAACCTTTTAAAATCATAAAAGATAGTAGATTTTATTTTCTACTCTCTTTTAATGGATTGCGATATTCCGCCGCAGCTTAAACCGGTTGTCATCAGATTTTATCGCTTAACATTGTTGAAGACTATTGATAATTTATTTTGCATTATCTTAGTCATAATATTTCTTCTTTGGCTAGTTGAGCTCACCCTTTCTTTCACTTTCTCTCAGAAATGAGAATATAAATTTTGACGAGCCTGGGAAACGAGTGATGGTCCCGAAGATAAGATTAGTAGTCCTCACTATTCTCGTGAAATAAAGTGATAATAATTGTAATGAGGACTTTTTGTTCGAGTTTGTATAATATCTAGTAGATTTATATTTGTATTTAAACTCACGCTTTATGTCAGATTGCATACCTACGCTTATGTTAATAAGTTGTATTTAAATTACATCTACGTAAGTGGCGACCCAAGATGGGTGATGTATACCTAATTTTGGGGGCGCCACAACAGTATCAAAGCTAAGGATATGATCCCAAGCTAAGATGTGAGAAAAGTACTAGAGGGGAGAGCAGGGAATACCTTCGCTAAGTATGACCTACCTAAGTTTTTGTCTTTATTTTATTGGTTTGTCGTAATATAAAGATAATTGTTAAATGTCAATTAATCTTTTGTTTTGTGGAAGTATCTCAAAATGACATCCGAGAATGTTGAGAATAAAGAATGGAGCACAAAAGCGATCGCCGATTCACCACATATCAATAATCGTGATAATATGCATCGTGAAGGCGCATAATCCTCACGCAAAAACAACAACACCGACCAAATGATGAATGATCAAATGTTCGTGAGGCTTTATGCAATTTATGCAACAAAGAAAGAGAGCGACTCCTCGCCCAAAACGTAGGTGGAAACACGGAAAACTCTCGGCCGGTCACCGCTAAACAATTCAAGGAGCCGGGACCACCGGAGTTTAAGGGAGAGCCAAAACCACTTCTCGCTAAGCATGGATAAAGCAGATTACCAAGATATTTGATGTCTTGGGATGCTCCGAGGAGCAAAAGGTTCCTTTTTACGCTTTATGTTGCGCGGAGAGGCGACATCGGGTGGAATTCCAGAAACGTACTCAACTCGCATTGCATCAAGATATCTCGGGAGAAGTTCCAGAGTCGCTTCAACGACAAATACTTTCCCGAAAGTATTCGCCATACGAAGGAGGTGGAGTTTATCAAGTCGAACAAAACAATACGACCGTGTCGCAATACGAGGCAAAATTTGCGAGTTATCACTTGCATAAATTCCCACTGTGGATAATGAAGAGAAATGGCGCGAATGTTTTTAAGAGGTTTGAAGTCGAGATATCGTCAACATCTTATTTCTCATAAACCGTGGTTTGTATTCGATGTTGTCAGAATAGGCTCGCTTAGTGGAGCGCGATAACGAGTCAACGCAACTAAAAGAGCGGTACCACAAAGTTATAATACCAAATGAGAGTAGTCATCGAAGCGGTGACAACAAGCGTGGAGGAATCAACAGGCCCAGATATGGTAACCACTTCTGGGTAATCGTACAAAACAATAAGAATGGACATTTCAAGAAACGGAGATTCAACAATGATGGAAAGACGTCAAAGACCAAAGACCAAGTTGTTAAGGAAGGAGAAAGACCACCTATCATATGCTTCAAATGCGGAGAAGAGGGACACATCATCCGAATCGTGCTACGTCATTCAAAGCATGTTATAATTGTGGAAGAGAAGGTCACTTAGCTTCGATTTTGTCGCCATCAAGACAAATTCAACTAGGATGGAGGCACCAAAGGTCATTCCCGAAAAGTCAAAACCAAGAAGTAGGTAAGGGAGAGTTTTAGAAGCTCTTCCTACGGATTATTTTATTATTTTAATGCCACCAGATCGACTGCATTCCACGGGAGAAATAAAAAAATTAAAAAAAAAAATGTAAGCTAAGATAAGCTCTTCCTACCGGATTATTTTAATAATAAATATTCATTTTTATAAATATACCGACAAGTTAATTTTACGTGGGCCTCCCTTATTAAAATAGAAATTCAAGATGAAAAATAATTAGGCACAACAACCTCGTGCTTCGCTTATCAAATAGAAAAGTTAATCACAACCATCTATTCAATTTATCAACTATTCCAAAAAGGGATGTTGCAGACAATACTCATAAAGAACCGATCATACAAGTGGACTCCTATATATATATTAATTAATCTCTCTCTTTTTCTTCTTCTTTTTTTTAACCATACTATATTTATTCTCTGCGTGTAATTATCCACATTTACATACTATAACACCGTGGTAAAAAACTAGGTTTATTCTAAATGCATCTAAACTTTATAGTATAATATTTTCCCCCAATATATATCAATAAAAAATTAATTTATTATTGCGAGAGAATATTATCAAAGAAAAGTAGTTGAGAAATATTTACTTTCGCAATAATAAATTAAATTTTATTGATATATATTGATGCAATCAGTAATTATAGCTAAAGGTTTTCACATAACATCACCACCTTTTATTTTTTTTGGTAAAATTAATAATCACATGAAAACTATCTCAAATTGAATTGATTAACCGTATACTTGTTCCAAATATATACTTTGCTCAACAAGATACAGTCATGTTGAGTTACAGTTGCAATCATATTAATTTTTTTTACAAAAATAAAATTTAGGTAGGTTGGTGTAACACGATATATAGAGCTAGGAAAAGTATAATACATGTCAAAGTAAGTTGTCTAGCTAGCTAGTACAACAACATAATAACATTCTGAAATAGTATAAAATATTAGGTCTATATACGTACAAACTAATTAAGCTACACATAATATTGTATAATCTCAAAGTAAGTACCAAGTAAATATATATATATATATTAAGCACATGAAATACCGATAGAAGTGGCGGTAAACCGGTGAGAGGCTGATCTTCCAACTAATGGCCTAATATGGTCGTCAGGCGAAAGACTTTGTCGACGACGACCACCGGCATCAACATTCTCTGGAACCTCAGGAATGGTGGTTAGTGCCCCATACCGATCAAAAACAACAGAAACTCCGTCTTGTGATCGTTCTTGATCAACCCGAAACAAGGAGCTGCTATACTTGCTACTTTGTTTAGGCCTAAAAACAGACCGTATGAATTTGTGAAGTGACCTAGAGATTTTTGAATATTTTTTGGACAAGGCCGGCGGCGCTTGAGGAGCTCGACGTTCGATGAAATGAGGCATTGATAAGCTTCTTGCCCTAGTTATGGCCGACTCAAGTTGGCGTTCAAATGATTTGAGTTCGAAGGAGTCGTAGAGTGAGCTCTCGCAATCCCATACTAATGGCTTGGCCTTTTGGGATTCATGTGTTTCTTTTGGTTCATTCAGTACTTTCCCCATTTCTTGGTGAGCTTGCTTGGAATTATACGTACTTTGAATATGTAGTACGTACTTATGTTAATTAATACTACTACCTAGCTAGAGAAATTAATGCAGAAGATATATATATATATATATATATATATATATAATGAATGGAGATCAGGGATGGAAGAGTACTTGAAAATAAATACTGGTAGTAGTAGTAGTGGGTATGACAAAAAGGACTACATATTCACGTCTTCATGATATGGACCATTAATTTGTTGTAGCATAAGGTAAACCCTAACATTTATTGAGGGCAGTTGGCTTCAATTATTTAGGTGTTAGTATTTTAGTAGTATTAGTTTATTTAGTTAAGAAGATTTAGTCTACATGCACTTGTTATTACTCATCGAAAGCACTATTTTATACATAATTTTATAATTTTAGTTTAATAAAACTTCCATATATATTTCAGTAACATTTATTTATTGTTATGACAGCATAAATATTGATATCCAAGGGAATGAAGATGGAATAAAGCAGAGATCTTAATCATGGTTTTTTTTTAAAATTAAGGTCATATGTATGAAGAAGACTTTTAGATTAATTGCTGTACGCAAATACAATATTGGTTGATCTGAAGGAGGATTGGGATATCTAGGAAACCTAACCCAAAGAAAAGTCTATACAATGATATCATCACCGATAAGGATTAATTATTTAATTAATTTGTCAAAGTTATTGTAGCTCCAGAACATTATCGTACATAACTTATTATACTTTCGCGTAGGAGTAGGAGTAGGAGTATTTGATTTGTGTAGCAGGTGATGTGTCAGAATACATTAACTTTACAATTAATTAATATTAACAGGAGTACATTATTGACATGTTGAGTGCGTGCATTTAGCTAGGTATATTAAACATTTTATTTGTACATACTAATCAGTATCCGATTAGCATGAAATTATTTTTTTATTAAGTTGGTCAATATAATATTGACACACATATAATTTCGTCTGCGTGTCAGTATTTTATTGGTCAATTGGCCAACTTACCTCAAAATAAACTTCATACTAACCACTTCCGACTAATCAATATGATGATTATGAATGACGTTGAAGAATATAAGTGGTATTAGCTGGTTCCGTGCCTTCGGCACTGTATGGACAGTTGAGATTTATCTTAAATTTTGAACGGCCCAGATGATTTATTGAGTGAGCGAAAAATTTAAAATTATTTGTATTTTATTAGATAGATAGATGTATTTTATTAGATAGATGTATGGACGGTGTGATTTATCTCAAACTTTAGACGGCCCATATAATTTATTAAGTGAGCGGAAAATTCAAAATTATTTATATTTTATTAGATATATATATATATATATATATATATATATATATATATATATATATATGGTCCAGCCTATAAGGGAGACTTTATTTTCTTAAAATACGCACTTTTTTTTTTTTTTTTTAAATAATTAAAAAAAGTTTAATATTTATGAATCGAATTTTTTCATATCTGATGTTTTGGATGTGATTTGGATACATATAACAAAAGCCCTGCATAATACCGCAAATTGCATATATATTTTTTAGTATAGATCCAAATCACGCCTAAAACATCAGATTATGAAAAATTTCAGTTCCATAAAATATTAAACTTTTTTTTAGTTGTTTTTAAAAAAATATATAAAAAAAAATCCCGCATTTTAAGAAAGTAAGTGAGCCCTCACCTAATCCTCTATGTATATATATGGGGTTCTATCCATAATAACCTGGTCATTGTCAGAAACAACCTTTTTTACGCGTGTTGATTTTTTTTTTTTTCCAAATTTAAATTTCAACACGTCAAAAAGAAGCATTTCATTAATCGGTTGTCGTGAAATAATTTTTTTACCGCATTGAAATTTTATTTCTCCAACCGAACAGGCTAAAAAAAAATTGTTTCACAAAAACCGATTATTATGAATAAAACCCCTATATATATTCACATCATTAATTACCAAATTTTAGAGACCAAACTATATTTAATACGACTGTGTGTTCACCACTGCTGGTAAACAGTCGTTTGGTGATCGATCACATGATTATTGTGAGTTGATGAATCATTGGCCATGTCTTTTTCTTTTACTCCTATTTATTATTTATTTATTTATGGATAAGGCTTATAAATCATTTAATGTTTACAGAAATTAATCTGAAAAAGTAGGCATGCAGTTAATTTGGTCTATCCGATTTAAAAGTTAGCAGCCGCCAATAAATACTACTCCCTTTTCTTTTCTTTTTTTTTATTTTAAAAAAAGGACAACTTTAATTTTTAGGAGTCCATTCAAAATTTTAAAAATAATGTGCATTTATTACGTTTTGAAAGTATTTTTTTGAAAATTGATTTTTATAATGAAAATTCATAATTACCAACGGAGTCCTGCAATTATTACGACAAATTTGTGACCGGTAATGTTTGATTGTATCTTAATAACACACCTCTTAATATAATTTAACCGTCCATATTTTTAATATTAAGAGATCATTCGAATAGTTAATATACAAATGTGAGTTAGTTTAGAGGGTCTCTTAATACAAATATGTGAGTTGTTAAATTAAGATGTGTACTGTTAAGATACATTAAAATACAATCAAACACAGGTGTGGTACTAATATTTATCCACGTATCTACCAATCAAAAAATCGAATAGCTAGTGATGAATTGTGAAGTGAAGTATTAATTAATACGCATGCTATTTATATATTTACACATTATTGGAAGATCAAAGGTATACCCTTGAAGCGTGATTGAATCAAAGCGAAAAACTTCCTACTATTACTGAAACTCAGCGGACGTGTCCGAACTACAATCGAGAGCGGAATGCTATATCACAGTTCGTAGCAATTGGGTTTTGTCTCGTAAAAATGAAGAGACATGAGTATTTAATTGCCGAAGTGGTTGAACCCTATTAATTCTCCAACTCTCATCACGTAACGTATATAAAATTAACGTCATCTTGACTTGGTCAGTTGGGTTATGATATAACCAAATAGATCGAACCCTTCCTGGGCGCCCCATTTCAATACCCAAATTTCAACATGAAGTAAGACAAACAAAAAGATTTTCGGAAGCAAAGTTAGGAGGCATGTCATCGACTTCCAAACAAACTAAAATAAAAGCAGAAACGGATCTGAATTGTATAGCCAGTGCCAGTCTGAGATGAATTGGAATAATGGAAGATGAACCCCCAAAATTGTTTAACATTGGAATATTAATTAATGATAGAATCAACTTAATTGTTAACTTGTATTATAATAGTAGTAGTATTTGTTTACGAAATTAACTAATTTGAGGAGCAAATGCATAAGCACGATGTTAGAACAAACAAACAAACTAGATTGTTTGAAATATTTATGGACAGACATTACAAAATTAAATATACATGATATTTAATAGGAGTGGAATCAAAAATATCACTAAATTTAGAGATTAATTGTCTGGTATGACCAAGTGCGCACTTGTTGAATGCTTATTAAGAAAGATTATAGATAAAATACACAGGCTAATCATATGTTCTATAAGTAAATAAATCCGTAAACTAAACTATTCAGTAGTAGTAGTAGTAGTAGTAGTAGTAGTAGTAGACTAGCACAAACTATACTATACTCCTGTATTTGGGATGACACAATGATTAAAGAAGGATATGGGGGAACCAATGTGTTTCTCCATCCTCTGCATTCAGCCTGAAAATTTTGCCTTACATACTAGACAGCTACCGGAACAAAAAGAAAATCATAATAATAATAATAATATAAAAATAATAAGTATAAAAAGAAAAAGAAAAAATAAACCCAAACATCTGAAGGTTTCCAACTCGAGTCATTTGAACCTTTGTCAAGTCCTTGTTGTATCTCTCTAACCCTATACATTAATTGTAGTGCAACCATACATATATGTGGGTGTGGCATCAATCAATCAACTACATTAGTAGAAAAGGGTTTGAACTTGCTAGCATCATGAATCAACTTTCGTATAGAAGAGAATGCGCCCAGGAGTCCTACACATGTAAACACTATCATAATAATGTTGTTGATCCAATAGACGTAGGATGATCGTGAGGGCTTATAAGTCATGTTGTAGAGAAGCATTGGGATGATGAAATCCAGAGGAATGAATCCTACAGCTCCAACTACAGCATTAATGTCTCCAAAAAATGGTAACATTGCTGCAAAAAAGCCGCAGAATATCATGTAGAGTGATCGAAGAATTATTCTGGGTATTAGGTTTCTTTTGGAGAACAATCCTTGTTTCACATCAGCTGATTTCTTTTCCATAATCTCATATGCTACTTGTGAGTAAACCTGCGATATAGTTGACAGCAGAACCTAAACAACTTTTGTTTTTTTCTTTCTTAATTATTTCCAGATGCATGCATGAACATACATTTTTATTTATGAATATGGATTTAATGGATAAGCTTACCAGGCCAATGGCAAAGAGTTGAAGAAGAATGAAAACAACCGCCAGGACTAAAACCCATGTGGGAGCCAGAGCAGGTCCTACGCCCGGCAGTAGGCTATTGAGAATGTTTGAACTAGCTTTGTTCCCAAACACCCAATACCCAGAAACTGCAGCGGAGTAGAAAGTAATAAAAATTACCAAGTAACACATTATTAGGCCTTTCACCATCTTCCCGGTGGTCGGTGGAGCCAGAGTTGCCTGTGTAGATTGACATCATCACCATTTATATCATTAAACATACAAAGTAAGAATAAGAGCGCCATTTAAAGTTAGATATGTTTCGTCGTACGTAGATCAAGAAATTGAGGATTTAGGTTCATATATGTTCAACAGATCATTTTGATGATCATGATGAGTTAACCAATATATTGAGCTGAATAATTAAATGTTTAATTTTCTATAAATAAATCTAAAAATCACTACTGAAACTAAAATCAGTAAGATGTTTCGTTAAGGAAATGAAATTACTTGTATCTCAGGTAGTATCCCATTTCCAAATATTGCGGCTATTATAGAGATGGAAGTGAAAGCGCTGAAAATCCTTGACGCTGCTGAAGTTTCTAAGGAGTAGTCCCTTGGAGGCGCATTTTTTACAGTACCTGCATATCATGTCAGAAAGATTCAGAAGGTTTGCCATGAAAAGGTGTTTCATTAACATATCTAATTGTGTCCATTATTGATTAAAATAGAGCCCACGTGGAATACAAATATTCTGGATTTATAAAAGAAAATGCAGTAAACTTTCTAAGGCACCTGAAGATTGAAATTTTCAACAAGGATTAGAGAATATAACTTTATGAAATAATTGAAAAAATCAAAATTGAAAGCCTTCATTAGATTAATTCAGGTTGGACACTAAAATTATTCAAGTAGTGGGGGCTCATTGTTAAATAATTAACACAATCTTCATGCAGTTACCCTGCATTATGGATTTATTCAATATATTGATTACACATTCCTGTCCATTTAATATCAAATACCTTATGATTCGAGATATACGTAGGGATCCATGCAAGTTTTAGTCTTTGATGTAATGCAAATTTTGAGCAAGTAAATGCAAATTTTGGCGCAGCTAAACCAATAAAAAAAAGTGAATGATAAAAGATTTGTGACAAATAATGGAATATATTTATCCATTACTCAACATCTACTAATTAAATTTCTTCAGAGCAGGAAAAGCACAGAACTAATAGGCACATATGATCAGTTGACGTTGTCTCAAAATCTTTACCTGCGTAGATACAAGCGCCAGTGATGACGAAAGTGTAACCCAAGCTGAGAAGAAGTGAACCCAGATTGATGTGCCTGAGAGAGTGGAAGGTTGGCATCTGAGAGAGAACTATCATGACTGCTGTCACCATGGCTATGAAGTCATATAATTTCAAGGACCCACTGGGAGAAAGTTCCGTGTACACGATCTTGAACAGAAAAAAGAGAGGGAGCTTCAGGATCAGTAACACCACAGAGGAAGGAAACATTTATACCTTGAGTTAAATTTATTATGTATATATATATATATATATATATATATATATATATATATATATATATATGACTACCTGTGTGTTATAGTTTAAACTTTAAAAACCTGATTATACTGAAATTAAAAGAACTATATATCCTTTTTCACTGTCATTACTCGATATTAGTTTACCCAAAAATACAACTTGATGAAATATGTTGACAAAGGTCCTCTCTTGGGTTGTTCCACTAGCATTAATTAATAATTATCGAAGAAATAGTACAGAACTACCTGGCTTAACTTGGAATAAAAAGACAATAATGGCTGAAGTTTCTTTTTGCACGTCATTTGCCCATCCAATCACTTATCATCTTTAGTGTTGATGAAAAAACTTTTTAATGATGCATATTTAGAACTTTTCCCACCCTTGATAGTAACAAGCATTTTAGTTTAAGAAGTGGCAGTCATCATGATTGTAATATATAACTAGATAATTGATGCAAGGACCAACTAGTCTGCAGAATCATTTCATTATTAATAGACAGCTAAAAGCACAGGTCAAAAATTATCCATAAAACCTGAAGTTGGCTCTATTCAATCCCAAATAACCTAAAGGTAAAATTAAGGTCATCTTTTACTATTGAATTACACTTGTCTGCTGTTGTGAACCGATGTAGTGAAAGATATACCTATGAGAAATCAAGATGTATGTCTGTACATGTAGTAGCATCATGAGCCTTTAATTAGATACCTACCAGGAGGCAATCTCCTGAAAGCAAAATAACTCCAATCGATATTCCAGTATTGATTGCAGTTTGAATGAATATGACAAAATAAAATATCCAGCCAGACCCTATAAGAAAACAGTAGAATAAAATACACATTAATATCAATGAAATTTGTATTATATTTATTAGGTTTGTGTCCCAATTTTCAATACAATAGGACCTTGCAATTGTAATCATCAATTTCTGTAATTGCCATAAGTAAAAAGTTTCTTTTCAAAACAGAAGAAGTAAATATTCAAGAAGCCAGTCAAAGAAATGATGGATCGCATTTGGCTCAGGTCATAACATTGTAACAGTACAGCAGCTTATGCCCCTTTTCTAAATAAATGAAATTGTGGCCTTGTGGGGTTAAGAACATTGTTATTGAGACATAAATGGTGAAGGTGAACATATATGCATGCTATTGTTAGTAACTTTATGAGTATTATCTATACCGCCAGGTAGCTTTTAAAATACTTTGGAACAATCCATTAATTTTCTTCCTATAAAAACAAGCAGCAGCTGAGTCAAACGTGGCTTGCTTTGTTTTCTTCCCATAATTAATACTACACATAACACATGACATGTTTAATGTTTACACATGAAACACAATAATTACCTAAGACATCAGCGGCGAGTTCGCGGAAGCGGATATGACGGCGGCCGGCCTTTTCACAGTGGTCCAGCACAAGAGACATTAGATAGTAAGCGTAGAAGGTAACAGCGCCCATAATCGTCAAAGAGACGAACCCCAGCGCCCAACCCATCCCTCTGAACGCAAACGGCAACGTCAATATTGTCGGCCCCACTATTGCCGTCGTCAAATGGAACCCCGCATGCCACCATTCCCCTGTTCATGCACATACGTACGTCAATATATTACAATAAAATAGTAGTGATAAATAAATCCACCGATCAATCAATAAGTGTTAGCTTAGCTGCATCCCAAATACTCCCTCTGATCCACAATATAAGATTAAGACATTTTTAAAATTAAAATCGACATGAATTCCTTTAATTTTAATTATTGAAAAAGTATCATTCGCCAATTAATAAATTTTAGTTTCCCCTTTTATTCCATAAAACTCCAGTTTCTAATTGAAGAACCAAAAAAAGGATCGGAGGCTTAAGTAGATCTGTTAGAGAAGTACCTTTTGATTCTAGGACGAAAGCAGCACCGGCGTCTCCTTGGCGACTGTTGTCCCTAGCCACTAAACCGATTTCTGGGTTCACAGCTGCCATTAATATTTATGAATTATGAGCACATGCATATCATATCATATTATATATATATATATGTATATAATACATATTTAGACAGAGAAATTATGATTAAGGAGGAGGAGGAGGAGGAGGAGGAGGAGGAGCTGGATTTGTCTAAATATAATTTCTCTGTCTAAATATGTATTATATACATATATATATATATATATATATATGAAAACTAATTTGGAGGCATTCGTTGCTGCTATGCTGAGCTAAACAAGGGTGCAGAAGCCTTTTGCCAATTAATCCCAGATCATTTATTAAATATTATAATTAAATACTCCATTAGATTCGATTTGTAAATAAGTGGGCCGAGAGAAAGCGAGCTGAAGGACATGCTTAACTTCTACTACTACTTAAATGGAATATTTGTGGGCTCAAATTACGAGGTTAGCCTTGATTAAAACTAACTGCCAATACCTACAAACTTAAGTTAAAGAAAGAAAGGGGGTTGTTTTGGTCATCCCACTGGAACTGAGGTTGTTAGGAGGAACAAGTGGAGTAAGCAAACAAACCATTAAAATTCATATTAATAATTTGAAACTCAGTAGTTCAGTTCATCTGGGGATATACATGGACTCTAATTTGACCACGTGGTGTTTTTAAGTCAAACTTTCAACTATGAAAATTAATAAAATAAAGCCAAAACAATGGCCTTATTATATATGCGGTTGGCACCGAATATATAGTTGTACATGAAAATTTAATATGAATGTATTTAAATTTTATTTATTTATATTTTTATTTATTATTAAGGGTCAAAATATAAATAAATAAAATTTAAATATATTTATATCTAATTTTATAATCTAACTTAGAAGTATAATATACCCAATTAAATACTATATATTTAGCGATATTTTTATAATTATTTTAACATTTTTTTAATATTTTAGACCATATTTATTAATATACCAACATCAATATTTTACTCTCATTACAAATAAATAATGCTATCATTTTACTTAAAAAATGTCAGTCATCTTACAAATAAAATACTGAAAATAATCAAAATATTAGGAGTATCATTTTACAAATACCCGATATAATTATCCTTACTCGCACTTGAAAAGTAGTACTAATGGGATAAAGTTCTACAGTAATAAGTTACAACTATTAGAAAGAGAAACAAAATCTCTCTTTTTAGGCGGTTACATTAATTCTTGTGTTATCCCCAAAATTAAATTTCTTAATAAAAAAAATTACTACACATTTACCCTCAGCCCAATTCAATTACTCCGATAGGGGAATGGGATGGACAAAAGAGTAATTTTATTATCTTATCTTGACTAAGTTGGTAACCCAACCCCCACCCACAAAAACCTCTACCATACAATGATACAATCCACAAACGTAACTTGGGAAAGAAAATTAAACTGAGCATGCATGTTGTCTTAATTTGGATTTTAAATTTGAATTCTGATATTTCATATAATGTATATATAAATTATTTGTTCATGAAGAGTATTTGACCATATTTGTGCATTTTTCATCTATTTTAATTATAAATTTATTTTTTTTATCATACACATCGTTGGTGTGTGCATTGACAAATAATAGTATCAGTAATGCTATGGTAATAAAAGAAAAATTGAATATAAAATGATGTATTAGATTATAACTAGCTAATGCATGCATGCATGCATGTTTCACCATATATATATATATATATATATATATATATATATATATATATATATACACACACACACACACACAGGGAGGGGGATTCGATTCAATTGTTATAATGATCCACATCATTTATTTTGTATCTAATCTTTTCTGACCAAAACATTTTTTGAAATATAAATATCTACTAATTAAACAATGACGACCGATCGAGTATTATACTCCATTATGAAGGACTACGATAAATAAAGAAACCCGAGAAGCCATTGGAACCTTAGAATCCGAAAGATGATGGAGAAGGTACAGAAGAGCGAAGGTAATAAGTACCTGGTGGCAGCAGAGCAGCAGCAACAACGGAATAAAAGGGGGAAATTAAAGGAAGCTGCTCTATATTATCAACCAATTACAACATAACATATCATTTTGTAAATTATGTGAAGATATAGACGTGATATATAGCTATTTTATAAATCATGCCCACTGTTTTAAAAATTAAAACCAATTCACAAATATATATAGTCCTAAATTTTTAAGATTGCTTTTTTCCTGCAGTCCGTCATTCAAATATAGCCTCAAATTTTAAAGATACAGACATCTGCTTATGCACTTGGATTCATCTGCAACATAACAATGATCTTCCAGTCAATTAAAAAGAAGATAAATTAACAAAATAAATGCAGCAAGTACATGTGAAGACTGGGGTCTAAAAACAAGATGATTACACGTACCAATCTATAGTAATATTTTCTGAGATATGAAAATGGGTTTATCTGGCAGGAAGAAAAAAACACAGACCTGTATTGGCAAGAGGAAACAAGTACTTTACTTGGCATAACTATCATAGAGCACTACTAACAGAAACAATAATAAAAAAACAGTTAAATTTGACATCAAATGTATTACAACAAACAACAAGATCGAAAGAAGATTACAACCGACTCATGAAAAAATAAAATTGGTACTAGTCTTATAATGGTGATCAAGGTTGGGAATAAAGAACCTCAAATTATGAACTGAACTCTGTAGTATTCACACGGTGAAGGAGGATATCCGTTATTCATCCACCAAATTCTGTGACTCTGATTTCATCAACAACTCAACCATTTACCACCATTTCCATTAACAAATCATTCCAAGAATCTATCGGCCCGGGTAAACACCAATGCAAGCAGTCTCTTATAATTTTCTCTTTGTTTTCCCTTGCAAATGGTTGGAAGTGTCTGTATGGACCTGGGTGTCCATCGGGCCTCAATAACGAAAGAGGGGCTACATCAAGAAGTTTAAACTTTACCCCAGCTTCAGAAGCTCTAGTTGCTGCCTTCTCAAATTCCTCTAATTCAACTTCACGAAGAATTCTGTTCAACTCATTGTATTGGAAGTCACCTTCCTCAGCTGGTTTTGTTCTTTGGCAACTCCCACCACTAAACCATTCCCCGTTCTCGAAGTGATCTGGTGTTGATGTCCTGTAAAAGACCATACCATTGTGATTGGACTTGATGATGAAGTTGAAAAAGTTATTGATGACTTTGCGATAAGCAAAACCGAAACCTAGCTCCGTGAGGTTCCTTCCAGGACAGTAATGGCAGCCCAGTATTGTGTCATTCTCGTAGTAGATTGCAGTTTTGACAAACCATTTACCGGATGAAAATATAATGTAGTCCAAGTTATGATACAAATTAGTCCAATTCGAATCAAGTATGTCCAGATGCAGCTCGATTTCCGATGATGAAACACCATTATAGTCTTCAAAAATGTTAGCTTTTGCAAGGAAAGGAGACCACATAACTGAGATAGTAAAGTTGTAAGAGGAGAAGAGCCATCTTCGATTTTTGTAGTCAGCATCATGGTAAACATGAATAGGTTGTTCCACCTGAATAGTTAAACGTTATCAGTTGGTTTAGACCAGTGTATAACGTCAAATATATGCCAACCTAAAATTGCACCCCAGTATAGAAAATTTTAGTAACACAAACTAATACTGATACTATCTCTGCAGCCAAAAGAAAATTTAGACGAGTTTAAATTGCCTAATCCAAATCCTGGTACATTTTATAAGAAGAACTATTTTAAGTTGAACTATGCCTTGCCAATTTTAAAAGCCCATCTTCCTTCTGTAATGCACTATTTGTTATCGGCCTGCTTTTTTCTAAACTACAAGAAATGTACCGCTACTTACGGCTAACTATAATCCACATCAAAACAAAGAAACAGGTATTTAAAATCCGTCCGCACAAGCATAGATCTATGAAAGAAAGTGTACTGGATATAATACAACCCACAAATACTTCTATCAAACTAAATCATATCAGTTCTTAGACTTTGGAATGCAAAGCATGAACAGAAAAGATATTGAACAACAGGGCTCAGAAATTAAGTATATCACAATCCAGCTATCAAATACATTTAAAAATAAAACTGTTTTATGAACTTCCTATCCTGGAGATAATTGGTTATGCATTATAGAGTGACAATGAAGCAAGTGGATGACCATCACAGTTGGCAATAGGGTCCTTTCCTTTTTATCTTTATCTTTTTTGCCATTTTATCTTAATTTCTTTGTAAATGCACTATGTCGAATTGACATTAATTATGACCAAATGTTTATCACCTATAACACCATATAAGGAAATTGTTTTTATAAAAGTTTTGTAATTACAGCAAGTCTAGGTGAACAATCACTGCCAACAAGACTGATAACGTATAGAAGACAAAAGTGATCCTGGATTTCTTGAACTTGAGACATTATGAGCCTAACTAATGCATATCCTATAGCTTCTTGGGATTTCATGACCAGCCTACAACCAGTTTGGCTACACCTCACAAAAAAGCACATGAAGATGAAATATGAAGATGTTCAACAAGTAAAGAAAGTTACAAAAAAATTGATAAATAAAAAACAAAATAGGTTATATAGGTGCTCCCAGAAAAATTCAGGAAACCCAAAAAATTTACTTCCTATCAACCTGAGACTGGGTACAAATTGATAGTTGCGTGCAAGAATGACACAAGATTTCCTTTTGCATCTTGCAAAAAAGACACAACACCAGTGCCATTCGTCACAACAGGTTGGTGAGCAGAGACAGCCTAAATGTCTAAAACAACACATGAGTGACAACTTCAAGACTTAACAACATCCAGTAACAAAATATGATAATTGCATAAATAAATGCAACCATATTAAGCAAATCAGAAAATACAGCAAACTTTGCTTTTCTAAACCTCAAACTCGTATACACGGGACATGGGATGGTAGATTTCAGATAAACCATGATATCTTTTGAGAGTGTGATGTCTCTATCAGTCTCTAGAAAAGCTAGCAAGAGACCCAATGGTTACAAGCAGTGCAACTATTTAAACTGTTATCACAATTTTGGACCATTACATCATGCCTAATGGAGGGAATAAACACCAAGAAAATAATTGAAGCCAAAGGCTTGTATATAAAGGTGATATGTAGCACATCCCATGGCCATTAGATTACACTATAATCAAATTGCCGTGTCATCAATCAGACAATTTATCTGCAATTATACTTGGTGATACTAGCATTGTAGAAGAAGAAAGGTATAAACTGCAAAATACTAATAAAACTAGTATCAATATGTGAAAAGGGAATAAATAAGATTATACTATATATATTAAAAGACAATAGAATTTAGTTTGTACCTTTGAGAGAATACAAAGCAATGATTGCACATGATTTCGAGATATTGAATCGCCAATCAGTGCCCATGCTTTATTCCTCATCATCTCAAGAATTCTCTTGGCATTGAATTGGGGCAGCTCACAGTCTCGTGGATTCCACCTCCAATAAAGATACCCTTTATCAGGCCTCCCATTCTTCATACAATTCTGATGAGTTTCAATAAATTGGCAGCTCTCATTAGTGTAAAGAGGACCTGCCGGATTTCCGATCCAATTCCCAATAGAAAGATCACATTTTCCTGCACTATCTTCAGCTTAACAAAAAACAACAACTTAGTACATAACAAAAATCAAATCAAAGACAGCCTTAACATTTGCATTTTCTTGTATAAACAAAAAATTTAAAGAGAGCCACCCAAGGCCAAGGAAACATCAGCAGATCAACCAAAATTTTTATAATACCCAGAAATTCAAAATTGATTCTTGAGTACCTTTATGAGGAATCTGAGCTTGAGGTTTTGGGTGATGAGGTTCCTGAATAAAAGGGGTTTCTGCAACATTGGGAAACTCAGTGGATCGAGAGGAAAGAAGTCTAAAAGCAAGACCCATCAAGAGAAATGCGACTGCTAATTTAACAACCCAGTGATTGTTCTTAAGAAGAGACCACCACCACGCTTTCCAATTCAGCTTCATTTCTTTCACCATCTATCTACTCTCTGTGTCTAGAAAAAAAAATGCCATAAAAAGGGAGTCTTTAAAACTAAATTGCTTGATTTAGCTATCAGTAATTCATAAATGCATCTAAAAGTTACAAATCTCTACAACGGATTGAACGGAAGATCGAAAGAAACCCAATCATTTAGATTCTAATAGACTAACCGACAAAACAGTGTTGTCTGTGACATATAATTCTTACTGTAAATATTTATATGGCTATAGCATCTCCGAGCCAAAAATAAAAATAAAAATAAAAATTTAAATTGAAGTTTGTTCACCCCCCAGCGTGATAAGTATTATTTATTATTTTAATATTTTATATTTTATCAATTTTTTTATTCAATTAATGCAGTATTTGATTTAAATTAATAAAAAAATGATATTAAATTTAAAATGAATTGTACATCAAATTCATCAAGCAAAATAAATATTTTTAGCATTTTTCATATGATTTTGATTCTCCCAAAATAAAATAAATATTTTGAAGAGACAATGTCAACTTACCCGTTCTAAAGAGAGATGATGAAGTTACAGATTTGATGACTAAAGTTAGAGAGACAATTAAAAATAATTTTTGTAATATGTCATTTAAATATTTAAAGTGGTTAAAGAGATTATTGGAGATTTATAATATTAGTATTCTACAAAAGAAGTACATATATACTCCCTCGATTCCCAAAATAAACAATAGACTTAATATTATTCCAAATTTTAGGCCTACTAACATATATACTCCCTCGGTTCCCAAAATATTTTTTTATTAATGGTATTATAACATAGTATAATGTGTTTTAAAAGTAATTGGCATAAAATTCTTTAGTTTATCATATCATATAACAATACAATATTTTTTTTTACATATATTTTTACAAGATTTTTTCACCTATTGAAATGAGTCTCCATAAAACCTTTTTTTTCACATAGTCGAATCTTTCTTGAGACTATTCAAACCAACTAGAATTGGAAAATTAATTTAATCAGACAGCTTAGTGCCAATTCTAGGAACTAACGAATTCAAATGTCGGAAAATGAAGATAATCATCTAATTTGCACCCCAAAAAAAAAAAAAAAAAAAAAAAAAGATAATCAATTCCCCTCAAGGAGTAGGTGCTCAATTGCCTCACCACCTAATCCTGCGTTATAAAAGAAATAACTTGTTGACAATCCTTTTAAAAAACAAACATTCTCTGTTTCTGAATTTTAAAATAGACAGAAAAGAAAAGAAATGGACGAAAAATTTAAGTTTTCTTTCCAATTCTAATGTTTCTGAGTTTTTTAATAAACGGAAAAGAAAAGAAATGGATAAAAAACTTGGTCACTTTTTCCTCAAGAAAGTTTTCCGTCCAAAATTAAAGCATGATTTGAACGGAAAATAAATTAGTAATAAGTAATATTTTTATAATTCTATATTATCCTCAACTTTTAATATAATAAATTTTAAATTACAACTAATGTCCTCAATTTTAAATTTTCTATTATTTTCCATTAAAAACTCGAAACAATACAAAAAAAAACTTTAAGTTTTCTATTCTTTTCTTTTCTGTTCTAATTTAAGTTTTCTATTCTTTTCTTTTCTATTCAAAACTCAGAAAGAGTGTAAAAGAAAAAGGGGGGGTTAAAAATGTATAACATCAGACGCACGAAAATGAAAATGAAAATGTGCTTTGTACTTATGGCATAAGATAACATAGTAAGACTTGCAAAAAATATATATTGAAAGCCACGAAATTCAAGCACTTTTTACTTTTGCTGCTTACTTATATAATGAAAATTAATAATTTTACATTAGTCTCTCTCACGTAAAAGTGAAAATCAACGGAATTACGTGGAAATATCAGTTCTCTATATAATTCAAATATTTTTTACTTATGCGGCCAAGGGAAGAAATAAACTCACATAAGTGTGAATCGATTTTTTTACATGACATGTTCAAATGATAGTTTCACATGAGTCTCTCACATGCAGGTGGGACTTTTTGGGATCGTGTGGAAATATCAGATCCCTATATAATTCATATTCAATTACTTTTTGCTTCTACAGTTAAGGGAAGAAATAAACTCACATGAGTGAAAATTAAACATAGAACCTAAAAATCTCGGTACTACTTTTAACCACTAAACTAATATCTCATTGATATGAATTAATATTTAATAATGCAATATTCATTGAATTCATGAATCCAATAAAAACCCATTGCAACATTTTTTCATATAATTTAATTTTTGCTACGCACCTCACAATAAAATAGATCATGCTACTTTTTGCAACAAAATTTGTTCTTCGTTGTAGATTGTGTCAGGTTTTCACTTTTTGCAACAAAATTCATAAGTCGTTGCAAAATTTTGTTGCTAATTCATTGGCGGAAAAAAATTTCGTTAGAAATTCGTTGCAAAATTTTAGGCCACTTGATTTCCCGTCATCGTGGGCAACGAAAGTTTTTTTGTGCTAAAAATAGGGCTTTAGCAACGATTTTTCAAGCAACAGCTTTATAAGTCGTTGCTTAAAGTATATGTTTAGCAACGAAACTTGTCATTCGTTGCAGATTGTGTCAGGCTTTCACTTTTTGCAACGAAATTCATAAGTCGTTGCAAAATTTGGAAACAAAATTCGTTTAGAAATTTCTAACAACTTGATTTCTCATCATCGTGTGCAACGAAAGTTTTTTGTTCTTATATTTTTATTACTTAATATGGACCACATTCATCGGCAATAATTTTATTTTTCGTTGCATATCTTATACAACTTTTTACAACGACTATTAAAATGTTGCCTTAAATTAAGATAGTCCCAATAAGCATGTTTTTGTAAGACCATATTCGGTATTCGGAGAATTGTCAAAAAATATTCGTATTTAATATTAAAAAATTATGTCCAAATGCGAAACATATTTGAACCTGTGACCTATCATTTGAAACTTTGATCATTTGACCGCTGGAGCAACACAAGTTATCTGTTAATATGTTGCGAGGATTAATATTTATATCAAAACATGAGATTTCCCCCCATATATTCCTTTCTTCTCCTTCACTACATACCATTAATATAATCTCAAGAAGTTATATATTACAATAATAATAATAATGATGATGATGATGATGATGATGATGATAATAATAATAATAATAATAATAATAAAGTTGCACCAATGGTGTGTAAATTTTTTTTAACTCCCATCTTTCAAATTCTCCTTTTTCTTGACTTGTAAATTTCTTTATAATCAAATAATAATTTCTTTTTATATCTTGAATTAGAGGGTGTTTGACAAACGACTTATAAATTGGTTAAACTAGGTTATAAGTCATTTGTTATTATTTAGTGTTTGACAATAACTTAAATTTTAACTTTTTTTACTTTTAAGTCATTATTAAATTGTTTTCATGCTTCATGTGCTATATTTTTTATTTTTATTAATATTACTATTACTATTATTATAATAATTATTATATTTACTATTATTATTACTATTATTATTATTATTACTATTATTATTAATTATTATTATTATTATTAGAATAATTATTACTAATCTTATAATTATTATTTTTATTATTATAATAATTATAATTATAATTATTACTATTATTATAATTTCTATTATTATAATAATAATAATTATTATTATTATTGTTATTATTATTATTATTATTTTATTATTATTACTATTATTATAATAATTATTATTATTACTATTATTATTATTATTATTGTTGTTATTATTATTACTATAATAATAATAATAATAATAGAGTTGTTCAGGCTTAATTCAATGTAGTCTCAGAGCTTCTCTCTCTAGAAAGCTCTTCCGAGGTCCTCTCCTTCTCTCTATATAGTTAGTCAAGACGAAGCTTTCAAACTTCGATCTTCTTAGTTAAAGATGAAGAAGAAGTCTTCAATACTTCTTTCTTCCCTTAAACATTTAGTCTAGGAATTAATGTAATCCATTCCTCAAATGTTTATAAATAAAAGAAAGAGATTACTTTCCGATTCATTCACCGGCCATCTTCTTAATCTTTTCTTTCTTCCGCTTAAGTTTTTCTTTTAAAACTTATTGTCATTTGCATTATATGGTATCAAAGCCACACGGTTGGTTCTTGATCTGCTATCGGTGGTTTCGATTAAAAAAAGCAGTTTGATTTGTTTACTTAAATATTTTTTCAAACTTTTATTTTTCTTGCTCCGCTTTTAATCGCTTCGACCTTTGCCGTGAAACACCAAGATCGCTTTAAGTCCCGACTAATGCCGGTTTGTAAGTCTCTCAATTGGGAGCAAGTAAGGCTAAAGGGAATCTTTAGATCTACTTGGTATGTGTTCAAGGCAAGTAAGGTTGTAGAGTCTAAGTGGACCTTCAAGAAAAGGAATTTTGTTTAAAATGAGCTTAACAAAGAAGTCTTCTGCTTAGATCGATTTCAATCGATAGATCGGGACCAATTGAGTGATCCTTTGTTTCGATTTCATCCGATTTGTTTTAAACAAATTTTTTTACAAAATCTAAGAAATTTTGAAGATTTTGACCAATTTTCGGTAGAAATTTTTTTTCCTCCTTCTTTATAAACCAAATTTTTGGGGGTGAAAGGGTTATTTCCTGGATAAAAATTTTAAGGTGGAAATGTATGGGGATGGTGACTCATCTGAGAAGATGATCAACAACACCTTTCGACACCGACAGAGACGGACCAGTCAACGAAGAAGACGCCAGAGGCATCTTCAAGTCACAGACAGGTGATGGCCCATCCATTATCTCAGCTTTTGCTTTCCGTAAAGCGAAAGTCTTTTACTTTAGTAAATGTAAAAGTAAAAGTAAAAGAATAATGTTTCTTACGTTTTACTTTTAATTTAGTAAATTACTTTTACTTCAGTTAATGTAATAGTGATTCCTCATGTGAATCAAATAGTAATTTCTTGGTTAGTTTTTCTATTTAAAGAAACTCAAGTGTTAGAGTTTCTTTAGGCTTAATTCAATCGCAACCTCGTAGATTCTCTCTCTGTAAAGCTCTTCCGAGGTCCGCCCCCTTCTCTCTTAGTTAGCGGAGACGAAGCTTTCAAATTTCGATCTTCTTAGTTAAAGATGAAGAAGAAGTCTTCAATACTTCCTTCTTCCCTTAAACATTTAGTCTAGGAATTAATGTAATCCCTTCCTCAAATGTTTATAAATAAAAGAAAGAGATTACTTTACCGATTCACCCATCTTCTTAATCTTTTCTTTCTTCATTTAAGTTTTTCTTTAAAACTTATCGTTGTTTGATATATGGTATCGAGAGCACACGGTTGGTTCTTGATGCTATCGGTGGTTTCGATTAAAAACAGCTTTGATTTGTTTACTTAAATGTTTTTTCAAACTTTTATTTTTCTTGCTTCCGCTTTTAATCGCCTCGACCTTTTGCCGTGAACACCCAAGATCGCCTTAAGTCCCGACTAATGCCGCTTTGTAAGTCTCAATTGGGAGCAATTGTAAGGCTAAAGGGAATCTTTTAGATCTACGGGTATGTGTTCAAAGCAAGTAAGGCTAGAGTCTAAGTGGACCTTCAAGAAAAAGAATTTTTGTTTAAACAGTTAACAAAGAAGTCTTCTGTTTAGATCGATTTCACTGATAGATCAGGACCAATCGAGTGATCCTTTGTTTCAGATTTCATCTGATTTGTTTTTAAACAAATTTTTTTTACAAAATCTAAGAAATTTTGAAGATTTTAACCAATTTTCGGTAGAAAATTTTTTTCCTCCTTCTTTATAAACCAAATTTTTGGGGGTGAAAGGGTTATTTCCTGGATAAAAATTTTAAGGTGGAAATGTATGGAGATGGTGACTCATCTGAGAAGATGATCAACAGCACCTTTCGGCACCGACAGAGACGGACCAGTCAACGAAGAAGACGCCAGAGGCATCTTCAAGTCACAGACAGGTGATGGCCCATCCATTATCTCAGCTTTTGCTTTCCGTAAAGCGAAAGTCTTTTACTTTAGTAAATGTAAAAGTAAAAGTAAAAGAATAATGTTTCTTACGTTTTACTTTTACTTTAGTAAATGTAATAGTGATTCCTGCGTGAATCAAATAGTAATTTACTGGTTAGTTTTCTATTTAAAGAAACTCAAGTGTTAGAGTTTCTTTAGGCTTAATTCAATGCAGCCTCAGAGCTTCTCTCTCTAGAAAGCTCTTCCAAGGTCCACTCTCCCTTCTCTCTAGAGTTAGCCTAAGACGAAGCTTTCAGCTTCGATCTTCTTAGTTAAAGATGAAGAAGAAGTCTTCAATACTTCCTTCTTCCCTTAAACATTTAGTCTAGGAATTAATGTAATCCCTTCCTCAAATGTTTATAAATAAAAGAAAGAGATTACTTTACCGATTCACCGATCATCTTCTTAATCTTTTCTTTCTTTCTGTTAAAGTTTTTCTTTTAAAAACTTAATCGCTGCTGTTATATGGTATCAGAGCCACACGATTGGTTCTTGATGCTATCGGTGGTTTCGATTAAAAACAGTTTGATTTGTTAACTTAAATATTTTTCAAACTTTTATTTTTCTTTGCCCGCTTTTAATCGCCTCGACCTTCAGTAAACCACCCAAGATCGCTTTAAGTCCCGAATAATGCCGTTTAGAAGTCTCAATTGGGAGCAATTGTAAGGCTAAATGGAATCTTTTAGATCTACTACATGTGTTCAAGGCAAGTAAGGCTAGAGTCTAAGTGGACCTTCAAGAAAAAGAATTTTTTTTAAACAGCTTAACAAAGAAGTCTTCTGCTTAGATCGATTTCAATCGATAGATCGGACCAATCGAGTGATCCTTTGTTTCGATTTCATCCGATTTGTTTTTAAACAAAATTTTTTACAAAATCTAAGAAATTTTGAAGATTTTGACCAATTTTCTAGAAAATTTTTTTCCTCCTTCTTTATAAACCAATTTTTTGGGGTGAAAGGGTTATTTCTGGATAAAATTTTTAAGATGGAAATGTATGGGATGGTGACTCATCCGAGAAGATGATCAACAACACCTTTCTAAGACCGACAGAGACGAGACCACTCAACGAAGAAGACGCCAGAGGCATCTTCAAGTCACGCATGTGTGACGGCCCATCCATTATCTCGACTTTTTGCTTTCCGTAAAGCGAAAGTCTTTTACTTTAGTAAATGTAAAAGTAAAAGTAAAAGAATAATGTTTCTTACGTTTTACTTTTACTTTAGTAAATTACTTTTACTTCAGTTAATGTAATAGTGATTCCTGCGTGAATCAAATAGTAATTTACTGGTTAGTTTTCTATTTAAAGAAACTCAAGTGTTAGAGTTTCTTTAAGCTTAATTCAATGTAGCCTCAGAGCTTCTCTCTCTAGAAAGCTCTTCCAAGGTCCGCTCTCCCTTCTCTCTAGAGTTAGCCTAAGACGAAGCTTTCAGCTTCGATCTTCTTAGTTAAAGATGAAGAAGAAGTCTTCAATACTTCCTTCTTACCTTAAACATTTAGTCTAGGAATTAATGTAATCCCTTCATCAAATGTTTATAAATAAAAGAAAGAGATTACTTTACTGATTCACCGGTCATCTTCTTAATCTTTTCTTTCTTTTCATTAAGTTTTTCTTTAAAAACTTAATCGTCATTTGTTATATGGTATCGAGCCACAAGGTTGGTTCTTGATGCTATCGGTGGTTTCGATTAAAAACAGCTTGATTTGTTAACTTAAATGTTTTTTCAAACTTTTATTTTTCTTGCTTCCGCTTTTAATCGCCTCGACCTTCAGTAGAACCACCCAAGATCGCTTTAAGTCCCGAATAATGCCGCTTGTAGAAGTCTCAATCGGGAGCAATTTAAGGCTAAAGGGAATCTTTTAGATCTACTGTATGTGTTCAAGGCAAGTAAGGCTAGAGTCTAAGTGGACCTTCAAGAAAAGAATTTTTTGTTTAAACAGCTTAACAAAGAAGTCTTCGCTTTAGATCGATTTCAATCGATAGATCGTGACCAATCGAGTGATCCTTTGTTTCGATTTCATCCGATTTGTTTTTAAACAAAATTTTTTTACCAAATCTAAGAAATTTTGAAGATTTTGACCAATTTTCTAGAAAATTTTTTTCCTCTTTATTAACCAAATTTTTGGGGTGAAAGGGTTGTTTTCGGATAAAATTTTAAGGTGGAAATGTATGGGATGGTGACTCATCCGAGAAGATGATCAACAAAGACCTTCCTAAGACCTCCAGGAGAGACGGACCAAGAACGGGAAGAAGACGCCAGAGGCATCTTCAATCGGCCGACAAATATGGCCCCAAACCATCATCGCCTTTTTTTTTTTACTTAAAGCAAAAGTCTTTTACTTTAGTAAATGTAAAAGTAAAAGTAAAAGAATAACTTTTGCTTTCACTTAAGTTAAATGTTTTTAACTTAGTTAAATGTTTCTTACATTTACCCATGTAAAAGTAAATGAATAATGTTTCTTACGTTTTACTTTTACTTTAGTAAATTACTTTTACTTTAGTTAATGTAATAGTGATTCATGCGTGAATCAAATAGTAATTTACTTTTCAGTTTTCTATTTAAACAACTCGAAGTGTTTAGAGTTGTTCAGGCTTAATTCATTGCAGCCTCAGAGCTTCTCTTTCTAGAAAGCTCTTCCGAGGTCTGCTCTCCCTTCTCTCTTAGTTAGCCGGAGACGAAGCTTTCAGCTTCGATCTTCTTAGTTAAAGATGAAGAAGAAGTCTTCAATACTTCCTTCTTCCCTTAAACATTTAGTCTAGGAATTAATGTAATCTCTTCCTCAAATGTTTATAAATAAAAGAAAGAGATTACTTTACCGATTCACCCATCCATCTTCTTAATCTTTTCTTTCTTCATTAAAGTTTTTTTTAAAAACTTATCCCATTGTTATATGGTATTAGAGCCACACTGGTTGGTTCTCGATGCTATCGGTGGTTTCGATTAAAAAACAGCTTTGATTTGTTC
Organism: Panax quinquefolius; assembly: GCA_020205615.1. Classification (NCBI taxonomy): domain Eukaryota; kingdom Viridiplantae; phylum Streptophyta; class Magnoliopsida; order Apiales; family Araliaceae; genus Panax; species Panax quinquefolius. The sequence continues at coordinate 106,538,144 of CM035174.1, read as the reverse complement.
ACTTAAATGTTTTTTCAAACTTTTATTTTTCTCATTCGCTTTTAATCGCCTCGACCTTCGTAGTAAACCACCCAAGATCGCTTTATGTCCCGAATAATGCCGTTTGTAAGTCTCAATTGGGAGCAATTAAAGGCTAAAGGGAATCTTTTAGATCTACTGTATGTGTTCAAGGCAAGTAAGGCTGTAGAGTCTAAGTGGACCTTCAAGAAAAAGAATTTTTGTTTAAACAGCTAACAAAGAAGTCTTCTGCTTAGATAGATTTCAATCGATAGATCGTGACCAATCGAGTGATCCTTTGTTTCGATTTCATCCGATTTGTTTTAAACAAAATTTTTTACAAAATCTAAGAAATTTTGAAGATTTTGACCAATTTTCGGTAGAAAATTTTTTTCTTCTTTATAAACCAAATTTTTGGGGGTGAAATTGTTATTTCCTGGATAAAAATTTTAAGGTGGAAATGTATGGGGATGGTGACTCATCTGAGAAGATGATCAACAAAGACCTTCCCAAGACTCCACAGAGAGAGCGGACCAAGAAAAGAAGAAGACGCCAGAGGCATCTTCAAATAATCGACAAATATGGCCCCAAACCATCATCATTTTTGCTTTTACTTAAAGCAAAAGTCTTTACTTTAGTAAATGTAAAAGTAAAAGTAAAAGAATAACTTTTGCTTTTACTTAAGTTAAATGTTTTTAACTTAGTTAAATGTTTCTTACATTTACCCATGTAAAAGTAAATGTAAAATGTTTCTTACGCTTTACTTTTACTTTAGTAAATTACTTTTACTTGATTAATGTAATAAAGGATTCTTGCGTGAATCAAATAGTAATTTACTTTTCGCTTTTCTATTTAAACAACTCGAAGTGTTTAGAGTTGTTCGTGCTTAATTCATCGCGTGACCTCGTAGCTTCTCTCTGCAAAAGCTCTTCCGAGATCCGCCTCCCCTTCTCTCTTGGTTAATTTTAGACGAAGCTTTCAAATTCAATCTTCTTAGTTAAAGATGAAGAAGAAGTCTTCAATACTTCCTTCTTCCTTAAACATTTAGTCTAGGAATTAATGTAATCCTTCCTCAAATGTTTATAAATAAAAGAAAGAGATTACTTTACCGATTCACCTGGCATCATCTTCTTAATCTTTTCTTTTTCTTCCGCTTAAGTTTTTCTTTTAAAACTTATCATTGCTATATATGGTATCGAGCCACACGGTTGGTTCTTGATGTTATCGGTGGTTTCGATTAAAAAAAAAAAAGAGATTACTTTACCGATTCAAAAAAAAAAAAAGTAGGGATGGTGACTCATCCGAGAAGATGATCAATGAAGACCTTCCCAAGATCCACAGAGACGGACTAATTCGTCAAGAAGAAGATGCCAGAGGCATCTTCAACAACCGACAAAGGATGGCCCCAAATGATCATCGCCTTTTGCTTTTACTTAAAGCAAAAGTCACTTCGCCTTTCTGGCTAACTCTAGAGAGAGGGAGAGAGACCCTGGAAGAGCTTTCTAGAGAGAGAAGCTCTGAGGCTACATTGAATTAAGCCTAAACAACTCTAAACACTTCGAGTTGTTTAAATAGAAAACTGAAAAGTAAATTACTATTTGATTCATGCAAGAATCACTATTACATTAACTGAAGTAAAAGTAATTTACTAAAGTAAAAGTAAAACGTAAGAAACAATCGAGTGATCCCTTGTATCAGATTTCAGTTTGATTTGTTTTTAAAAAAAAAAAATTTTTTACAAAATTTAAGAAATTTTGAAGATTTTGACCAATTTTTCGGTGAAATTTTTTTTCCTCCTTCTTTATAAACCAAATTTTTTGGGCGATAGGTTATTTCGGATAAAAATTTTAAGGCTGAATAAGAGGGATGGTGACTCATCCGAGAAGATGATCAATGCGACCTTCCCAAGATCCACAGTGAGATTTTACCAAGTCAAGGAAGAAGACGCCAGAGGCATCTTCAAATAATCCAACAAATATGGCCCCAAATGCATCATCGCTTTTTGCTTTTACTTAAAGCAAAAGTCTTTTACTTTAGTAAATGTAAAAGTAAAAGTAAAAGAATAACTTTTGCTTTTACTTAAGTTAAATGTTTTAACTTAGTTAAATGTTTCTTACATTTACCCATGTAAAAGTAAAGGTAAAATGTTTCTTACGTTTTACTTTTACTTTAGTAAATTACTTTTACTTCAGTTAATGTAATAGTGATTCTTGCGTGAATCAAATAGTAATTTACTTTTCAGTTTTCTATACTTCCTTCTTCCCTTAAACATTTAGTCTAGGAATTAATGTAATCCCTTCCTCAAATGTTTATAAATAAAAGAAAGAGATTACTTTACCGATTCACCCATTACATCTTCTTAATCTTTTCTTTCTTTTCTGCTTAAGTTTTTCTTTTAAAAACTTAATCATCATTGTTATATGGTATCAAAGCCACACTCTTGGTTCTTTCTTGATGCTATCTCATTGCTTCGATTAAAAAAACATTTGATTTGTTTTTAAATGTTTCTTCAAACTTTTTCTTCTTTTGCTCCATTTTCAATCGCTCGACTTGTCAGAAAACACCTAAGATCGCCATAAGTCCCATTATCTCAGTTGTAAGACTCTGTGTCAGGGCGCTTTAGGCTAAGGGGTATCATTAGATCTACAAAAACGAGTTTACTTAAGGCAAGAACGGTTCGAGTTTTACTTTACTTAAGGCAAGAATCTGTTCGAGTTTAGACTTTACATTTTAACTAAAGTAAAGACTTTTGCTTTAAGTAAAAGCAAAAGATGATGATGGTCATCCATCATCGATTTGTCGATTATTGAAGATGCCTCACGGCATCTTCTTCCTTGACTTAGTCCGCCTCCCGTGGATGCCGGAAGGTCTTGCCGATCATCTTCTCCGATGAGTCACCATCCCTCTTACTATGCTTGGGAAGGTCTTTGTTGATCATCTTCAGATGAGTCACCATCCCTACTAGTAGGGGATGGTGACTCATCCGAAAGATGATCAACAAAGACCTTCCCAAGATCCATGAGAGACGGACCAAGTCAAGGAAAGAAGACGCTAGAGGCATCTTCAAATAATCGACAACGATGGCCCCAAATGCATCATCGCTTTTTGCTTTTACTTAAAGCAAAAGTTTTTACTTTAGTAAATGTAAAAGTAAAAGTAAAAGAATAACTTTTACTTTTACTTAAGTTAAATGTTTCTTACATTTACCAATGTAAAAGTAAATGTAAAATGTTTTCTGCTTTTTTTATTATTACTATAATAATAATAATAATAATAATAATAATAATAATAATAATACTATTACTATTACTATTACTATTATTATAACTACTATTATTAGTATTGTTATTATTAATCATTATTATAATTACTATTATTATTATTATAATTATAATAATAATAATTACAATAATTATAATAATAATTATTACAATAATTATAATAGTAGTAATATTAATAAAAAAAGCATGGCCCGGCCCGTGGGCTTTTTAAAAAATAAAATAAAATAATGCCATCCTTGAGAATTGAACTCTAGACCTCCCACTCTCCTTAAATAAATGCTCAAACCAACTAGCTATAAAGATTTTTTTATTATAAAGTGAGTTACCCGACACTAAAATACTAAAAATACTAATTACATATTTACATCAAATACTAAAAATACTAATTTAAAAAAAATACTAAATTACTAAAAAAAAAATCAAATTAAAAATACTAAAATTCAAATTATTTTGTTAATTAACCAAAACAACAAAAATTCAAATTACATCATTAAAATACTAAAATCATAACATATTTACATCATAACATAACATATTATCATATTTACATATTTACATCATTTACATCATATTTACATCATTTAATCAAAATACTAAAATTCAAATACTAAAATACTAAAATTTTACTCAAATACCAAAATTTTACCATAGTTGTATAACATATCAAAATACTAAAATTTTACCATAGTTGTATAACATATCAAAATACTAAAAGTCACTTACCCGACACTAAAATATTAATTACATATTTACATCAAATACTAAAAATACTAATTAAAAAAAAATACTAAAAATACTAAAATTCAAAAAAATACTAAAATTTAAATTATTTTGTTAATTAATCAAAACAACAAAAATTCAAATTACATCATTAAAAATACTAAAATCATAACATATTTACATCATAACATAACATATTATCATATTTACGCATTTACATCATATTTACATCATAATATGTTTACATCATTTAATCAAAATACTAAAATTTAAATACTAAAATACTAAAATTTTACTCAAATACTAAAATTTTACTAAATACTAAAATTTTACCATAGTTGTATAACATATCAAAATACTAAAATTTTACCATAGGTGTATAAACATATCAAAATACTAAAAGTCACTTACCTCACACTAAAATACTAATTACATATTACATCAAATACTAAAATACTAATTAAAAAATACTAAAATACTAAAAAAATCAAATTAAAAATACTAAAATTCAAATTGTTTTTTAATTAATCAAAACAACAAAAATTTAAATTACATCATTAAAATACTAAAATCATAACATATTTACATCATTTACATCATAACATAACATATTATCATATTTACATATTTACATCATTTACATCATAACATAACATATTATCATATTTACATCATTTACATCATAACATATTTACATCATTTAATCAAAATACTAAAATACTAAAATTTTACCATAGTTGTATAACATATCAAAATACTAAAAGTCACTTACCTTAACACTTAAAATACTAATTACATATTTACATCAAATACTAATTAAAAAAAATAAAAAATACTAAAATTTAAAAAATACTAAAATACTATCAGAAGACCTCAAAATTTTTAAATAAAAAGGAATTTCCTTTATTTATTATTTTGAAATAGTAAGGGTTGATTTGATTAATGTGGATAGTTAAAGGGTTAAATACGCAAATATTTCAAAATAAACAAGTGGTTATAAAATATTCATTTTTGTTTGGGAATATTCGTTTAGTCGCGAATATTAAGATCGTTTGTGGGAATATTCGATGCACTCGTAGCGCGCAATGTGTGGGCCCCATAACGAAAAAGCGATTGGATGAAGAAAACGAAAATATAAGTTGGTTAAAAATAATTCGGCGTAGTTATTACTGCTTAAGATCGCTGAATACCCGGTGGTTAAAATACGATGTCGCTGGCGTGGTTGCAGAAAGAAGACACCGGTATTACACAGATTGTTGAATTATTGATCCTTACGTAAGAAGGCACTACTCAATAATTTTCACAAGTGAGCTTCTTTATTCAATATTTTATTTTATTGATTCAATAATTCTTTGCGTTGATATTTTATATTATTGTTGTTCAATAATTGTCACACATGACATTATCTCCATTATCAAATCAATAATTCATATTATTTGAATAATATTATTAGATAGCATTATTAGCGGCAATGTCTAGAAAGTTACATCAAGGAGAGGTTTGGTCACCTAATTGCTTGGGCCAAGAAGTGAGAGAAATCCTTATTGAAAGCCCCTCTTTCCGGAACTACCGGTTGTCATAATTGTGATTCTCGTAATATTATTTGTGAATAATTAATTATTGATTTATATGATAAGAAAATATTTATAAATGATGGATTTATTTGTTTTATGTGGTTATAATTGAATGATTTAATGTTGAGGTGTTTTATCGAGAATTTTGTTTGAATGGAGGTATTAAAAATCAAATCAATATTTTTACGATATATTGCGTGAGTTATAATTTTTAATCCGAATAGTTGGATCGTTGTAATTTTTGGATATGTTATACATACATAAGTTGAGTATATGTCCACAAATTTTGAACCGTTAAAATGAACGAATGATTTGTTATGAATTTTAAGAGGTGATGATTCGGAAATTAGGTTTATAATTGATTTTGGTGGAAAATTCTAGAATTGAGTGGGCCCCACTTGTGGTTGGTGAAGAAATGTGCTGAATTTTATTTCAAATGTGGTGGGTGGCAATAGTAGCGAGTAAAGCCATCGGTGTAAAGAGGTCAAGTCTGCCTTCTACGGCTAACATTTTCCTATAAATAAGACTAAGTTAGAATTGAAAATCACACCGTAAACATAAGCTTTCTCTCTTCTCTCTATATTATTGAGCGTATTTTGTGAGTATTTAGATACTTTGAGAGTTCTTTGTTCAAGATAAGTTTCATTCAAAGATCACTTCCGACCTTTCCTTCCAAGTCTTGATTCTTTGAGGTAAGGGATGTTATTTTCTTCTCAAATGATATTATTTCTTCAATATCATTATCTTTGAAATATTGGTTGAAACTTTTTATCAAATTCGAACTTTTTCATGTCGGGGTTACTATTCATGAGTTACTATTCACGAGTTACTATTCATGAGTTACTTATTCACGATTTACTATTCACGATTTACTATTCATGAAGTTACTTATTCACGAGTTACTTATTCACGAGTACTATTCATGAAGCGCGTGAAGATGTTTTTTGTAAATTTCTATCTTTTGGTGTTCTGAGTTACTATTCACGATACTCAAGGTTATTCACGATATCTGACTATTCACGAATCACTTAAGACTATTCAATCGAAAAATGAAAATTTTCTTTTCGTCTAAAATATCTAATCTGGATACTAGCTTTGATTGTATCCATGTTTTGATCATTCTTGAATTTTACACCACTATGATTATTTTTGAGGTATTTTTGACGTGGATAAAACCAAGTACGAAATCCTTAATCCTTGTCATTTTGTTTCACCGGATTCGCTTCTTTAAAAAATATTTTTCATCATCTTCACCTTAAATGATGATATTATTGAATATCTTTGGCACAGTAGTGCAGCAGATGAATGATTTCGAAGAATATCTTTGGCCCAGAGTGCAAAGATGAACAAGTGTTTAGATGAACAAGTGTTTAAATGAATACGACTTAATCGATGAATATCTTTGGCTCGTAGTGCAAAGATGAATATTTGATTCCGGATGTATATTGATTGATGTTACTGTGGATAAAAGATGAGCGATGAACTTTTAAATTCATACATAGAAGATAGTAGTTTGCATTCTCTACTTAACTCTTCTAATGAATTATTACTTCCATTGCGAATATTGATCTAAAATTTGTTGTCTATCAGATTCTATTAAATTTTTTCCGTTGAAGACTAACGGTAATTTGTTGTATATTATCTTAGTCATAATATTCTTTATTGAGCTAGTTGAGCTCACCCTTTTCCTTTTTGTTCCATTTTTCTCGTGGAGGCGAGAATATAACGAGTACGAGTCGGGTATGGAATGAAGGTTTTAGAAAGGATTGTTTAGTAGTCCTCACCATTTTGTAAAATAATGTATCAATAAATGTGATGAGGATTTATTTGAGTATAGATATTGTCCAGAAGATAATATTTGTATTCAAACTCACAGCTTTCTTGTTGTAATAATAAAGTTGTAGTTGTTTCGCATCTACGATTGACAACTCGAGAATGTGTGATGTATACCTATTTTGGGGCGTCACAATTAGTATCGAGCTTAGGATATGATCTCCAGCGGAGATCGGGGAATAGAACTAGGAGGGAGAGACGAGTAAATCCTTCGCTAAAGGTGTCCTACCTAAGCTTATTTGTTAGTTGGTCAAGATATAGGGATATTATGTGATATATTGATTTCCTTAATTAACCCTTGTTTTATGACGAGATTTTGAGAATGTCGATGAGAATATTAACAATGGAAATGAGACCGGGAGACGCTGTACTCACCAACGAGGGAGAACGTCGCAACAGTCGGGCAATGTTCCTCCCGTGAACAACACCACCGAAGCGAGATGAGAACGAGGGGATGTTTAGAAGCTTTTTGCGCTTCATGCAAAATCGACGAGGAGAGACTCGTGTTCAAAATACTGAGGAGGAAATGATAGCAATTCACGGGTTGTCACAACAAGCAAGCTTCAAAGAGTCAGGACCACCGAATTTAAGGGAAAGTCGATCCGATCATGGCGGCGGAACATGGGTCAAGCAAATTACCAAGATATTCGACGCCTTGGGATGCACGGAGAATGAAGGTTCCATTCGTCACTTTTATGTTCCGTGGCGAGGCGCACCATCGGTGGGAGTCTCGTGAAGCGTACCCATCCAAATTAAGACTTAAAGATGTCTTGGGAGACGTTTGAGAACTATTTAATGACAAATACTTTCCCGAAAGTGTTCGTATATGAAGGAAGTGGAGTTTATTAGACTAGAAGCGAACAACACGACGGTGTCTCAAGATGAGGCAAAGTTTGCGAGTTATCCAGTTTTCACCTCATTTGGTGGAGAATGAGGAACGATGACGCGGATGTTTCTTAGAGGTTTGAAACCCGGCGATACGTCGAGATCTCATTTCTCATAAATTTTCTCTTTATTCGGATGTTGTAAGCGGGCTCAATTATTAGAGCGAGATAACGAGTACGGTCAACTAAGGGACCATAACCAAGATCGTACGAGATATAGCGGTCAATGTAATAATGATAACTTGCGGAGAAAGAAACAGACGGACAGAAATGGTAACCACTCCGGTGGTAATCATGGTCTTGAAAATGTAAGAAGCGAGTCGAGGAGATTTTAAAAGAGGAGATTTAATAACGACTATGTGAAGACGACAAAGGCTGGCAAAGAATCGGTTCTAAGAGAGAGAAACGACCACCCCCATATATGCTACAAATGCGTAAAAGAGGGACATATCGGTCAAACCGCCCACAACAGCTTCAAGGTATGCTATAGTTGTGGAAAGGAAGGACATATCGCTCGAGATTATGCGCAGATATAAACCTAGTTCAATGGGATTTGACTCAAAAGACCGCCTAGAAAAGTCAAAGTCAACGATTCCGGAAGGCGTTTGTTGTGATCGGTCATAATGCGAGAACCCAAACGAGGTGATCACGGGTAAGCTATTTATAAATTCTTGCGAAGTTTATACCTTACTTGATACCGGTGCTACCCATTCATTTATCTCTCCCTCCGCTTGTGCTCAACGTTTAAACTTGACTCGGGAGAAATTAGACTTTGACCTATCTGTGGAAACTCCATTAGAGAAACTTTCATCACATCCACTGCTTATAAATCTTGTTTGATTCAAGTTGGCACCATTACCTTACCTGTTGACCTTATCTCTTTAAAGATACTTGCTTTTGATGTAATTTTAGGGATTGATTGGTTAACTACTCATCATGCCAAAATTGATTGTTTTTAAATAAGGTTGTTAGTTTTCATATTCCTAACCAACCCGTTGTATGCGATTCAAGCAACTAAACCATTAAAATCAATCATTATCATATCTAATCATAAAGCTATTCGTTTATTGAAAAACGGATGTCAAGCTTTCTTAGCCCATGTTATGGATTTGAATAAAGACACGTCAAATTTGAATAATATTCCCGTTGTTATTGACTTTCCGACGATTTCTGAAGAACTTCCCGATACCCCCCGTAATCGCGAAGTTGAATTCTTTATTGATCTTGAACTCAGTACAAAAAGCCCATTTCTAATAAAACCCCATATCGAATGGCTCCTATTGAACTTCAGAGTTAAAGGTCCAACTACGAGAATTGTTGGACATCGGTTTCATTCGTCTGAAGACATCTCCTTGCATGGTGCTCTGCTTTATTTAAAGAAGAAGAAAGAGAGAGTATGCGACTTTGTATTGACTATCGGGAATTGAACCATGTCACCATCAAGAATAGGTATCCTTTACCTCGTATTGATGACTTGTTTGACCAATTCTTGAAGGGCACAATTCTTTTCAAAAATCGATCTTAGTTCGGATATCATCAAATCAAGATTAGAATCGAGGATATTCCAAAGACCGCCTCGTAACTCGGTATGGGCATTATGAATTCTTAGTCATGTCTTTCGGACTAACTAATGCTCCTGCGGGCTTTCATGGATATGATGAACCGAGTATTCAAGGAATATTTGGATCGATTCGTTGTTGTCTTTATTGATGACATCCTTATATATTCCAAAAGTCGTGAAGATCATGAGCACCATTTGAAGTTTGGTACTCCAAAGGCTTCGTGAAAACAAACTATATGCCAAATTGAAGAAATGCGAGTTCGCTTCGAGGAAGTAGCATTCCTTGGGCACGTGGTGTCGAAACATGGAGTATCTGTTGATCCGTGAAGATTGAAGCAATACAAAGTTGAGCAACCGAAGTCGGTGATCAAGACGTAGCTTTTGGGCTTAAATTTGGTTATTATCGGAGATTCGTGGAAGGGTTTTCTCGAATCGCTACTCCATTAACTCAATTAACTTTCGGAAGGATACAAAATTCGTTTGGAATGAAGAATCGAGAAAAGTTTCCAAGAGCTTAAGAGGAGACTTATTTCTAAGACTGTTCTAACAATACCATCCGGTTCGGATGGATTTGTTATCTACAAATGATGCTTGAGCAAAGGGTTAGGATGTGTTCTCATGCAACGTGGGAAAGTCATAGCTTTATGCCTCATGACAACTTAAAGAGTATGAGAGGAATTATCCTACTCATGATCTAGAGTTAGCAAGTGATCGTTTTCATGCTTAAAGATATGGAGGCACTATCTATATGGGGAGAAAGTGGAGATATATTCGGACCATAAAAGCCTTAAATATTTCTTCACTCAAAAAACTCAACATGCGGCAAATGACGCTGGCTCGAACTATTGAAAGACTACGACCACACTATTCAATACCATCCCGGAAAAGCGAACGTGGTAATTGACGCGTTGAGTAGAAGATCATATCTGAACGAGCGCGATGATGTCAAGTATACGACAGAGCCAACTTTAATAGAAAAAGTTAAGGTTGCTTCAAGCCACCGAATCTTGAGCCGATGCGTATGAAGAAGAAAGTAGAAAGAGGGAGCTATTCCTAGGCGAGAATTGATGAAGAAGGAATACTTGAGTCCACTCTGAGACTTTGTGTTCCTAACGACTCGATTTGAAGTACAAGATTATGATGGAGGCACACAATACACCATTTGCAATCCATCCTGGAAGTACTAAAATGTATCGTGATCTTCGACATACATTTTGGTGGAACAATATGAAGAGAGAGATTGCAAAGTTTATCTCAATGTGTTTAACTTGTCAACGTGTAAAAGCGAAGCATCTAGTACCTAAGGGTCCGTTGCAACCACTTGAGATTCCTAATGGAAGTGGGAACACATTACCATGGATTTCATTACGGTCTTCCTACGGTTTCTCGTGAGCATCAATGCTATTTGGGTTATTGTTGATAGATTAACCAAGTCTCGCTCATTTCTTGCCGACACGGAGACTTATTCCTCGAACGCGTCTTGCTAGTATGTACGTAAATGAGATTGTGAGGTTGCATGGCATGCTGTATCCATAGTTTGGATCGTGACCCAAGATTCACTTCAAGATTTTGGGTTAGCTTGCAAAAAGCTATATGGGCACGGATTTGTGATTTAGTTCGCATACCATCCCCAAACGGACGACAATCGAGAGGACTATTCAAACTCTTGAAGATTTATTAAGACTCGTGTCCTGAGACTTCAAGGCGGTTGGGATAAGTATTTACCATTGGTAGAATTCTCCTACAACAACAGCTTATCGAGCAAGTATAGGTGTAGCTCTATTTGAAGCATTATATGGACGAAAATGTCGCTTCCAATATGTTGGGATGAGGTGGGTGAAGCAACATTGTTGGGACCCGAGTTAAGACGTATGACTACCAAAAAGATCCAAATGATTCGACAACGATATACAAAGCGGCACAAGATCGACAAAAAGAGTTATGCGGATCTTCACCCGGAAGGACGTGGAATTTAGTGTAGGGGATCATGTATTATTATGAGTTGCTCCGTGGAAGGGAGTTACAAGATTTGGGAAGAGAGGAAAGCTCAATCCACGATTTATTGGTCCATTTCAAATTCTTGACCGAGTAGTAGAAATGTAGCCTATAGACTTGCGTTACCTCCTAGTATGTCTCGTGTTCATAATGTGTTTCACATATCTCGTATTAGTAAATATGTGAAAGACCCGAACCACATTATAGAGTTAGAACCCACGAGATAGTAAGACCTAACGATGAGGAGGTACTGTCAAGATTTTGGATAGGAAGGAGCATGTCCTACGCCAAGAAAGGTCATACCACAAGTTAAAGTTTTGTGGAGGAATCATGCTTTATGAGGAAATGACCGAATTGGAAACGGAAATGAAAGCGAGGTATCCTCATCTTTTAGAAACACACAGTATCGTCACGTCAATTTCGAGGACGAAATTTCATAAGGAGGGAGGTTGTAAGACCCAAATTTTTTAAATAAAAGGAATTTCCTTTATTTATTATTTTGAAATAGTAAGGGTTGATTTGATTAATGTGGATAGTTAAGGGTTAAATACGCAAATATTTCAAAATAAACAAGTGGTTATAAAATATTCATTTTTGCTCTGGGAATATTCGTTTGGTCGTGGAATATTCAATGCGCTTCGGGAATATTCGTATCGACACAAGCAAGCCCATGTGTGGGCCCCATAACTGAGCGATTGGATGAAGAAAACGACAAATATAAGTTGGTTAAAAATAACTGGCGTAGTTATTCTGAATAAAGACCGTTGGAATACCCGGTGGTTAAAATACTGATAATACGCGTGGTTGCAAGAGAAGACACCAGTATTATTACAATATTGTTGAATTATTGATCCTTACGTAAGAAGGCACTACTCAATAATTTTCACACGATGAGTTCTATTGCTCAATATTTTATTTTATTGATTCAATAATTCTTTGCGTTGATATTTTATATTATTGTTGTTCAATAATTGTCACTGCACATTATCTCCATTATCGGATCAATAATTCATATTATTTGAATAATATTATTAGATAGCATTATTGGCAATGTCTAGAAAGTTCTCATCGAGGAGAGGTTTGGTCACCTAATTGCATGCACGAAGAAGGAGAAATCCTTATTGAAAGCCCCCTCTTTCCGGAGGAGCGGCTGGTTATCATAATTGTGATTCTCGTAATATTATTTGTGAATAATTAATTATTGATTTATATGATAAGAAAATATTTATAAATGATGGATTTATTTGTTTTATGTGGTTATAATTGAATGATTTAATGTTGAGGTGTTTTATCGGTAATTTTGTTTTTGAATGGAGGTATTAAAAATCAAATCAAGTATTTTTACGATATATTATGTGAGTTATAATTTTAATCCGACCGTTGGATCGTTGTAATTTTTGGATATGTTATACATACATAAGTTGAGTATATGTCCACAAATTTTGAACCGTTAAAAATGAACGAATGATTTGTTATGAATTTTAAGAGGTGACCGATTAGGAAATTAGGTTTATAATTGATTTTGGTGGAAAATTCTAGAATTGAGTGGGCCCCACTTGTGGTTGGTGAAGAAATGTGCTGAATTTTATTTCAAATGTGGTGGGTGGCAATAGTAGCGAGTAAAGCCATCGTGTAGCGAAGTCAAGTCTCGCTTGGCGGGGCTAACATTTTCCTATAAATAAGACTAAGTTAGAATTGAAAATCACACCAAAACATAAGCTTTCTCTCTTTCTCTCTATATATTATTGAGCGTATTTTGTGAGTATTTAGATACTTTGAGAGTTTCTTTCAAGACAAGTTTCATTCAAGATCACTTGAGCCTTTCCTTCCGGAAATCTTTCTTCTTTGAGGTAAGGGATGTTATTTTCTTCTCAAATGATATTATTTCTTGAATATCATTATCTTTGAAATATCGGTTGAAACTTTTTATCAAATTCGAACTTTTTTCATGCTCGGGGTTACTATTCATGAGTTACTATTCACGAGTTACTATTCATGAGTTCTTATTCACGAAGTTACTATTCACGAGTTACTATTCATTAATGAGTTACTATTCACGAGTTACTATTCACGAGTACTATTATTAAGTGAAGCGTGAAGATGTTTTTTTGTGGAATTTCTATCTTTTGGTGTCTGAGTTACTATTCACGATACTGGGACTTATTCACGATACTGACTTATTCACGAATCTAAGATTATTCAATAGAAAAATGAAAATTTTTCTTTTAAATCTAAAATATCTAATCTGGATACTAGCTTTGATTGTATCCATGTTTTGATCATTCTTGAATTTTACACCACTATGATTATTTTTGAGGTATTTTTTGGACGTGGATAAAACCAAGTACGAATCCTTAATCCTTGTCATTTTGTTTCAATTGGATTCGCTTTCTTTAAAAATATTTTTCATCATCTTCAGTCTTAAATGATGATATTATTGAATATCTTTGGCCTGTAGTGCAAAGATGAATGATTTCTGAAGAATATCTTTGGCCTGTAGTGCAAAGATGAACAAGTGTTTAGATGAACAAGTGTTTAAATGAACATGACCAACTGATGAATATCTTTGGCCTGTAGTGCAAAGATGAATATTTGATTCCAGATGTATATTGATTGATGTTACAGGGATAAAAGATAGACGATGAACTTTTAAATTCATACATAGAAGATAGTAGTTTGCATTCTCTACTTAACTCTTCTAATGAATTATTACTTCCGCTGCGAATATTGATCTAAAATTTGTTGTCTATCAGTATTCTATTAAATTTTTCCCTCAAGACTAACTAACGGTAATTTGTTGTATATTATCTTAGTCATAATATTCTTTACTCGAGCTAGTTGAGCTCACCCTTTTCCTTTTGTTCCATTTTTCTCGGGAGGCGAGAATATAACGAGTGCAGTCGGGGTATGGAATGAAGGTTTTAGAAAGGATTGTTTAGTAGTCCTCACCATTTTGTAAAATAATGTATCAATAAATGTGATGAGGATTTATTTGAGTATAGATATTATCTGTAAGATAATATTTGTATTCAAACTCACAGCTTTCTTGTTGTAATAATAAAGTTGTAGTTGTTTACGCATGCACGTATATTGACAACTCGTAATGGGTGATGTATACCTATTTTGGGGGCGTCATATATATAATTCAAATTATTTTGTTAATTAATCAAAACAATAAAAATTCAAATTACATTATTAAAATACTAAAATCATAACATATTTACATCATAACATAACATATTATCATATTTACATCATTTAGTATAATTGATATAATATGTATGTTATGATGTAAATATGATGTAAATATGATAATATGTTATGTTATGATGTAAATATGTTATGATTTTAGTATTTTAATGATGTAATTTGAATTTTGTTGTTTTGATTAATTAACAAAATAATTTGAATTTTAATATTTTTAATTTGATTCTTTTTAGTATTTTAGTATTTTTTAATTAGTATTTTAGTATTTTTTTAGTTAGTATTTTTAGTATTTGATGTAAATATGTTAAACTATATCACAAAGAGAATTAATCAATTATCTCATAAAAAAAAAGTAAAATTCAATACAAAGGTGAATAAAATACTAGCAATAAAAAATTAAACACGAAAAATGAAATATTATCCCAAAAATCTTCCCACTCTAACTATAATTTAAAATATTTCATAGAGATAAGTATTTAATTATATATATATATTTATATTAATGAATAATTAAATATATATATATATATAGGGGTTAATATTAGGCCAAAAAATCTTCCCTCCCTAACTCTCTTGCTCAGATCTAGGGCTGAGCAAAAAACGGGAATAACCGAATCATCGAACCGAATCGAAATAATTTAACCGAAATTTTTTGATAATTCGACTATTTTTAACATTTCCGTTATATCCAATTTTTTTTACGGGTTTCGATTAGTTTGTACGAGTTTTATTTTTGGTTTAATCAGTTTAACCGAAAACCGAATAAAAAACCATGCTCTCTAGTGTCTACTGTCTAGTCACTCCTAGTCTCCTACTTAAAATAATAATACTCGGCCACCCACTACTATTCTACTAGCCTAGACTCTGAACTGAAGTCCGTAACCCTCGAATCTCAATTCCCAAATCCCAAACCCAGATCTCGAACAGTCGAACTCTCGAGTCTCAATCTCTCGTCCCAAACGCCCAAACCCAGATCTCGAACTCGTCTCAATCTCTCGACTCTCATCAGCCGACGGCCATCGGCCAAACCCAGATCTCGAACTCGTCTCAATCTCTCGACTCTCATCGGTCGACTGACAATATGTTATTTTGTATGGGCAGTTTTAATTGCTAATTTAGCTCGCATCGGATATGAGGAGAAAAACATGTATATGGCGGCATATGATTGGAGGCTCTCATTCTAGATTAATGAGGTAATGCTGGAGTTATAATAATTTTTTCTTCTCTTTCTTGCTCAGGAATGTATTTTCCCTCCTCCATTGTGTTATTTCTGTCTAAAATTTGATATAGGGTGTTGATTAACTTATGCCAGCTGTCATTGGTATTCTTACACTTTCCGTAAAATCTGTAGTACCCAATTCTTGAAAAGGCAACTTTAGTTCTTTTCAGGCATGGTTCACATCAAGTTTATGGAAATCTGTAGAAACATGATCCCCAAATTCACATTTCTTTTGTTAAAATGTTAGAGAAATCTGAAAAAGTTTGGTATGGATTGACTTATTCTCAATCTGCTATCAAACTTATGTGAGGCATATGTTTGACAATCATGAAAGGGATATACATTCCAACAGTAGATTGATAATGGATCAAAAACAAATTGACCCTGGGGAATGTAGAAGTAGCATTTGATTCTTGCATCAGAAACTTTGCACCTTGATCAATCAAATTGCATGCTTCTTGTTAAATTTACTGCCCTCACAGGGTTGTTCGTATCTTAGGATTCAATTTAATGTGACTTTTAGGGTACCAAGATTCGACCTCTTTGGGGCACAACTCAGTTATTCTTGCATCCTCGCTACATGCATGGCGCAGCTACTAGGTGTGTTATGCTTTCTTATAGCCTGATTCATTAATCTGTTCATACTTGTGTAAAAAGTTGTAATGATTACTCACAAGGTACTAACATCTTATTTAAAGTTCCCCAATATTATTTGTTAACATAAACAGGTTAATCTTCATCAGATTTCCCTCATCATATCCACATTTACTTTAGTTTACCTGTTGTGCTGTTAGTCTTGCCATAAGACTTATCTTTTAAATATAGATCATGTATAAGAAGTTTGTAAATGTAGTCTGCACACAAACACACTCACACATTCACATATAAACCATTGCTCCTTCCACTTGCATAAATAAATCTAAATCATAAATAGTAATTAATGTAATAAGTTTTTATCTGTTCTATGTTGCTCTATAATAAAAAAAAGTCTTAGTCAAGCAATTATGCTCGTGTAGTGGTGTTGGCTATTGGAACGTCATTCAAGTCCTGAATTTGAAGGCCCTTGGCAGAATCAGATAAGCACTGCCCTTTGGTTCACCTCCTCTTCGCTTTTCTTTACTCAAAGTAAGTTCCCTTTTTACCATTAGTGGTATTAATAACTGTCTGATTTACTTATTTTAAGTCGTATATGGAAAACTTTAAAGACCGACTTTGATGAGCCAGAACCCCAAGTCTGTTCCTGAAACATTCAGTGAGATACTGCTGCACCATAGTGTGGTTGGGGGTAACCTTATGCTGTCTCCTGTAACAGAATGACCATATTTTTCATTTTATATTTCTGTTGTTTAGGTTATGTAGTTCTCCCTTTAACAAGAGGAAAACTCTCATAATTAAGTTCGTTATTCATATAGGGGAACAAATTCACAACAATTATGCTCTTGTAGTGGTGTCAGTGTGGCTTTTTGTCGTGTTGACATTATCCTCGAGCTACACCGCAAGTTTATCATCAATGCTCACAGCCCCAAGGCTTGAGCCAAATGTGACAGATATGGAGGGGACAGGTTTGGACGATAGTACCTTGTGAGTAATCATTACAACTTTTTACACAAATATGTTATAGTGAGTAATTTGTTCTTTTTACACAAACACACTCACATATTCACCTAGTTAAGCCTCTCACTTCATTACCTTTTTCAGCTCACGGTTTTTGGACCAAATATTAAACAGGGAAAGAAACTGCAGGACAACCATCTTGTGAATTGGGATGCATATTTTGCTCATTTATTTCGTTATTTAAAGAAAAATGTGTGGAAGAGCAATGAAGAACAGGTCTAGGGTTATGTTGGGTCAGCAACCAATAATTATTTCAGTATCAACGAGGGTGGTAATTCCTAAGTGCTATCACAATTTCTATTTGGATTGTCATTTTGATTTTACATATGTACATGTGTTTTTTTTTGTTACAGTATTCACAGTTCCACACTAGTAGTCTGTTGTGAAACTTCAAGTTTGGAAGAAATGAAGAACTTATCGTATTATTATTAATCAAAATATTTAACCTTCAAATTCTCAAAGATTCAAACTGAGCATAGATTTAATGGAACATACTTAAGTCAACTACTTGACTTACTAGATAAAGCAAATCATGCTCATCAAATAAATTATGGTATCCTTTGGTAGAAAAAGAAGTGGGTAAGGAACTGACGTGTTGGTTCTGATTGCATCTTTGATTATACCTTTTGTCTCACTTTTAAGTTATTTTTCAAATGACTTGGTTTGAAAGTGAATAACATGACTCAGAATATACTGGACAATAAATCCTGCAGTTAGTTTAACATTCGGCGGGTTGCATAAAAAGAACTTACTGGTACTATTGCCTACATTTTGTATGGTCCCAGCAAACAGATGTAAAGAAAAGAATAGATGGTTTAGAATAAATAAATATCTACAACCATTTATCTGTCTTTTTTTTTGGGCATGCCTATATATCTTCATTATATCACCACTTGAAAGATTATGCACCTGATGATATAGTATGGATTTGCACATTTATTCCTCATTAAAAATGGATCTGCACACTTATCAAATATATAGTGCATATATTCATAAACTAGAGGCAATTTACCATGCTATTTGATGTTGATGTTTATAATTTATGTGTGTACATATACAAAGTTTTCACGACAAGTTTGAATCATATATAATAAGAAGACCATGGTTTGTTATCGTGAATTTTGTAAAATAAGTTTTGATATCATCATTTGTAATCTTATGCTGATCAAATATAAATTTTCCCTGTAACTGCCACCACGTGTTACAATACACTTGTTTGAGCATGTTTGAATGAGTGAACTGCATCTTGGCTGTCAATAATAAATCATATGAGTGAACTGCATCTTGGCTGTCAATAATAAATCATATATGGGAGAACTGCATCTTGCCATATATGCAGGTTTTGTTACTTTGATATTAATTGACGATTGATCTCAAATACTCAGTTTTGCTGTTGATTTTGCTGGGAATTTGGCAACATATCACTGCTCTTTTCCTTATTTTTGTTTTTTGTTTTTTGTTTGTGATAACTGATAAGCTAAGTAGCATTGAATTGTGCCTTCCCAGATTGTAGTTTTAAATTTTTAGCTGAAATTTGTGAGAGATATTCATTTGACTTCCTAAAGTAGTAGTTTTATTTTAAAACAGGAAGGTGTTTCACAGTATCTACTGTATCAACTCAGCAGTGAGTACCAGCTACCAAACACCGAAAGCAAAGGAGTATCAGGGTTCTCCTTCCATTTTCAGTATCAGGGTCACTTGAATGCCTAATCATTCAAAGAAAATGATAAAATTTAAATGACATTGTGCATAAGTATAAATGTGTTATGTGCATATAACTAACCATCCCTCCATTATCTGTTTTTGATGCTGCAAGCCTAGCTCTCCAGCCTGAATTGGAAGCCTGAATTGGAGAAGTTTAATGACATAGTGTATTCTCCAATAATTTTCATAGCAAGTCCCCAATTCAATGTGCTAACTACTAACACTCTATGTTCTTGAATTACTCTGAAACCTAAAGGGCCAAATTGAGATGCACAGTTATCTTACTAGTGTTTATGAAGAGGGTGATGCAAGGTCAACCCGTATCACAATGGTCCAAGCTCTCAACCATACCAAACATGGTGTTGACATCCTATCTAGAACCAGGGTATGAGACTATTAAAATTTAAAATTACTCCATAGTTACTCATTCATCTCTATAAATGTTGCAGATAAACTATATAGGACTTGCATTGCAACTAATAAGCAAGCATATCTCTTGCTATGAGCATAAAAAAGAAACTCTATTTTTGTTTCAGGTTAGGACACACTTTGCAAGGCCAAATTGGAAAGAAGAGTTCACTAAGATAGCTTCAAATCATCCATTTGCCACAGTAGGTAAGGAGACTCGGTTTCAATGTTAGATAGAAGCTTGAGTTATATTACACGAATGATTTTAACAACTACCTAATTTCCTTAAAGGCAGCATATGCTAAACAATGCTTTAGTAAACATTTGATTAAGATGTTATAGAAAAACGCACATGTAGTTGCATTTTATAGGTAATCTAATGACAAGAATAAATAGCACGACCCTTGGTTAAGAAAAACATTGGCACACTAACAATGTTAATTATGTGAAATCTAAACATTGTTATTTAAGATTGTGTGATGATTGTGGTTGTTGAATGTGACTGTATTCTGACTTGAGGTCAACATATAATAATAATCTACAAGTCTTGTAACAGAAAATATGTTTACCACTATGCTTACTGACATTAATTCATGAAATGGCCAATTAAGATTCCAATTTTTTCTTGTAACAGAGCAATCATTTAGTCGCACTGAAGGTTCTTTTTCTATTTGGATTTGTAGCAAATGATATTGTGATTGTCTATTTGTCTTTTTCTGCTTATGAGCAATACGGTGTACATTAGTACCACGTAGCAACTTTATTGTCTTTGTGTACTGATTTTGGCACTAAGTGCCTCTGGTGACCTATTTGCTTTATTTCCCTGACTTGTTATTATTTTTAAATCTGTGCAGGAAGACTGCTTCTACGACCTGCCTTATAATACTGGGTATCAAATTTTTGTGCTACGTGTACGGAAGACAAGGGACAATTATGAAGTGTACTCTCTCTATATATGTAGATATATACTTTGATTGAAGAACTGCGGTAGCTTTAGATGGTTAATTGTAAAGATAATGAATGATTATGTAGTTGATGATTTTATTAAGTTAATAATATTTTAGTTTTTTGTATTTTTGCCATTATTTGCTATGGGGATATTGAGCCAGCCAGATACACAAAAAGAATGTCAAATTTTGATTTGGCAACAATATAATTCGTTACCAAAGCGTTGAACAAGTTTAATATAGCAACAATTTTTTATACATTTAGCAACAAATTTTCGTTGCTAATGGCATTAAAAATATAATATCTGGCAACGAAAAATTAACCTAATAACAACGGAGAGGATATTGTTGCTAATACTAAAATAAAAGTCAATATTTTTATCGTTGTAAATCATATTAACTTTAGATTTGGCATATAAAGCTATGAACATATAATGTCGTTTTAATCGACGACTTTCGTTCTTATTGAAAAATAACCAAACACAAACATTTTCGTTGCTAATTCAACATAATGTCGTTTGCCAAATAATATAATCAAGAACGAAAATCGTTGCTAAAAATTTATATTTCATAACGAAAAGCAAGCTTAAGCAACAATTTTCATAATTTCTTTGCAACGAAAAATGGCGTTGCAAAATGGTGTCAATTACTGCGAAAAATGCATGGTCGTTGCAAAAAAAAAAAGTTCATTTCGTTGCCAAATGATGTGCTTTTTGCAACGAAATGGGGTTTTTAAAGACGACATTTTAATTATTCTGCGCAACAATACATTTTGTTGCTAAAGGATCATGTCTCAGACGAAAGTCAAATTTCGTTGCAAAATGTATTATTTTTGGCAACGAAAAACGATCGTCGTTCTTGAACAATTAGCAACGCTTCATTCTTGTGACGAAAGACCTTAACGACGAAGAAAGTCGTTGCCAAAACCCTTTTGCAACGAAATTTGACACCTTTAACAACGAAAATCGGTTGTTGCTGAAGCCCCCATTTTTTTCCCATTTTTTTTGTAGTGTTCCTTGCTCTTTATTGTATAACTAGAGGTTTAAACACCCAATCTCATGGTATACACGAGGGAGCCGTATCACTGGGTGAGAGGTTACTCTTTCTGTAGATACTACATTGTTTTTCGTAAATACTCCTGCAGCCAATAATTTACTGCTAATTGTTCAGCATGATAACTGTCCATGTATGTGTTTACGAGTTCGGTCGTGTTCACTCTAGCGATCTTAAACATATCAATTGGGAGAGTTGAAGAAATAGAGGGCATATGAATGCGAAACCAAAGGAAATTTGATTTAAATGTTAGGTTGGCAAAGACCGTACATGACGAAAACGCTGCATGCGCCTCACTTTCTTGCCTAAAGGGCTGGGCATTAGTTTTTGGTTTTTGCAAATTGTTGATTGGAACTATCTGGTGTTTATTTTAGACATTCTTCTTTTCACAACTGTAGCAATGCTTTCTCTGTCAAGAAGCCTGAAAAGGTAGATGTTGGTGTTTGTAGATATATACCTTATGTGGGACTCAACTTTGCCGTATATGAATCTTTAAAAGACTGGTTAATCAAATCTAGACCATTTGGACTAGTTGAAGACGCAGAGTTGAGTGTAACAACAAAACTTGCATGCGGGGATGCAGTTGGAACTGTTGGCCAGACAGTTGCTTATCCTCTTGATGTTATCGATCTGTCGAAGAATGCAGATGGTGGGCTGGAAAGATGATGCTGCATGCAGTTGTTTCCGGTGATGGGATGACCAAAGCACCACTTGAATATACTGGCATGATTGATGCATTTAGGAAAACAGTTCGCCATGCATGAATTAAGGCATTGGAGCTTAATTTGCACAAGGGTTTGGTCCCCAATTCAGTGAAGGTTAGTCTTTAGCACGAGTCTATATTTTCACTGTATGGCAGATGAACTTTATTAACTGTTGATATGTCTGAGATGTCATGCTTCAAAATTGTAAATTTGATTTCCAAATACTGTTTCATTTTAGCTAATGGTTCTTAATTTTCTTCTAAAAAATAGTTTACTTGTTTAATGTTGTTGACATTTAATTTCTTTCTTTCTTTCTTCCTAGCTTTGTTGGTCCCATCTATAGCGATTGCATTTGTGACATACGAGGTGGAAAAATATGTTCTTGGAGTTGAGATGAGGATATCTGATTGAAACCAACGGATGAACTCTCCTTGGAACTTTTCAAGCAGAAGGAAAGGAAAGTAAAACGTAAACTACGGGGAATTATTTTTCACTGACTTTTGAGATTATTGAGGAGCATGTCAATATTGTCTGCCCTTTTCCCGGCTTACATTTATTACCAATAAGCCTTTTTTGAGAAGTACTGAACAAGATTGCTTCGTACTACTAGGTCGATCTCTAGAAATATAACTTGTTGTTTGCCCAAATATGATTTGTTTAACAAATTTATTTCTCAGTTTTGGTGTTCTACTTCCCCTAAGAGTGCAACTTTTGTTTTCCTTTTACGCTTTTAAATTTTGTATGTCAACTAGTAATGACCCTTCACTAAAAGGAAATAATAATGATAATTATATTCCAATTAGTTCAATACACACTTTCGTAATTACAGACATAGCAAATAAATCTAAAAATGACCGACTATAGTATTTGAAAGCTGCCTATAGATAAATAAATGCTTATCAAAATTAAAATGAAAAATAATCATCTAATGTGCAGTATGATTTCTCTCGAGGAGCAATTTCTTCCTTTTGTTTCACTTTATTCTCCAACTTCCAAACCTTTTCTGTCTCTTTTCCATCCACTTGTGCCAACAGAGTATCTAGATCATCCTTCACATGCAAGTGTTATAGAAAAAATTATTTCACAAGAAACTTTGGAAATTCTATTCATGGAATTTGCACTGCACTGAGTCTAATGTCCTTCATCTTTCCAAGAGAAATCCTCATATTTTTCTTTGGTCTTTTGATACAAAGCTTAGTTATCAACATGTAATCAAGTTTCTTCTTTATTTAACTTGTTCATGATGACCTCCCTTTCTATCATTCAACCTTTTTGTTGTTGTCAATTTCGAGTTCTGTTTCTCCAACAAAATCTTACTTTGCTCTCTCAATCTGCATACACGATATATTCAGTTTTTTGTCGGTCTGTAAAGATTCCAAATAAATCTTGCTGCAGACTGTTAACCTGTGATGTTAGTTATATAATCTCATTAGACATTTCATTCCTGCCAATCCCAATCATCTTTTGCAGAGTTGAAAGCTTCGCTAATCTTTTCTCCAATTCATTCGAGATTTCTTACATTCAACTTCTCTTTTTATACCCTTGATTGATTCTTCATACTTGTCATCTATGTGCTCTTAATTTTATGGGATTTCCCACGTGTTCCTTTCAAATTTTCAAGCCGAGTACGTAAGGTCTTCTGAGATTTTTCTCCAAGCAGGTCAGAAAGTTGATCTTCTTTCTTTTTAGATGTTGTTTGATGATCTTCTCTTGCTCTTGGGGCTTCCCTTACTGTTCGAGGTCAGTTTATCCTTCCGGTATATATATATATATATATGCGTTCTTTGAATTTGAACACCCCTTTTCATAACACTTGATTCATCCGGTGAATAATAATAAAGTTCTGAATCAGAGCTGGCAGAAGAACCGCCATCTTTACTGCCTACAACTCGATCGCCCTTGAGGTTATATCCAACATTCTAGAATCATAAAATTTATGCATGTTCCGAATAACATTGACATATTAATAATAATTTTATTGAAACATTAGACAAAAATGAAATTTAAATATAATATATTACCTAGCACTAGCAGACAAACAAAAGTAATTAATTACCTTGGATCCGATCTGTCATCTGAATACAAAGAGAAAGGACTAACAAACAGAGATGAAGAGGCTCGTGCATTTGCATTACTCGTGAAAAAAGAGTTCCATCCACGTCTCCCGTTAATGCTAATGTTAAGCATTTACTATTCGATTCGTATAACATTAAATATAATATTAATTGTCTATATTATTTTTGTAGAAGGATATATTATTGTTTATTGGATAAAAAATAATGAGAGAACTAAAATTATAGTATTTATTAATTTAAATAATATTAAAAATTAAATAATTAATGCTTATTCAAACGACTTTTATATTAAGAAACAAAAATAATTATCTAATGAAAGAAATATATATACTTTATTTTTAAAACTCAAAGAACAAAGATAGAATGAAAATGAAATTAAATAGATAGTAGTAGTAGTATATAAGTACTTTATTTTTAAAACTCAAAGAACAAGATAGAATGAAAATTACAATCACTTTCCCCTTCCCCTACGTCGTCCGCCCCAGTCATTTCCTATTTATTATATATACTACTCCGCTGATTGACGTGGCGTCATCTGAGCCGCAGCCTGAACCCAAATGGAGGTTCGGAGGTGAGCCAAACCCAATTATTAAAGCAAATGAATAGTACTCTCCTACACTATTCAAATTGAATTGGGTAACTAATTTGGGAGGTTCAAATTCAATTGGGGAACAGTCTTTTCTTTGCCATTTGAGGCAAGTACGATAAATTATTCTATCTATATATATCACACACATTTTTTTTTTGGGTTAATGTCTGTATCTCTTTAGGGTTTTTTAGTTCAGGGCTTACCAAATCTCGCACTTGCTCAGGAATGTTCTTCAGTACACCTCTGCTTTGTTTTATTTTTTCCAATTTGGGCCCAAGTAGGTATGATAATCTTTCAATAATATCATATATATATATATATATATTTATGTTATATAATTGGTATCTTGATGAACTGATAATTTACTGCGTTTGTTTGGTTTATAAGAAATGATTGGAAAAGAGAAGAACTTGCAAGTTTGAATCCGTGTTTTCTAAATTGTCTGACAATTATTCATCATACTTAAAACGAATTTACCATGGAGAGCCTATTTTACATTTATATTGAGAGGAATTTACCGTATCTGTGTTAACACTGAGTTCAATTGAGCCAATATTTTACTTTGTTTGGTTGGGTGGAACGATTGAAAAAGATAACAACTTCCCAACTGAAAACTGCACTGAAGATAGGATAGTACACCTCATTTAGATTTTGGTAATTTATTACTCTCTCCCTCCCTATATCTATATCTATGGGGATCATACATAATTGGACCTGATTCTATTCTTTTTATATACTATGATTCAAGCCCTCAGATTTTAGGCCTGTTTCGGTATTGGGGCTCGGGTTCTCACATGGATGCAATTTCAAAAGATGATTTGAAAGTGAAATTTAAGTTATATCAGATGATCTTTGTTGAACTCCTTTTTTTTGTGTACTTGTGTGTGTGTACAATGTGTATGGGTTTCTGTTTTCTTCATCATTCTTTATTTCAAGGTAACTTCTTATTGCAAGTTACTCTATTTGATGCTGCTAGATGTTCTTTCGAAATTAAAAGGCAATGAATTAATGTATGTAGTTCAGCTTTATAGTTGTTGTATAAATTGATAATCTTTGCTGTAACATTTGTTTTGTGGAGTAATACTTGTCTTGTAATTATTGTATTTTCAGACTGAGTATGCTCTTAATTTGCTGAAAATTCAATATGAACGAGTGATGTGTTCTTGGAATGGACGGTATGGATGTAGGAATGGGTGATGAAGTTACTGCAACAGCAGTCATCAATGGCACACACCTCCAGAGCAAAGAGAGTGAGTACTCATTACAGCCCAACAGCTCCGATATACTGGAATTGAATGAAATGGTAATACCCAGCGAATGTGATGATCACAAAAACTCACCTGACTTCTTCACAGATACTTTAGATGCTATTAACCTGGATAGAATTGGTGCATCTGAAAATACATGTGCTAGCCCTCGCTGTATGGATGATACTGGGGTCAGGGTTGAAGAGTTAACATTGAGAAATTATAGTAGCGAAAACTTAGCTGTAGTGGGTACCTCAAGTAATATAGATAAAATGCAGACTAGACAGAGCAAGTGGCAACATTTGTATCAAATAGCAGGCGGATCTGGAAATGGGGGTTCTCATGGAGATGCTGGTTACAGAGTCAGCAGTGGGGAAATGTCTAATGTTTGGGCTGATGTAGGATATAAAAATAATCCAGAAACCTTGGATCGAAAATCTCCAAACAACAATCGCAATGAAGTTGCAGAAAATTTGCTGAGTAATACAAGTAAACCTGTTTTGAGCAATTCATTATTCTCCCCTAGTGGCATTAGGTCAAAAATTCTCTCTAAGTCTGGCTTTTCTGAATATTTTGTTAAAAATACGTTGAAGGGTAAAGGAGTGATATGTAGAGGGCCAGTCCGTGAAGGACTGGGAGTTGAACTTAGAGACCAGACTTATCCAAAGGCTGCTGGTGTCAAGGTAGATTCAGGTGCACTACTGATTTCAAATAGAAAAGTTGTTGCACCTGATTCCCATGTAATTCCAAAACCATTATCTTATTTTTGTCCTGATGCTTTTCATGATGGGGTCAGCCTGAGAGAATGGCTGAAATCCGGGAAGAATAAGGTAAATAAAATTAAAAGCTTGTATATATTTAGGCAAATCGTGGATATGGTAAATAATTCTCATTCTCGAGGAGTTGCTTTGGTAGACTTACGGCCATCCTACTTTAAGTTGCTGCTATCAAATGAGATTGTGTACCTTGGGTCATCTGTCCAGATCGAGAATATAGAGAACTTAAGGGATCAAGATGTTCACCACCCAGATAACAATCGAAATGAGAAGAGGCCACTAGAACAGGGTAGTCTTCCCATTGTTAGTCAATGGGCAAAAAAAATAAAACCTGGAGAGAACACAAACATAGTCAGACGGTGGCCTCAGTTTCCAAATAGATCTGGTGTCAAATCTGCAAATGAGTGCAATGTCAATATCGCTGGTCCGCAATTTTCTGGGAATGAATTCAATGAAGGGTGTAAGCCTGCTATAAAAAATAGGACCCAGAGCAATTCCAGAGGCCTTCATGTGTCTGATTCATCCAAATTACTGTTAACTTTTGCAAGTGATTCATCGGAAGTGAAGTGGTATGCCAGTCCCGAGGAGCTCGGGGATAATCGCTGCACATTGTCATCAAATATCTACTGTCTTGGGATTCTTCTGTTTGAGGTGAGCGAATGGTTATTCGTGACAAGAACTTTCTTACAATATCGTATGGTTTTTGCTTGGTAGACCTTATGCTAGACATAAATTAACTGTTTGTTATTGTATACCACAAGTCTACAATCTCTATGATCTTTCTTGTATCTATTTTAACTGATCTTATAGACAAATTCAGTTTGTTTTCTTGTTACCGACATCAAGGTTGATTCATGTATGCTTGCCATTTATTATGCTGATTTTTGTTATAAAAAATTTCTTAAAAAGTTAATACAGAGAGGACTTGAGGAAGCTTTTGAACAGCTTTCGATATTTCTTGAAGTTATCATTTTAGGAAAATTTGAATTCCCCTTTGAACAAGCTTTTAATCAATCCTCGTAGGGACTTCATCAATATTTTTCTTGCATCTTACACGGTTCGATGCAGATGTAGGGCGTAGAACGAATATGAGAATGGAAAACGTCACTTTCATGTTACGGAGTATAGTAGGGGAAGGTTTTTTCGTGTCACTTAGTTGGTACGTGATACATTATCCGAAACATGCTACACTAGGATAACTTTCTTAAAAGATATATTTAACTTTGGTTGAGTTAGTGTCACAACATGAGCATTTTCAAGAGGCTACGCCACATCAGCTCTTATTGGACGCCCACAAGGTGCCTAACCAAATCAAGGTAGTAGATAAATGCCTAGCCCCTAGGCGGGAATTATTAGAATGATTGATCACTTCCTCAATTTTTTAAACACTTTTTAACTTTTAATCTGATTTTTAATGATGCAGGAAATGATGACCATTTACTTTTGACTTGTAGCAGTAGCAGGATAAGCATGTTAAATTATTGTAGTACAAGATATGAAATTGTTGCTTAAAAACTCCTAAAAGGAAGGGTCTTTAAGGTAGTTGATTAGTTTCTCGGATGAGATTAAGTTTGATATGGCTGTTTATGTTATCTAAGAAGAGTCATTGTTATGCTATCCTTCCTAGTAGTTAATGCATTGCTCTTTTCCCCAGTGTATTGTAATTATAGTTCTTGCTCTTGAAGCGGCTGAGAGACGGCATTACTTTTGCATCTTACGTGTACCTTTTTCCTTGTCAGTTACTTTGCTCCTTTGACTCTGAAAGAGCTCGTGCTGTCGCAATGCTGGATCTGCGTTATAGGATTCTTCCTCCGAATTTCTTGTCAGAGAGTTCCAAGGAAGCTGGATTTTGTCTTTGGCTGCTTCATCCTGAACCTTCATCACGCCCAACAACCAGGTACTACTGAACCAGTATGTAGAAAATATTTTGAGGACAGTTACAAGTTGTGCTACTTCCTTTTGTACTGTTGTAAAGTTCTATTAATGTAAGTCAGTGTGTTGCAAAACATGGCTCTAAGTGTATTTTTTTGTGGTTTAGAATGTTAGAAGTTGTACCTGGAAGCAGATAAAATGGTTTCATACAATACATCATGAGTAGAATGCCGCTTCTTTGTGGTCAACTTCAATGACCATGGGGGGAATGCTTCACAGTTGCAAAGCCAGCCTTCAGTACTATTAGATGTTGAGGTTTAAGCCGCTTCCCCCAAGTTCCTAAATGTACCCCCCAAAAAAAATGAATAATGAATAACTCAGATTGGGCATTGGGCATCCCAAATCCCACTTTATCTTATCTAGTTTCCCTTCTATAATTATGACATTATATGCCAATAAGGGTGCACATCCCACGTACAAAAGACCTATTTTAAGATTCATCCAAATAATTTGTAAAGGAAAGCAACTAAATTCAAGAAAACAAAACAAAAGACTTAATGAAAGCGGTGTTAGGTATCTCTCCAAAATTAGATCCCCTTAATCATTCACAGAGTAGTAAAACTGAACACTAATTACTTTGTCTTATGGACAAGAAGCTCAAGCCCTTAAAATGACTTCCTATATCTTTTGATCCGAACCGTCAACTATTAGTCTCTTGACTTTCTAGCGGGGCTTTCAGAAAGCATGTATCAACCTGGACACCTTGAATGAGGCAGTCATTACATCATAAGGCTCCCTAGCAACCCTACAAAGGGGCAATGAGATGTTTGACGATTAGTGACAAGAGGTGAAATATAAGTACTAATGACTTATAAATTAGCATTCTGATATTGGCTAGAAGAATCAAGTTCTCAAGTAGAAAGCCAATATTAACCAGAACACAGAACGAGGCAATCATTACATCCCAAGGCTCCCTAGCAACCCCCCATTGTATACTGTCATTCTGATGTTTGATAGAAGAATCATGTTCTCAACTAGATCTGTTTGTACAAGCCCACCTCTACTTTTACCAGCCTTGCCCTAATTCTAGAACTTGTCGAAGTCCTTCTTGCTTGTGTTGAGTTATATCCAATGATAATGATGTCATGTTACTTTTGCATAAATATGTTATGAAGTTCACATTAGTTTTATCCAGAGCTAAAACGAGTTATATGGCCGGTAGCAATAACCACTTTTTCAACCATTTGACATTGGGGGTGTCTCTAAACCTAGCGATTAATTGTCTAACATTTGTAAATTTTAATTGTTGGTGTACAACAGAGAAATCCTACAATCTGATGTTATCAATGGAATTCAAGACTTATTTGGGAACGAGTTATCATCATCTATTAACCATGAGGATGCTGAATCTGAATTGTTATTGCATTTTCTCGAGTCTTTGAAAGAGCAAAAGCACAAGAGCTCCTCCAAGTTAGTGGAAGAAATTAAGTTTTTAGAAGCAGATATTGAAGAAGTTGAGAGAAGACAGACGACGAAGTCATTGTTTCTTTCTTGCTTGCCCAATGAGTCTGTTAATGCAAGAGAAAACATTTCATCGCATATAAATAATTCAGGTTTAGAGGTCAATTATAGTATTTCTGCACCATTCTGTAATGAATCAAGGTTGATGAGGAATATCGATAAGCTTGAAAGTGCTTACTTTTCGGAGAGATCCAATGTTCAGCGTTCTGATAGTGGGCTGGTAGCTCGCGATGGTAAGGAATTGCTAGAAAACCGAGAAAATTGGAATCGGACATACAAGGATGGTGAGATAAACAAACCCACTGATCGCCTAGGGGCATTCTTTAATGGTTTGTGCAAGTATGCTCGCTACAGCAAGTTCAAAGTACGTGGGATATTAAGGAATGGGGATTTTAATAATTCTGCAAATGTTATATGCTCCTTGAGTTTTGACCGAGATGAGGACTACTTCTCTGCAGCCGGGGTGTTGAAGAAAATAAAGATATATGACTTTCATGCACTTTTTAATGATTCTGTTGACATCCATTATCCAGTGATTGAGTTGTCAAACAAATCCAAAATCAGCTGCACTTGTTGGAATAGCTATATCAGGAATTATCTGGCTTCGACTGACTATGATGGCGTGGTGAAGGTTTGTATTCTTTGTCCTTTACATATTTTTAAAGTCAAAACCCAAACTTTTTCCATATCATATGTGGACCAACACTGAGTTGCCAACTTCATCGTCCCTTTGTATTTGATGCAGTGTATTCTGAGTGGTTATTCACATTAGCAGGAATATATTACCTATCTAATGCAAGACTAGTTACATTTGATTCTAATGTACATAGTGGGATGGAGCCTTTGAGGTCTCACAGTTCAGATGTATTGTTCCAGATGGTTTTATTTCCAAAATAATCATGTTTATAAATTGCTCTCTGATATTATGCCTTTATCTGTCGGTGAAATGTAATCATCTGAGCTGCTATCTAATATAAAGTTTATATCATCAGCGTAACTGAAACGCCTTATTTCATTGATGTGTTTTTTTCTTATGTAAGTTTTTTGTTGTATTTTGTCATATTTTCTTTTCTCAAAGTACTCCACTCCTTGCTGGCGGCATTTCATATGTCTCCCTTCTTTACTAATAAAATCTTCTCGTCTTATAAAAAGAATAAAGTAATACAATATTCCCATGTTTAAAGAACATTTTAAACTTTTCACTGGCTCACTCTTTCCCGTAAAAAAAATAATCCTTCTCTTTTTCTTTTGCCATCCACAAATTATTAATTTGCCTAATGCTCCAAATTATCTATATTATGTTGCTGCTTTTCCATGCATTTCTCATGCCATAACTTGATGGTTGATTTCAGTTATGGGATGCGGGAACTGGTCAGGAGATATCCCAATACGTTGAGCACGGTAGAAGAGCTTGGTCTGTTGACTTTTCTCAAGTGGATCCTACAAAATTAGCCAGTGGAAGTGATGATTGTTCTGTGAAACTGTGGAATATCAATGAGGCACACTCTCTGTCTTTTTCATCTTAAAATTTCGTTATTTAAGAATATCATACACCATTAAACTTTATTTAGAACTGGGTGTCGTAATCTGTTTTTTCTTGTGTCTGTTGTTAATGGATCACTGAGAGGAAATCATAAGAAATCAAATTACTATTCCATCTATCTTTTAATTTGTCCTTTTAATCAAATTTCAAAGGACCTAGATTTGAATCAACTCCACATCTTGTGATTAAGTTGAGCCGCCAAGGCTTAACCCGGTAGCTAGCCTAAGTTAAGTGATGTAGCCATGACTCATCATAACCTATGGACTAGCTATATGGTGTAATTTTTATTATTTATTAGACTTGTAATGTGTGATGATTGTTGACTTGGTTGATCCTTTATTCTCTACATAGTGTTAACTTGTTTTACTAGTTTTCAATGTCAAATGTTTTATTTTTGAACTTTAATTGTGAAGGATTCATATAATTGTGTTTTTAATTGTATTCCATAGTGTTAGTTATTATGTTTTAAGTAATTTTATTGTCGATTATGCTTTTAAAGTAAAACAAATAATGTATAAATTGTACATTGTTAACGACTTGTCGTCATATGGACGTCATGGCGGGTGCCTTTATCGCTTAGGCATCCTGACCGTCAACTAAAGCCGCATCTCGCCGTTGTCACTATGATGTTCGGTATTTCAAATCTTCATATTTCCTTTATCATTTTCTAGAACCATGGTCACCACTGCTGGTGTCGGAGATGGCAACGGTGGGTGGCGGGAATGGCATGAATATACACTTTCTCCTCCCATCTTCCTCTCTCCTCACCTAGGAGAGATTATGTTATCCCGAGACTTGACCTTGAGCCAGAATGGAACTATTGCTGGGTGAAGCTCATATAACCTTACATCATTCCTTCATACAGTCAAACCATTTGGTAAATCACTGCCTTCCATCACTAACTTCAGCGATTACCATCAAGGCTAATCTTCACCATGTTAACTTCTGGTACCATTAAGAACCACTACCCAAAATTAAGAAATAAATAAAAAATATATATATAAACATAGTCAAAGTATAGTTGGAACCCTCGTGGGAAAATTCATAGTCCATTTCATAGTTGTTATGGGGTCGCCATGGTGCCTAAGCGACACCTATGCCTCTTGGCGCTGGAGAAGGGAAAGGCAACGCCTTGGACGCCGAGCTGCCAAGGCTCACATGCCTTGGTTGTTGGCCCAAGTTAAATCATCATAACCTATGGACTTGTTATTTGGTGTAATTTTATCATGTATTAGACTTGTAATGAGTGATGACTTGGTTGATTTTTTATTTTCTACATGGTGTTTGTTTACTTGTTCTACTAATTTTTAATGTCAAGTGTTTTACTTTTGAATTTTGATTGTGAAGCATTCATAGAATTGTGTTTTTACATGTATTCCATAATGTTAGTTATTATGTTTTGGGTTTTGATATATTTAAAATTTTATTGTTCAATATATTTTTAAAGTAAAATAAATAATGTATATATTGCACATTGTTAATAACTTGTCGTCATACAGAAGCCATGGCTGGCACCCTATCGCCTAGGCGTCCTGCCGCGTCTCGATATGGCGCTGTGACGACACAACAAACATGTTGCTAACCACAGCTGTCACTGTTTCCACATCCAGTGACAGTGGTGGCTATGATTTTAGAAATTGAAAAAGAGATGAAGATTGTAATAGTGAAATACCCTTAACTGATAAGCATGAACTCGGGTGAAAACTGAAATTGATTTGGCCTAAATGTATGATTTTGAAAAATTATTTTACGTCAGGGTTCAATGTTTGAATAATTTTATTTTGGGGTTCAATGTTACAAATGTGACTCATTTTAGGGTAAAATAATGATATTAAGCCTTTTTAATAACATCTTTTATTCCCTGCATTAGATAATACTTGGATAACAACTATTTCACCACCCATCCCTTTCCTCATGTTTGTGATCCTCTTGGGCTAAATCTATGCACTGATATTCACAAAAGCTCTACATGTATTAGTATCAATCCCATTCAATTTTTTCCTTTTTGATGCAGAAGAACAGTTTATGCACAATCAGGAACATTGCAAATGTTTGCTGTGTTCAGTTCTCAGCGAAGTCCAGTCATTTGATTGCATTTGGTTCTGCGGATTACATGACTTACTGTTACGATCTTCGCAATGTTTCAACACCCTGGTGTATATTGGCTGGCCATGACAAGGCTGTTAGCTATGTGAAATTTTTGGATTCTGAAACCCTTATTTCTGCGTCCACCGACAACACACTAAAACTTTGGGACTTCAATAAAACCAGTACCAGTGGTTTATCAACCAATGCTTGCATCTCAACTCTTCGAGGGCATACTAATGAGAAGGTTGGTTTCTCAATGCTGGAAGACTCTGTTTTGGAATTAAATACTCCCTCTATCCCGAAATAAACGTCCTAATTAATTTCGGTACGCTGATTAGTAAATTTTTCTTTTACCTAAATTACCCTTTTCATTACTTATTAATTGAATTATTTCTTAACTTTTCTATGACCCAAATAATTACTCTTTCCCACATCATTTAATTTTCTAGATACATTTTTTTGTAACTCTCACATCCCCAATAAGTACATTAAATAGAAAGAGACTTTATAGTTTC
This sequence comes from Panax quinquefolius, assembly GCA_020205615.1. Classification (NCBI taxonomy): domain Eukaryota; kingdom Viridiplantae; phylum Streptophyta; class Magnoliopsida; order Apiales; family Araliaceae; genus Panax; species Panax quinquefolius. The sequence goes on along the minus strand of CM035174.1, from coordinate 106,503,217 downwards.
CAATGTAAATATTTTCACATTTATTCAGTTTCCAATAAAAGTGTAAAAAGATTATGAGGGTATAAGAGGAAGAAGAGAATAAAAATAGTTACTAATATAGAAATAAGACATTTATTTTGGAACATCCTAAAAAGGAAGTTAGGACATTTAATATGAGATGGAGGGAGTAATATTTTTTTTATTGTCCTTCACTATCGTAATTATCCATATTCTCATTATTGCTTTAACTTTCCGGCTTTGCTACCTCAGAACTTTGTGGGTTTATCTGTTGCTGATGATGGATACATTGCATGTGGTTCAGAGACAAATGAGGTGGGCATACTGTTCCTCAGTTAATAATTTTATGACCCATCTGGTTCTTTTAATCATCCAAATTTTGTTTGCTTTTCTGTAAATAGTTGTGTATGAAAATTACACCGTCATGATTATATTTAACATCTTCTGAATCTTTTTGCTGGCAAAGGAAGTCTGAAATTCAAGAGCTATCTTTCATTATCAACATTTTTACTTGATATTGACCTAATCATTGCCTTTTTTCCTTTATAGGTGTTTGCTTACTATAGATCCCTGCCTATGCCAATCACTTCCCACAAGTTCGGCTCCATTGATCCTATTTCTGGTAAAGAGACTGATGATGACGGTGGACACTTTGTTTCAAGTGTTTGTTGGAGACAAAAATCAGATGTGGTGGTTGCTGCCAATTCCACTGGATCTATAAAATTGTTGGAGATGACTTAAAGTAATATCCAGTAGATTCATTATGAAATTACACCCTCAATGCTTTTTGCAGCTTCAGTCCAGAATTTTTCTGAAGGCCTGTACTTAAGCAGATGGAAGTGCTTCAAATCTGCTACTCTAGGGCTGCAACATTTTTGGGTAAAAAATGATGCCAGTATAGTTGGTGTATACAAGATTACAGATTGTCAATGAGCTGAAATTAGTGCAACAGTAGCTGGACAGTGAATACAGATCTTGGAGCTTCATTGTTGACTGCTCAGAAGTAAGACTTGTTTCAATACCAGATGTATGACAAGGTGTGCAGTTAAAAATTTTGTGAATCACATTTGTAGCTGTTCATAAAATAGCATTTGATGTTTGCTCTAGATTAAATTACTGAGATGAATGCTCCAGATTAAAATAGCATTTGTTCATAAATTACTTGTGTGTTGAGCAAGAAATCCAGATTAAATTAAATTCTTTTTTTGGATTTTTTTATTGGAGAGGTTATGAACACACTTAGGATGATATCCCCACCAATGATGACTGGAATCCAAAATTTGCCGTCCCATGTCTTTTAAATGATGATGATGCTGCTGCTGCTTCACACACACACACACATATATATATATATATATATATATATATATATATATATATATATATATATGTACAGTCGAGATCAAGAAGATTCTCCTTAAATAGCATTCTCCTTAAATAGTATTCTTTTATTAAAATTACGTGCGTTTTGGAGGACGCGGTGACATTTTTTGTAAATATGCGGTGGCATTGTATTTACAAAAATGTCACCGCGTCCCTCCAAAACGACGTAGTTTTAATAAAAGAATCTTATTAAGCGAGATATTTAAGGAGAATGCTTCTTGATCTCTGCCATATATATATATATATATATATATATATATATATATATATATATATATATATATAGGCGGATCAGTCCTGGACTTGACTGGACCAAAATCTGGACTTTTTGTTTTAAAAACAGCTATTTTTTTTTAAATATTTTATGGAACTGAAATTTTTATATAATACAGTGTTTTGGATGTGATTTGGATACGTATAACAAAACACGTATGTATAGTCTGTGAAGATTGTACATACATTTTTTGGTATAAGTATCCAAATCACGTCCAAAACATTGTATTATGAAAAAATTTCAGTTCCATAAAATATTAAAAATTTTTTTTAATTATTTTAAAAAAATCTCGATTTGATCGGTCAAGTAGTCCTGGACCGATCCAGATATATATATATATATATATATATATATATATATATATAACTGGGTCACTCTAGCTAGTTTATATTTTAAAACATTTGGCAACTTTTAAAAGATATGAGACAATTTGAAACAACATATTTAATTTAGACTTGTTAACTAACATTTGAGAGGTTAATGCACGTTTTCATTTAAATCTGGACCATGAACATGAAATGAAGAGTATCCATACTCTTCCATTTATTTAAAATAAAAAAGATTCTAGTTCGTTTTCACAACTATACAAGGATTAATGATTAATGAATTTGAGAGTTTTAATATTTAGAACAACAACTATAGTTGCAAGCTTGTTCCAACTTTCTCTCTTGTAAGGCTTTGGTTGTAAGCTTGTAACTTAAATTCCTCCATAATATACAAATATACAAATATCAGTTTCATAATATGCATAAAACATCTTCCATAATATGGGTAATAGTACAAGAAATAGATGGTTGCAACCAAACCCCTCATGAGATTCTATGGTAAAAAAGCTACTCATAACTCATAAGGTTTTCACATCTCCAGCATGTAGTGCATAAGAAGTCACCACAACAAAAGGTCAAAATTAAGTTTATGCATAAAACTAATAATATCAAAACTAGCTAAGAATTCTGAATTCTGTCAAAATATCCACATAATATCCAGCATGATGTTAAAAATGATTTGGACAAGGTGTGAAGTTAAAAATACAAAGACCAACTAATGTGTAATTCCCAAGTTTGAATGTATATGAAAGTTAGTATGTTGGCAAATAAAGGTGTTACTATTATTTTTCTAAATGATTAAAAAGATAAGAAAAGTATGCAATTATAAATTTGCTACCCCTTGTTCTGTTCCAGCTGAAAATTGTGTATCTAAACGTTCATTTTGTTTAAACCTTCACCGAGTACGAAGTTCTGTCTATTTGTAAAGCAGCCTTGTTGATCAAAATGCTTTATGCCATCTTTGGCACTTTGTGGCATGATCTCTTCACATTCTTCTTGGGCTCATAGCTGACGAAACTAGGCTCTCTCTGTGCGTCCTTGTACAGTGAGTACAAGTATTCAATGGTGATGAAACTTCTTTAGAACCTCGTGCTGGTGAAGATGTAGATGACGAATATTCTTTAGGTGCTCTTGCTCGTGAGGACCTAGGTGATGAAATTCCATTTAAAGCTCGCGCTGGCGAAGTTCTTGGTGAATGTCCTTTGATTTTACCTGTTCATCCAACCAATGCCCTTAGAATAATGATCTTCTTTTGTTTAGAGTTTCCTAGGAGTTAGATGATTGAAATTATCTTGACCAAGAAGAAATTTGAACCAAACAAAGGGTTACTAGATAATAGATATAAAATCAAAAAGACTAACTTGAAGATTTGCTGGTGTTGGTATCTTTCGGTTTCTTTGTGGACAAAGCTACCTTCTCTGGGATCTTGTTGCTGCTTGTCTGTTGAGTGGTTACTGTTGTTGATACAACTTTCTTCTCTGGAATTACAGTACAATTTGACCTTTGAACTGCTACCTTGGGCATAATCTTCCTTACTGGAGTCTCAGGAGAGATCGACTTTTGATCACCTTTGGATCTGGATAAATTATCATTGTCTGATGCCTCAGGACGGACTTGTTTTTCATCAGATGTTGCATTAGATGGTATTTTTTCTTGATTTTCAGAGCATATTGACCTTGGCTCCTCTGCTGCTGTTGATAAAAATTTCGTTTCTGTAGTCTCCGAACCAGATGAGTTATGATCACATGTTGATAGCATTTTCTTCTCTGGAATACCATAAGTGACCGATTTTCTATCAGTTTTTCGCCCAAGATTCATGGAAAATGACCTTCTATATATTGGTTGGGCTGATGTAACTATCGTAGGATTCGGGATTTGAGCATACAGTGGACTTTGATCAACTTCTGTGAATGATGATGAGAATTTCCCCCTTGGACTTTCAGAACAAACTGAGCTTTGATCAGCTAACAGAGATTTCCTTGGAGGAAACTCAGAGAAAACTGACCTTATATCAGCCACGGACATTGATGAATTTTTTATCAGTAAAAACTCAGAGCGAACTGACCTTTGATCACTTTCTGCCATAAACAGATCATCCATTACAGCCCCATTCTCATTCCCAAAGATGGAAGCCGGTCTCCCTCCTAAAGAGGCTTCACTTGCCAGATCCCAGCTCTTCCCGGAAGTTTTCTCCTTCTCAACAAGTTTATATGCAAACATCTGAAAAGGAATTTGTGAGACAGAAGCCAAATCAGAACTTCCCTCTCCAGGGAACTTCTTTGAGTACCCTGCCTCTATGTCACAGTAATCTACAAGAGGAGGTGGTGCATCAGGCTGACCATGATCCGGATTTATTACCAGCACCTTCTTGATATAGCGTAAAATCCTACAAATGGATGAGAAACTTGGACGACGAGATGCATTAGATTGCCAGCATTTTTTGGTCAGGTTTGAAAGGTATTTTGGCGAAGGGTGTGGGAAAAGAGGCCTCCCTCCTAATCTTATATTCCGAACCATCTTGTCCCCTTGAAGATGGTCATCTTCAAAGGGAACCTTCCCAGTCAAAAGCTCGAAGCAAATCATTGCAAAGCTGTATACATCAGCTTTCTCTGTATACTTGGTACTACTGCATTTACTTCCTCCTCCTCTTTCCTGTTCAGCTAGAACTTCAGGAGCATACCATATAACAGGGTCAATCCCATTTTGGTTATTAGAGTTTCGAGAAGTGTAACTCTTTATGGAGGTTACACCAAACCCTGTCAGTTTTGCGTGAAAATAACCTTCTGTGGATGATGAATTCCTTGCTTTGAGAAGAACATTACAAGGGTTCAAATCTCCATGATATATCTTTTGAGAATGTAGATATTCCATTCCTCTTGCAACCTGAAGCATGATATCTACTGCAACCGAGATAGAGAATGGAACCCGCTTTCGTTGACCACAATTCTCTTTTATATAAATTCCAAGATTCTTCTGCATCAGCTCCATAACAAGAAATCCCTCTTTCTTTTCCTCATCAAAGAATGCACAAAGGTACTGCACTACATTTGGATGGGAAATTGATAAAACCAAAGAAATCTCTGCATTTAGTGGTTCAATCTCCCCATAAAAGGTTCTTAAAGCAAAATTCTCCCCTACCCAGTGGATCTCCTTATAGTGGCTTCTCCCTGATCCTAATCTTCTCTTCACATTATAATCTTTAGCTCCCACTAAGATCCAACTGGGAAAGACCTTCGATTGTAATGGGTCCGAGCCACTTAGTTTACCGATCAGCAAATCTCCAAGTCTCTGCTCATGCTTGGCCATAACATTGGCGGCAGCTGAAGTTTTCCTCTCATTAACTGATTCATGTAGGAACCATCTATCTTCTTTCCAAGCATTCTCCAATCGATTGCATATTTCTCGAGGAACCAAGTACTGTTTTCCTAACCTCCATTGGAAAAGTTTGGGGTCATTCCACTCTGAGTCGTATTTTCTCATTAGCAGTAGTCTCCTCTTTTGGATATCATCGTGGTCTAATGCCGAGATTTCTGCAGCAGTCTCAATGGCCTCGATGACAACCGAGAAGCAGCAGAACAAGTTGTGTATGTGGAGGTCTACGCAGTCCTTGTTTTGATGTAGGCTAATCGCTTTGCCCCACCAATCTTTAATTTCTAAACAATACTTGATGTAGAGTTCACCTTCTTTGAATATCTTGTGAAGCTCTCTTAAAGGGTATTCAAGAGATTTCCATTTCGTATTCTTGTCTTCGAGCCTTAAGTTTTGCCGTATCTCTTCTGCAATAGTTTCAAAAGCCAGATTGAATATATCAAACAGCAAACAACACTGTCTTTGATTGATAGAGATATCGTGTTTCAACACCATTAGAGCCTTCAAACTTCCCAAAACCTCCCCAATTTGCCGGAATTGATCCATTCTAAGCTTTCCAAATATCAACTTTTATTTAGAAACAAGAGAAAGTAATAGATTATTCTTCAATTTTTATTTATTTACCTTAATTTCTTCTATCTGCAAGCGGGGGCTGGCTGTGCTTCAATTGTTATGGGAGCCAAGTCAAGAGAAATTAAGAAAACCCTCTATGATCCTCCTATTATCAAACAACACCCAAATTCCAAGTGAACATATATTCATTCACGAGGAAAGGAATCATTGAAAAATAACAGCATAATTAGATAAACCCAAAATATATATATATATATATATATATATATATATATATATATATATATAGTAAAACGATCAATTAATTAAAAGTTGATATATGAGTGAGCAATTTGGAAACGGATCAAAAGTATAACGGAAAGTCTGAGGAGGAGGAGGAGGAGGTGAAAGAAACTGTCAGGTTGGTCAAAATAACATCCTTTTAAGAAAATAAATAAATAAATATTTTGGCCGTTGAAATCTCCGTTTTTTGGGGGTCTCTTTAAAATTTTATTTATGGGTTAGCGTATTTTTGTAGGCCCCCTCGATTTTAGCTAATAATTTTATCTATCTGTTGATCAAAAAATACACATACAATTTGGTAATTTACGATTGTATTAATTAATTAATTAAATATTATAGAGAAAAACAACAAAAGATATATTAATGATGACGAATGAGATTGATCATAAATTTTGTGCCACTGGTCGGAACCTCCAAATTTTTAATTCTAATTCTACTGTCACAAAAATAATACTACCTCCGTCCCACAATAAGTATTTTTTTAGGCTTAATATTTTTTCTCAAAATAAGTGATGTGTTAGAACTCCAATACAATTTTTGCAATATTTTCTCATATATACCCTTATGCATTCACTGATATTTATTGCATCTTACCATCACTACAATTAAATGACACTCATTAACTCTTCAACTTCAAAGAAAATATATTAAGGGTATTTTTACCATTTTAGTTTGTATATTGATATGTGTGATTTAAGTTAAAAAAATACTTATTATGAGACGGAGGTAGTACTAGTATTTTCTACTTTGATCGATGGTGAGAACCTCCATCATACTACATCCATTCCTATGAATTGGAATTGGTTGATAGTAAAATAGATGTCCTTTCAATTTAAGCAAATACCCTCAATTTCCAGCTTTAAATTAGCTAAGGGAAAATTAATTAGACAAAGCTTCTAATCAATTTCTTACCATCAAAGAATTCAATATTGAAATGCAATTTTCATTCACTTGGTAATAACCTGAATTAAGAGCAAGTACCGTAAAAGTTTAATCCAAGCAATTACCATTCAAATTAAATTTCACTTGACTTATTCCTCCCTAATAAATTAAAGTGACTTATTGATGAATTTGGGCTTTTGAATCACGATATCTGAAGCTAGCTCCAGATATGCCCATTTGAGTACTGTTGCATGCATGCATGCATGCATGCGCGAACCGAAAATCCTTTCTGGAAAATAAATGTGCACTTCAACTAATTTGATGAAGACTATAATTTTATTCAATTCTGGGACTCCAACTTACCCAAAAACTAACCTGGAACAAGCGACAATGCAGAATTTCTTATCTTTTCACATTAAAAAGCAGTGTGTAAAAGGAATAATAAAAATATATGTATATTTGCACTTATCACCCACTTATTTCAGCGTTTCATTATTTATAACTTTTCAAGTCGTAGGGGCCGTCTGCATGTAGAATATATATATTGATGGGATGGCATACACTACTCTCAGGCAGCAAACCAATTCAAAAATCATTCTCAGTGGCTCCTTAATTATCTGAACTCCAAATTCAGTGGTAGAGGCCCTGTTGAAATCCCAAGATAATCTAATAATCGATCGTGGTATTGATTATCATCGATACTAAAATAAATAATAGTAATATTACGTATATATATAATTGGCGGTTTACACAAGTATTTGAATTTAGAATGTAAGAAAGTTCTATCAGATTTTATTTTTTTTACCTAGGTGTAACCGTGTATACTAAAAAAAACTATACAAATTTAGGTTAATTACATGGGAATAAGTAGTTAAACTCTTACTTTTGTTAGTTTCTTTTTCTTTTTCATTTATGGTTGTTAACTATATATATATTTTGTACCTGCAGGTTGAAACTGTAGGAACTATATATATATTCAAATTTGCAGGTTAATTAATTAAACTCTCGATCTTAATTTTATTCTGACATGGGAGGAAGGTCAGCCGCCTTGCCTTAGCCCTTAGGAGAAGTCCCTCGATCTACCTAATGGGGAAACATTAATTCATTGGTGACGGTGTCATTAACATTATATCCCTGAAGGGCTTGCCAAAGAATTACTAATATTGATTTTGGACCGGACCACAATATTATATTATGGATGTGTGGAGCCTCAGGATGAGGTGGTGGCTCAGGAGCCCAATATAATACTTCAAATTTATATCAGAAAGTAAAAAAGGAAATCATTAGAACGTTTGGAATTATGCATGGGGCATATATATATATATATATATATATATATATAGAGAGAGAGAGAGAGAGAGAGAGAGAGAGAGAGTCACAGTGAAATTATATTATGGTGCCCTGTCTATTACATATCCTTTAGCCGAGCAAAGACCATAATTTCTTCTGCAATTAAGAAATCTTCATCGGTTGGCAGTTCCATCTCCTCGTCCGACAACTCAATATTAGTTTCGACTATGTTTAAAGCTTCTTTAATAAAGTCGGTACGTTCTAAGAAATTCCTCCTTAAATTTGGTATGTTATCCAATTGCTGACCCTCAAGAAGATGGGGCAGCAAATTCCTGTCAACAGCAAAATTTAGGACTTCAGTTTGGAAATCATCCCCCTCCACCATTGCTTCAAATTCTCTTACACAGAGTCTCATTCCCCTAATCTTGGCCAACACGTCCAGATTGGGAGGGATATTGTCCGTAGCACCCTCCTCCTCCTCCTCCTCCTCATCATCATCATCATCATCACCATCACCATCATCACCACCGCCACCACCACCACCACCACCATAAATATAACCATTACCATAACCATTACCATAAACATCACCATCACCACCATCACCATTACCATAACCATCGTCATCATCGTCGTGGTCATCGTCATCCTCGTCACCGTCACCGTCACCGTCTCCGTCTCCGTCTCCGTCTCCGTCTCCGTCACGGTCTCCGTCACTGTCTCCGTCACCATCACCGTCACCATCACCATCACCATCACCATCACCGTCACAGTCACCGTCACAGTCACCATCACCGCCACCACCACCATCACCACCATTACCATTACCATCACCATTTCCATAGCCATCGTCATCGTCGTCGTCGTCGTCTTCGTCGTCGTCGTCGTCGTCATCGTCAGCATCAGCAGCACCAGCACCAGCAACAGACTAGGAGAAAGAATACAAATGGACGGTAATGGAACAAGAAATTAAATAGATGGTTGCAGAAAGGAAAAGAAGAAGAACAAGAGACTAGGAGAAGATGATTTACATTGTTGAGCACAGCTCCTGCATCTATACGAGACCTTTCAGCAATGGGCAAGATATGATCTGGTCGGCTGAGAGCACATTTAGTTGAGTAGATAACAAACTGAATCGACCAGCAAACTTAACGCATAAAACAAAACAAAATAGTTTATGAGAACTGAAGGACTATATATGAACCGAGAACAATATATTTATATATATATGATAAAGTTTCCATTTCTCGTTTTTACTGGCTTTTGGCTCAGCTAATCGTTTGATCTCCGTGAAGCTCTGAAAAAAATTTGAAACAACCTCTAATGAAAAGCGATGCAAACAGTTTAAAGATTTGAATAGACATTTTTGTTTTTTGTTCACCTTCATTATCCCTGCATCTTGAAGCTTCTTCACGTCTCCAGCATAAGGACTATGAACGGAAATGAGCATTCTCTGTTGAAGCTTCTTCACGTCTCCAGCATAAGGACTATGAACGGAAATGTGCATTCTCTGTTGAAGCTTCTTCACGTCTCCATCATAAGGACTATGGACGGAAATGAGCATTAATACTAGCATTTTATTCTGTTGCAGAGAAGAGAGAGTGTGTCTCTTTTGCGTGAGAAGCTTTTGTGTTTGAAGAATGAGCAACCCAGCTTTTATAGTTGATGGATCTCAAAACTTTATAAATTTGGGTTAATTCTGCTTGGAATACGGGCCTATATTCACTATTTATATCTATGGCAGGGTTATATTCATTTTAGGTAAGTTGGTCAATTGACTAATAAAGTGCTAATACGCAGACAAAATTTTATATGTGTCAGTATTTTATTGGCCAATTAACTAACTTACCAAAAAATAAACTTCATACTAACCGGATCCGTTATATATATACACAGCTTAGCGTGAGACGCTCAAGAATAAGAAGAGAGTGCACCCTCCGTTCCATCTTATTAATATATAAATATTTTTCATCATATATATATATATACATAATTTTAATATTTTCACAACTATTAGAGGTATTATTCAAAAATTAATTGATGTATATAATATATATTATTTTATATATAGAAAAGTGAAAGAATTATCGATTAATCACTTTTTTGAATAATAATATACAAACTATTATATTTCTAGTATAATTTTTAAAAAATATAAACTTCAAATATTAGATCATCAAGTTTCTCGGGAGCGGGTGATTTATTATGAATCCGGTTAGTATGAAGTTATTTTTTTGGTAAGTTGATCAATTGACCAATAGAATACTGACACACATACAACCTCGCTTGCGTGTCAGTATTCTATTGGTCAATTAACCAACTTATCCCAAAATAAACTTCACACTAACTATTTTCATTTATTATATTCATGCTCATCCCGATTTGGGCAGATTATCCCATCCCGCATGCAACAAAAACTAAATGTGCACATAAAAATTGGACATGAATATATTTAAATTTTTTTAATTATATTTTAACCCCTAATAATGAGTAAAAATATAAATAGATAAAATTCAAATGAGAATTTCCATGTCCACCTAAAAATGCTAAGCATGCAATAATTTGTTTCCTTGGTTAAACTATGATCAAATCCTGTGCCCCAGCTCAGCTCCGCTCCGCTCCACTCCTCCATGCCAGCATGCAATCTTAGATGACAAAGTCATAAATAAAGTTATCAATTGTTATAGGTTCAAAAAATAGATAATTAGCCAATTTTTATTTAAATAAATAAATTTAATTTAAGCAAGGAACTCCAAATAATTTTCTTTCATGTATCTCAACAATTGAAATTTTACGTCTAGTTCTTGATAATCTGAATTCCAAGGAAACGCAAAAAAGTACTGAATAGCATCTATAGAATGTTCATATGACAAAAATTGCAAGTACTTCAAATCTCTACTTAATTTACTTCCAGTTCTTGAAAATCTGAATTCCGAGGAAACAAGTATCTATAAAAATGTTCATATAAAAAAATGCAACTAATTCAAATTTGTAGTCATCCAAGAACATGAGAAATTTATGCAAGCAGCAGGTTCATCATGCAGGTCCTTCAAGATCTCCGCTTGTTGGATTTGCTCTTCTTATAAAATACTTCTCTGGCCTTCTTTTGCCTTTTCTTTCTAATTTGGTCAAGATTCTTAATTTCTGATCGCACATGAGCATTGGGTATGAGTGAATGTTTCTTTCGGCTTTTGAATAGTCCATTATCCTCTTGTAATCCATGAGATCCTGCCATAAGAAGAACATGTGCAGCGATAAACTAACGATAAACAAAAAAACCGTGATTAACAATCTTCTTTACGTAATAAAAGAGATTAAAGAGCAGGGATGAAAAATATAAAGACAATTGAATTGGATTAGATCTAACATCAACATCAACATCGCTTCCTGTCCCAAGCTAGTTGGGGTCCGCATCCAATGAATCCCATATGAAAAAAGCATTTGATCTAATTTATATTAAAAATATTTTGTACATGTATCCCAATGTCAAGGCCCTAGAGTTTGACACTCAACTTTAGTCCCAAACTGTGCCGCGCTTTGGCAATTCAAGTCCCTCAGCAAGCCTGAGCAAGTCATCCTCACACAACGCTTGCTCACCCAAGCAAACTTGATGCCAATTATTACTAATGACTCGACCTCTCAATCCCTCAAACAAGAGAGTGATAACATGAAGAATTGTATTGAGACAAGTGGTGGATACAACGGCTATAAAGCCCCGTCTAGAAGGCTCCAAGAATGTTCCCAAAAATATCCATGGTATTTACAGCTCTCTTTACCATTCTACTATACTCTAGAGCATCACACTCATTGACATTATACAAAAACCTTTTACACTAAACAAGGGGTAGTTAGAACACTGTAGAATACTCGAAGAATGCGGAACTCTCCATAACCTTGCTTTGAAGACGTCCTGTAAGCGCAAGCATGTAAGCACCCGTGTGTCGTAACCTTTACCAAGTAGGAGGGGGATGAAACCATCTCCCTATTTCCGATGCACGATATGTGGATCCGTCCGGAATGGAGGTAGAGTTGTCTGAACACCTGTTTTGGTAGGCAACTTTGAGACGGAGAGACGGAGATGGAGGCTGTTGTCTCTTTCTTGATAATTTTTCTTCAGAGTACCAGGAAGATTTGATCAGATGGCTGTGCCTCTGCAGCGTAGTAGTAGTAGTTGTAATTTTTCTTCGATTGGTCTTTTTTATTATGTTGTATCAGAGTAGCTACTCAGGTTTCCTTGGGAAGTATTTGGAATTCAGGGGATCCATTGACCATTGGAAATTGATTTTTGTGTAGATAGCTGCTCTCAAAGCTATTTTTAACAGTGGACAACTTGAGAAGAAAGGGCTAGTACTTGATTGATTGGTGTAGTGTGTGGAAGAGCATGGCAAAGGGATGTGTTATATAGATGATATTGAAAACCCGTGGACTTTATTCCAGTGCTGGAGAGGTGCATGGATCCATAGTGGGTAAATCTGGACAGAAGGAACAGGAGGCGTCACGTTAGCTTCTGCTGTACAGGTTTTGGTACTTGAGATCGAGTCTCTCACTCTTTTTTGGGTACACGAGGTTTTTCCCCGATCAACACTTAAAGATGTTTGTGAGAGTTGGCAAAAGCCCTTAATTGCATATTTCTTTGCGGGCTATGCACTTATACTGGTTCCTAGTATTTTTGGAACCCTCCTACAGGTTTTGTGGTTTTGTCTAGTCTCTTGGAAGCAAAGGCTTGTTTTAGCACTCCTTGATTGGATAAACCTTGTTTACACTACGTTCACATCTTTTTAGAATACTTAAATTATTGAAAAATCTAAAACTAGGCTTCTAGTGTAAAACTATCTCAAACTATGAACTAAAAGTTGCAAAATAACCAACATCATGTGACCAAAGATCCATACAAAGACCTTCAGTGGAATATATTGGGAGTAACAAATGGGTGCATCAATGTTCCGTTAACAGACCAACAAAGAAGAAAAGTTACAATTTACATCAGTACATAAGGAGTTTGATGACAGAATGTGAACCGAACATTTATAGTTACTCTCGCATGATAATATATTTGCAAATGAAATCCTTATTGGAGAGCATATGCAGAATGTGAACCAAACATTTATGGTAGTCTCGCATGATAATATATTTGCAAATGAAATCCTTATTGGAGAGCATATAAACTGATCCAATATATGATGGCTTAAAGGCAAAAATAAAACAAGAAACAACATCTACAAGAGAAGACAACAGATCATATGACAATGTATACGATGATACCTAGATATAATGGCTTAAAGGCACACAAATGAAACAAGAAACGACATCAACAATAGAGGAAAACAGATCACATAACGATGAACCATATAAGATATGTACAATAGTAGAGAACCACCACTAACTAAAATTTTTGGAGAAACGGGAAAAAGAAGAGCTTCAGATTTCAAAACATCTACCTGCCAAACTTGTAGATTCAGAACCATCTTTGTTTCCTTTGAAACGTATCATATTGTGCGACCGTTCTTTCCACCTCTTGTATATTCCGGTTTTATTAGCTTTTACTTTTGCACCACTCTCTGTCTTCACCTAAGCATCATAAGAATAAACATTAAACAATCTAGAAGAACCTCCAGGTAAGTAAAATAAGCAAAATAATCCAATGTCAATGACTTCCTAATCAGACGAGTGATGCACCCTGCATACCTAATCTAGAGCAAAGTATAGACATATTGAAGGAGTAACATAACACATGGTTGAGAATAATCTCATTTCAAGTCCTAAGACTCCCCAGATTTCTTACTTTATTTGGTTGAATTTAAGTTTGAGATAACTCTAATGGGCTGTTTGGTTAGACAAAAAAGGGGAAGAATAGAGTGATGCTCATTCGGAGTTTGGTAATTTAAATTTTGGTCAAAATGAGCATTCCGAAGGAATTTCTTTTCCGGTATGCATGTAAAATAGCATTCTGTAAGGGGTAAAGAAAGCTGGCCAATGAAGGGAATGAGTCAAAAACAAAAACAAAAAACAAAAATCAAAAATACCCATGGTCAACTCATTTGTGTCCTCACTTTATCTCGTAAAAACTCTCTCCTCACTATCTCTCTCAAACTTTTATCTTGGAACTCTAAAAAGTTCAAGCTGAAATTTTTTCCATAAAAAATTCTACATCAATTTTTTCTCTGAAATTCGCTAATTGTTTTTCTACTTCTTTCTTTCTTTAAAAAGTTTCTCCAATCACTTTCTTAAATAAATCCATTATCAGGAGTAATTTGATCATTTGTCATAAAAACCACTACGTTCAAATCTACTGTCCTACATACCATACGACATAATGGAATTGTAATTCCCCTTGTTATTTAAGGCGCTAGGCGCCCCTAGACGCAAATGTCTCCTTGGGCCTAGGGCGCGACGCAAGGCACGCAACTCATTTTGATGAGGCAGATATATTTTAAAACAAATTAAGAATATATATACACACATTTAATATATCCCTGGTAATTGCCTGATTATAGTATCTTCTATATCCTTATAATTTGAATGCTGACCCAATTCTTAATATATATCTCAAAACGGGAAGTGTTTAAAAAAGTACCTTCCCGGTAGCGGTCACATGTTGCCCGTTGTTTAGTTTGATGTATTTCTTACTTCTCTGTCACAAACAGATATACATACTATTAAGAGAGAGAGATAAACAAACTTGCAGAAACAGCTAAATAATAGTCAAGATTTGAAACCTTATCCCAATGATACAAAGATTTCTGTTTCTGCCACCCTTCAACATCATCTGCAACAAGATCCAGAACAGTATCTTCCAACCTATTTAGCAAATTAAAAACAACAAATACCAAAACGATGATAGAATCAGGACATTATCAATTAATCTAGCAAATTATTAATGAGATGATCATTCCTTGTCACATTAAATATGGGTATGTACAAGTATTAAATTGCTTAAAGAAAAAGTAAATGAACACTTAAAACTCAGACCATACAGTTGAACAGAAGCAAGATAGCCAGATACAAAATGGGAAACAGTCTTGAAAACTACCATGTCGAATAATTGGTTACTTGTAAAACAAAAGGTTAGATACTCCTGTAAAATAGACGCTCCTGCCACTTTCACTTTGTGAAACTAAGAGACAGATACGCATATTCACAAATATCCGGTGTATCTCCTCCCGTCTGATCACATGATGCTGCAAGTCCTTTACAAACAGACTCTGACCAATTTGGTCATTGATTCTTTCAAATTTCATCAAGTTGCCATTCAGGAATACAGACACGCTTGTCATTCATTGCAACTTTTGGGGAAAATTCGTTAATTAGAGTATATATCGAACCCAACAACACCTTGCTAGGAATGTGTTTTGTTGCAAATGAGCCCCAAAAACCCTCTTCAGAGAAAAGATGAAGAATGATTTGCTATAGAATTGGGTTATCATGAATGAGTACTGATATCGAGTCATCAATTCCGGCTCTAGTTCGCAGCCACCATTATGGATGGAAATTTTATGTTAGACTAGATAATATTCATTTGAATACTTTTACATCATTGAATCTTTGTTGTCAAATTAATGATCATTTTGCTATTACTGAATACAATGCAAACACAAGTGCTATGTTAAATGGACTCGAGCGTGGGTTTCGGATGCTAATATGTGTCTGTGTCAGACCTTCTTGAACTTCCTAGTCAAGATACAGGGACTCAGTTTCAAAAGTGTCCAAATATAGGATACGGATACGTGGACACATCTTGCTTAGCTGAATTGATATATTTTAGATATTATTGAACCATTAACGTTCAGACGTATACATTATTAGCTTTTATATATTATTATATTAAATGAGTTAAAGTAAGGAAGAGGATTTCATTTTTTCTTCATTGAAGAAGAAATAATGCTTCTTCATTGTAGTATACGAACAATTAATTTCTCTTCTATATATACACTCAAAGGCCTAAAGCGTCCAATTTCAGACATGGGTGGCGGACACTAGTGACGGACATATCCCATCAAAAATTTTGCACCGCACCGCACCCCATCCCCACCCCCAACCACTCCATTTAACACCCAGTGGGGCGGCCCCCAATATTTATACCCATTGAGACATTGTCATCCCAAAGTATAATATTCCATTTTATTGTTCTAGGCCACACATTTACCTACAGAGTAACATACATTGTATAATCAAATATACATAATAACCACAACATCCAAGATCAGTATGCACAATACACATTAATCATTACCTCTTCGGCTCGAAGCCTTGGTTTGCTCTCACAGAGAGTCCGGACTCAAAATGCTGAAATGAACAATGAAAAGTTCGTCAGAAGGCTCATAACGATGTTTTCAAGAAGCAAGGAAAATTGATAAAGACGTGATTTTCAGATACCCAGAACCAAACCCACAAGAACCATGATGTTGCACAGTACGGCTAAGGCTAAAATTGTAATACCCATAGAACTTAATTTTTAATATTTCTATAAATAATTGGCTATGTTTAATTTATATTCTATGTATTGGGTCTGAATTATAACTAATTGAGGAAACCATTAATAAATAATTGATGACATAAATTGGATGGATTCTATTTTCTTGGCTTGAAAATTTTGGAGAGTACTAGAGTTAGCAATTTGAATATATATACATATATATATATATATATGGCAATTATCCATAGCATGTACTATGTATCAAAAATGAGCAAATAGCATCTAAAGCATCCGTTCCAATGATCAATTGTTGGGATTAGAAGGGAGGACACGGCGTCCGCTAGTAATACTAGTGAATAGTCGTCTAAATAAACAACTTGGACCATTATACCCCCAATTAAACAGTCTGCTAGTATTAATAACGGACGAGTATTTTTACTAATCTCAGTCTAATCTCATAATAAAGGTTTAGTCTTATTAACTAGGGCTTATAAACCAAAGTTTAGAGTTTTATTAATCAGGATTTAGGATTTATGAAATCCTGATTAAAAAACCCTAAATCCTAGTTAATAAGCCATAAACCTTAGTTAATAAACTATAAACTCTAGTGGATTACGTTGATGTAGATCGCAAATCTTCCAAAATTGTATGCGAATTTTGCAGTTTTGTTGCCAATTAAAGGGTTTTGCTAGAGCAATTTCAGTTCCAAAATTTCGCTTTCCTCTTTTTAATCTTGGCCGTTGATATTTGGAACGGACACTATAGCGGTGTTTGCCCATTTTTGATCCATAGCAAATACATGCTATGGATCATTGTCCTATAAATATATATGTGTGTGTATATATATACAAAAATGATCAAGTAAGGGATCCCTTACTTTCTTAAAATGAGGGACTTTTTTTTTTTTTGCTTTTTTTAAACAACTAAAAAAAAAGTTTAATATTTTATGGAACTGAAATTTTTCCATAATACAATGTTTTGGGCGTGTTTTGAATACCTATACCAAAAAGTGGTGGTACAGTCTGCCCAGACTGTACATACATGTTTTGTTATACGTACCCAAATCACACCCAAAAACATCAGATTATGGAAAAATTTCAGTTCCATAAAATATTAAACTTTTTTTTTAGTTGTTTTAAAAAAAAAAAAAAAAAAAGTCCCTCATTTTAAGAAAGTAAGGGATCCCTTACAGGATCCGGACCGTATATATATATATATATATATATATATATATATATATGGTTAATAATATTTGCTATAGTTCAGTCATAAATAAAGTCGGTCCAATTTAAAATACTAGGATTCGTGTAAGCTAATAACTTATTAGAATAAAAACTCTATTTATTTAGTACTTGTATTGTGTCATTCGTCTGGAACATCAAACGGCAGAAACCAAAGTAGCAACAATGGAAGACAAAGAGCAGACTATTTGTTTTGATTTCGTTGGAGATGAGAGATTTGAATTGAAGAACTGAAATAGTTTATAGAAAAGGTAATAAAACCATTTCAGTTTGTATAATATATAACTGCGATATAATTTGTTACTAGTATAGGACAACAATAATAATAGAAAAGATGGAATAGTAAAAAGAATATTTTGATTTTTTTAAGTTCCTGATTCATAAAGTAACTTTAAACATTTATGGACATAAGAGTATATACAGTTAGTTACTTATGTATGTACTTGGGAACATGAGATGATAATATGTAAATATGTATAGATATGGATCTATATAAATGTCATAATATGTATGAATGATCGAACAGAAACAGATAATAACGCCTATTGACTCCATAAAATATAACTAGTGTATAGTAAATCATTATTATATTACAAGAGTCACGACAGATTAGGCTTTATAATATATATATATAAACACACACACACAAACACACAAACACACACAGAGAGGTAATGCTTAATTAATCATGCTTCCAAATTATATATTTTGGGTATTAAATTTATGACAATCCTGGAATAATAATAAATTAGTTTTAAAATTTTGGAACAAAGGAAATATAATATAAAATTAAAATCATTAAAAAAAAGATTAAGGAATTGTAATTTTGATTAATTTAACAGTCTAATCTTATTTTATTGGTTAGATCAAAAGGAGGGAGTCTAGCGAGTTATACTTGGATTTGTAACAAGTATTGCAGCTCTTAATTCTGGTACGGATTTCATGTTTCTTCAGATTTACTCTAACTAGTTAGGATAAGCTTTTTTTACTTAGTTTTGGTGTTCGACATCGGTATACTTCATTTTGACCCTTGGTATTCAGGAATTAGTTATTTGTACTCTTTATACTTGTTCATCATGAATATCGCATTTTAAACTTTGTAGAGCAATACATTTTGATAATTAATTCATGTGACATTATGCTTATGATTTGATCTTGTTCAACATGTATAGATAGAAAGCTTTTATGGTAGGACACATGTGTTGACTTATGGTATATTTTTGTCAGTATGTACGGTATGGTATAATACCGAGTTATAACCACCTATGGGAGTACCACATGCATGTCTTTCATGGCACCGAAGCATGACACTTCCATGGCGGTATGATTTGTTCAAGGTGTTTCCAGGTGTGTGCTCTGGTGTGTTGGTGATTGTTGTGGGAGGCGTATTGATCAACCTTAGTTTCTATTTTATTTTGTTCTGTGGATAAGTGATGCTTGTACCAAACACCTTTTAATTCTACATGCATCTAGATCTGCAGTCCAATGTGTTGTTACTTTGATTGCTTGTGTGGCTATATTATTTGCTTCTACGGCAATATATATATTCTTTTTGTTTCGAGTTCGATATGAAATAACCACTTAGCCATTTTGTTTCAGTCTTTGTTTAGTTTTGTTAGCTATGTTCAGTTTTGTTCTGATTTAGTGATTATTCGCTTATGTATTTATATGGAGATTCTTAGTTCTAGATTCTTAGTTCTATATTTTGCATAGTCACTTCTATACTTTTATTTAGTTTCTTTTGTACTTTATATTTGTATTGGGCGTTTGGCTCATGTTGTATTTTTGTTCTGTCAGGTAATCAAGGGCTTGTGTGATGAGAGAGTTAACTTGAAAATTCTATACAATGTTTTGAGTTTAGACCTTTGTTAGATTTTAATTATTGTATTGTATTTGGAGATTTTTCATGTAATTTGGCAATTTGCATTTATGGATTAGTTGTCTTGAGTATTTTGGGAGTACTTAGTGCTCTATATACTTTTTGAGGTACTGTTATCCTTTGCACGTGACCTCCTTTCCTTTTCGAGAAGGTGTTACAAAAATACCAAAATAACCCTATTGTATACTCATTTTTAGCCACCTTGAACTTTGATTCAGAAACCAATTAAACCTTATTTACTCCATTATCCCCTACCAAAAAATATTTAATTGGTCGCCAAACTGAATGGAATAAAAATGTTTACTATAGCTGACCAATTAAACATATTTTACCCCATTATTCCCTTCCAAAACATGTTCAATAGAGTAAAAAAGTTAAATTGGTCACCGAATTTAAGTTTTCAAGGTTCAATGTGTAAAAAATGAAACATAAAGGTTAATGCTAAAAAGGATAAACATTAGTGTTGGTTTTATATTTAAACAGTATGACCATTGACCAATAATATCATTAATGTTAGAAGGTAAAATGGTTATTAACATACTTGATTCCTTGGTACTGAGCTTATGAAGTACTCCTCATCCTTGAAGCATTTTGCCTTCCTTTTAGAACCAGAAACTGCAAGAATCAATGAAAATATCAATGATTATAACTTATTATACCAGACTAGTCACAGGTCAGCTATTCCATGAAAAGCAACAAACTACTAAATTTATGCAGATGTCAAAAGAGGAAGAAAAAGAATTCTGCATTACGTATTATTTTCATTTCATTATAAATTTTTTATCTCTTGTGGTCTTCCTGTGAGGTTTCTTTCAGAGTGTAGATAGGGCACTTTATTCATCTCCTCTTTTTTTGTGTACACATTTTTTTGTCCATCGGATGCCACTTGGGCTTGGGTACACCATGCTGGGGCAGCCTTCCTCTCCCTTAAACACCTCCCTCCTTGGCACAGGCTGGCATTTATAGTGAATTTACTTCAACTATCAAAAAGTTAATTGAAACACTTTACTAATTCATATGCAGGGATAGGTTGATTTGTAATAATAATCATGGAATATTATCCAAATGAATTATCTAGTAATCGAATAGTTCAGTTGATAATCATTATAAAGTATAGGTGCATTCTTTTTTTTTCTTTTTTAATTTGATAATGTGGAGTATCCCGACTGCAGTCAGACTAATCTCCCCACCTCGGACCAGGCTTTCCATACAGGCTTGCGCCTGCAGTTCCGTGGCCCTTTCAGGCTTGACATTTGCAGCGAGTGGGATTCAATCCAGGACGTCCAAGTTTACGGTTCGCCCCGAGGCCTCATTTAAACCATTGTGACAAATGTCAGGGTTCTAGGTGCATTCTTGCTTGACTATAAAGTTCCAATCAAGCATTTGGCTTGGAAGGATAACTAAGGAGGTGCTTGGGACTAGTTCTAGGGTGGTCAAAATAAATTCTAAACAAATTAAATTCATCAATGGGGTGTTTGGATAAAATTTAATTGCAGAAAACAGATTATTCCAGAATTCTCATTTTGTTAGATTCTAAAAAATTACTTTTGGGGAATCAGGTTTCACCAAGCATTTTACGCATTTATCCGTACCTGTTGTAAATAAGTTTCTCAATACCATTTTTGGTCATTTTACTGCACTAAAATCTTATTTTGCACTTTTTATCCAAACACCTTGTTATATAAATCTGATTTGGAAACTTTTGTCAAACATAATCTGATTCTGATTTAATTTAATTCTGAAACTAATTCTGAGAATCACTCCAGAACGAGCTCTAGCTCTCTGATCAGAGGTGTTGATGTGTGCCAACAACTCCCTTCTATCCTGAATAATCTGAAAATCCCTCAAGCAATGTGCATCAATATTGTACATAGTTGATGATTTGATGGGTAGTTTGACATGTGACAATCTGTCAACCATAACTTTTGCTTAGTGCAGAAATTATTTTGTTACACCAGAGTCAACATTAACACATTGTTCCTAAGCAAGTTTAATTTCATCAGTTGTGAAATTTTTGTATCAGCCTCCTTTCTAGAACATATGCACAAGAGAATATCCTATTACCACAAGCACAATAATACAAATGGAACAATATGAGAAGTTTCATGGGTAAATGGGGAGAGAGTCTGGACGAGGAGAGAATATCAAAAGGGGACAAGGACAAACCTTTCTTTCCCTTCTCCTGTGAAGAGGTGTACTCGGGTACAATTTCCTGTAAAAATTATGATAAGTATGTATCACGTTCAAGAGAGATGGAGAAAAACAAGAAGAAAGCAATAGAAGAATTGTAAAGCATACCTCGTACTAAAGTTTTCAACAATTTCAAATATTGCTATCAATTATTTTTTCAGGGATACAACCAACATACAAGTATCTTCTTTAACTTACCCAGGCCTTGGTTTCACTACATAGACCCCTGGGGACTAGCCTAAAGTTAAATTAAAAGCTCCTTTAATCTTTTGGGCCACACTTGTATACTGAAAATGTAAGCTAATCCAGCCAAGTTGGGAAAAATGATGTACACATGGACTGTGTAAAACATGTGCAAGTCATCTGACCTCCTTATGGGATAACTTTTTTTTGGGAGTTAGCTAGGATAGTTATAGATCTTAGCCCACATTTAGGTCAGGCTACAATGATCCGACCAACTTCAGAGCCAGCCAAGCCTGGTTCAATCATAAACAAGCCCGGTGGTCACAAGAGTGATTGATGATTGGTTAAGGGTACAATAGACGCGTGATTTACATTATAGTGATGACCTAAAGAGGACTGTTGACTTCAAATTTATTTTCTTTCAAAAATACTAAAAGGATGTAAATGCATCTTTATTGTCAATTTTTTTTTTGCTAAATTTGTTTGTATATTAAAAAGCAAAAAACTAAGGATAATATAATGAAGATCAGAACATAGAACTCTTCTCCCGAGAGGGCTACAACACCTAGATAGACTGGGAAACCAATTGTCTAACCTAATTACATTATGCCTCACAACCCGTGGTTAGGCAAAAAGAAAAACACTAACTAAATTTTTATCGTCAATTTTCTCTCGGCTAATAATAAAAGTTAATGGTGGGCCATATCCCCAGAAATAGAACACTATACATTCGCTCAAACCCATTTTCCCAACTTTATTAATTATAAACCTTATATAAGAGAATTAACTTATTTTGACAAATGTAAAGTCTCAGACTCTGTATGAAGCCCTATAGATAAAAATAACATCATGGAGAATAAGAACCTTTTCTGACCATTCCCTTAAAGTAGAAATAAATTCAAGAACAGTTCTTTAATATCATGAACATTCTGGCTATACCGGATATACCATGTTAAACAAAAAGAATATTGTGCATATAGAATCATAGTACAACATCCATGTGGTTAATCAAGAAAGGGTTCACATGTTTTCGTCAAAAATTACCATCCCGTGTTATCAAGGGATACTATGTTGGGAAGTTTACCTCTGTCAAACAATTAATCAAGTGCTGCTGATGCACTTTACTTATTATCTCCTCATGATTAGCTCTTTTCATCTTCATGACATCAAGCCCATGACTAGTACGTCCCTACATACGCTTTCATGTCAATGTAAAGTGATCAAATGGATAACAAAATAATAAAGTCAACCCATTCAAAAGTAAATTGAGCAATTGTTTTTCCTCTTAGCATTACGTAGAACCTTAAATAAACATATATCCACAATAGCAAACATGTAAAGAAGAACATATAAATAGGTAATAACCCATGTAGCAAAGACAAAAGGACAATGATATACATGTATTGCAAGTCAGTTACACAAAAAAATTGAAAATGTCAGGATATTGACACCATAACGTAAGAACAAATACTTAAATAGATGTGCATGATTTTTCATATGAAAAAATGTTTGATATTGTAGTATCAACTCAATGAACAACAGCAAACAGAGCAGAAGCAATTATCACAACAATTTGTTATTAACTACACAAATCAAATACATAAAAATACACTAAGGTAGTGTTTGTTTACCTCTTAATACCTTTTAACAGCTCCAATTCGGTAAGAGGATAAAGTTGTTCGGTAAAATTTTGTTTGCCTCTTATCGTCTCTTAATCAATAAGAGGAAGATATATATTTAAACCATTAAGAGTTGTCTCTTAATGAAAATTTTAAATCTATGGAGCCTCTATAAATATTGTACTCCCTCCATTCAAAATTTTAATATATCATTGAGTTTTGAAAAGTCAATTTGAGATATTTTTAATTTTAAAATTGATATTTTTAAATTTAAAAGTCATTCAGATGTTTTATACTTTTTAGTTACCAAACAGCTTTTTAAGTTCAGATGTTATTTCACTCAGAGGGAAAATTTATTAAGATATATTAATCATTCAAATCTTAATTGCTCACTTTTATCAAACACCACCTAACATCCAGATAAGAGATAGATAAATTACAATGGGCCACATGGAGAAGCCCTCCTGAACTTATTCCGACACCACACAAATGTTCTAGAAAGTGTTAGGCAGGCCTAGGTGGTGAAGGAAGCTTTGAGCGCCTAAGCCTTGTAGGCAGCGTCTAGGAGGTTTCTTAGAGGTGTACTTATTTTCCCTTTTCTTACTAGTGAAAGTGTAGTGTGGAATTTAACGTGCCAAAGTTAGTTTTATAATTAATATTATAAAGAAACTTGAGGTGCTTAATTTTATTTGATTAAATTATATACATAACCTGGTAGCAATTACGGAGTCCTAGTATAAATGTCGATATAAGAGAGACGATATAGCAGAGCAAAAGAAGCAATAGCAGCCGCTATTTTGAACATTGTCGCACACTGGGGTAAGAAATATTTACTTACATGCCACTTTTATATGCTTATGGCTCTACAACTATTATTTGTGCTTAGAATTCTTGTTGTGATCCAATCCATGACCTGACCCGAATAATATTTTGCAGCGACCCAAAAGAGAAGATTAGTTAGACTTGGTGGTGGTAGCGCATAGGGGTGATCATTCGAATAACCGAACCGAAATGGCTATTCGGTTATAACCGAACTATCGCTAATTCTACTATCCGAAATACTAACCGAAATTTGAAACTAACCGAATTACCGAATACCGAATTACCGAATGTACAATTCGGTAATTCGGGTAATAACCGAACCTGTGCTCAAAATTAAAATTAAGAATACAACAACAGATTACAAAGTAACTTAATACTTAACAGTTAACAGCAACATACCAACATCCAACATGCCAACATAAACAGCATGACACATGAGCAACAAGCCAACAAATACAGCAGCAAATTACAGCAGCAACAACATCAACAACATGACTGATGACTCAAAGGGCTGGTAGAAGTGGAAAATGGGGAATTTGGAAGGCTAGAGGTAAAAGATTGTGGAGACTCAAAGGAGGGTTTTGATGTCAGGGGCTTCTAAAGTGAGGCCAATGACTGTGGCTGATTCAGAGGCGAGGTCGGTTCTTGGACCTACTGGAAACAAGAAACAGATATCATCAAGTATTTGGAAGCCTGTGGCAAAGCCATTAAGAAAGGTTGATATATTACCAGAGGATGTTTCTTTGGAGGCAGACAATAAACCTCTTTTATCGCCTACTGTTGTTGCGTCATCGTCGCCTCTAATACATTCTATGTCTGTTTCTTCAATACTTCGTCGACAAGGGTCATTATCGCAGAGATTGAGTCGGAGAGAGGCAGAGGCTGGAGATGATGTAACGAGAAGCAAGAAGAGGCTGAGGAATTGATTTGAGATATATGATCTGGGAGCGACAGCTAGGGCAAAAAATGATGTAACTGAATAAGTGATTAAGTAAAATACTCGTAGATATTAGATAATTGAATAAAATTATTATTTTTTAAATATTAATATTCGGATATTCGGGTACCCGAATTATCTGTTTTTTAAAATCAAAACCGAAACAGAATAATGAGCAATAAATCGGATATAACCGAAATAAGGAAAAAAACGAAAAAACCAAAATAATTCGGTTAAAAAAATTAGGTTCGGTTTGATAGTTCGGTTTTATCCGTTTTTTGCTCACTCCTAGTAGCGCATGCCGTATGGACCCATTCACTTTTTGGCCCGCCTATATATATATATATATATATATATATATATATAATTTGGTCTCACTATCTTTATCTTCTTAGTTTTGTAGCCCAACTAATAAGTTAGGTTACGCCCCCAAATTCGGGTACCTTATGGTGCTACACGATATTAATCATCAACATACATTCACATGTATCCACATGTAAAATCTTACCAATATGAATGTAATTACCAACTATTACAGACATAGTCTTACAACTCCCAGGTTCTCAGACCTTGAATTCTTATTACATGATATTGTACTGAATATATAATACAATATAGTACTTCTAAATATTACAATTCGTAATCGTTCTTCTACTCGTTCATCTTTTTAATTTCCTTTATATCTACCCGAATCTTCAAGTCGATCTGTCTCTACTAAAAATATATCATTTCAAGCAAGGGTGATCATTCAATTGCTCAGAAAATACTTGCAGTTGATTAACAACAACAAAATCAAGAATCAAATATTCCCTCTATATTTAACATCAGCAACATAACAAAAGTTGCGAAGACATTTCAAATCATACAACATCACAAGCCTTCTCGTTTAACAATTTTTGAAACGACATACAGGCTTCAAGCTAAGCGGTCATAAGATCTTGAACTTTTTATACATTTAAAAGGGTTTGAACAGCTAGTCTGCTATAAACCGTCCAAACTTAAGGGCACGTTGGGTGATCAACCCTTTGTACCTTACGTTGATCAACACTACATGTCGAACGACTTATTTTGCGTTTTACCGTCACCCGACAGAGTATGTCGGCACTACCCGACAGGGTAGATCGGAGTTAATCCAACAAAACTTGTTCTTCTCATACTAGAGTCCAAACCCAAAAACAATTTGGTTGAACATCTCTACTTAATCCCAATAACGTTTGAAAGAATTGTATTCAAATAAATAAAACGTTTTAACATGTGTCTAGCCGATACAATTGGCATTAACATAACTCTTAAACAGTTCATGGATATCAGAACTTAACAACATTATCAAAATGCATTATAACAAAGTTTGAACACATACAAATACAAAAAGTTTGCATAAGTCTGGGATTCACACAATATATAAGTATTGTGTAACTTGAGTCAACATACTAGTGGTTCATAAGAACATAACTCACATAAAAACCTTATCAATATGCATTATAGCAAAGCTGGAACAACTTATGCAAATACCGAATGATTTGTACAAGTTCACGCAATATTTCAGTATTGCATAACTTGAATCATACATACGAATAATCATAAGAATATAGTATGAAAACTTGCACATACCAATAATTGTACAAGATTAAAAAAAAACTAGCATTCAATATAAAAAATTGGATGAAGTTAGGATACTTGCCTTAACGGTCTTTAAAACTTGACGTTAATCGCCTTTTGAAAGTTTTACACATTTAGTGCACATAGACATACCAATTAGCCACGTATAAACGTCACTCATGGTTTACATCAATTTTATTCCATGTTTTATAATGTTCGTTTCATTAGAATCGGAACACTTTTTAAATTCGTCAACAATTGACGAACGTTGCACGCCCGACTTGTCTCATCCGAACTCCCAAACGACACGCCATTGTGTACGATTGATACGCCCAATTCATCTACTATTCCTTTGTTAACATTCCCCTAGACCATATTCCCAAAGTCCAATGATGAGAACTTGGAAATACTTGCCAAACATGGCTTGTCGCGTTCTGAAAGAATCAACAAGCCTCGTGCCCAATTACACAACAAGCCCTATAGAGGTTTAATTTCGAAACTGATCCCAACCTTAACTCTCAATTCTTACTAAATGAAAGTTTTAGGTCTACTTCTTAGCTTTTCGGATCATCTTGAATTATCTAAATCAGAGTTCGTATGAAAAAATTATGCCCATTTTACTAACTGACACTCTGGCGTCCGGCGCCTAAACGGTAAAATCCGAATCAAATTTTTAATTTTTTTCGTCTTCCAACGATTTCAACGCTTCTACTTCACGCTTCATAACTTCATCATCCTAAATCATCAGAATGAGTCCGTTCTTGAGTCAATTCTTGCTCGTAACATCATCTACACATCCCTCGAACGAAATAATTTTTAAGGTTCTTTAACTTGTCGGGAAATCAGGCTCAAAAACACTTTGTGTCATTTTTCACCGATACATTTTAACGTCAAACTTTCTAAACTTCACAACTAGCCAGAGGCGGAACTAAAGTGGGCTGGCAACCCGACCCTTTAGGGTGGCGCCTGAGGTGGGGGAGCAACAGCAGGCGGAGGGGCAGAGGCACCCAAGACTCGCGAGCGGGCGATCTGCATCTGCGATTAGCCGATCTGATCTTCTTCTTTTTTTTTTTTTAAACTACAGTGAAACGACGTCATTTCACTTAAAAAAAATTTAAATTTTTTTTTTCTTTATTAGGTTTTGGGTCTTATTTTAACTATTGTGCGTCTTTTCCCCCTTGTTTCTTCAGCGCCTTCACAGACTGCCGCCTCCCACCCTCTTCGACTCTTCCAGCCTTTGAGTTCCTCTTGGGACTTTTGGCTCACGGCCGCCGCCTCATCTCTTCCTTATCTTCTCCATCATTGGCATTGGCCATTTGCCGCCTGGCCTCATCTCTTCGCTCTGTACTTTACAATTTGGTGAGTAATTTAAGTAATTTTTACTTTTAATTTATCCTAAAATTTAGGGTCTTTCAAATTTGGTACTATTAATTTTAATTTAGCCTAATTACTTTTAATTTAGCCTAATTTTAATTTTAATTTTAATTTAGCCTAAAAATTGATTTTATCTAAAATTGATTTTCTCTCGTTAATTTAGGAAGTCTTATTTAAAGTGTTGATCTCATATTATTCCAAGTGTTTAAATTAATGAAATTATTGATTAGTAATCGATGTTTTCATTTATACTAGATTATGGATAAATACTGATTGATTAAGCGAAAGAACCGCTGAGTCTTCTAATAATCAAATACCAAGTTCAAGCAAGTGGTGATTTTCACAATTCACGTGTGGAGTTAAATCAATGATATCATTAGTGATCCGGTTACGTAAATCAATCAAGACTTTGCTATTGTGATTAGAGATCAAGTTCAAGAGAGTATTTGATTAGAGGTCCATGTCAACCAATTGCCCATAATTATCCCCAAAAAGTATTTTCTAATGTGAAGAGAAGCTTTACCGCTTGGTTTAAAAATTTTGATTGGTCGAGTATAAGATTTCCAAGGATTCTTACTTTAGCTTTTGTCGCTATCTATTTGGCAATTCAAACAGAGTAGATGCTTTTACAAAAAAGGTTTTAAAGAATCGAAAAAAGCAATCGAAAGATTTCAAGAGAGCATGTGGTGCTTCAATAGTGCTCATAATGATGCTAGAATACAACTTCAAGGTTTTAAAATCAAAGGCAGAGTGTGTCACATATACTACTACTAGCACAAGGGGCAAGAGATGGAGGTCATTTATCGCACACGCTTAATCTACGGCTTGATGTCACACGCCTTCTTTTGAAGCAAGGTTTGCCTTTTAAGTGGGCATGATGAAATCATCGACTTCATCAAATAAGGGGAAATTTTCTTGAGTTTTTTTGAGTGGTACAAACCTTGAAATGAAGAGGTAGGCAAGGTAGTTAATGAGAATGCTCCTAGAAACAATCAAACGACTTCTCCAAAAATTCAAAAAGAACTAACAAGTGTTGTCAGCTGTGTGGAAACTACACTTGCCATCATCAATGATATTGGGG
This sequence comes from Panax quinquefolius, assembly GCA_020205615.1. Taxonomy (NCBI): domain Eukaryota; kingdom Viridiplantae; phylum Streptophyta; class Magnoliopsida; order Apiales; family Araliaceae; genus Panax; species Panax quinquefolius. Next base: position 106,473,503 of record CM035174.1, on the reverse strand, counting down.
ACAAAATATTTTCTATTACGGTTGATGAGTCTCGTGATGTTTCAATAAAGGAGCAAATGGGAGTTGTTTTGAGATATGTAAACAACCACGGAGATGTGATTGAAAGGTTTCTTGGTGTGGTATACGTGTGCGACACGTCATCTATTTCTTTGAAGAATGCTATCGATGAATTATTTGCAAAGCATAAATTGTCATTATCGAGGTTGAGAGGTCAAGGATATGATGGGGCTTCAAATATGCGAGGCGAGTTCAATGGATCAAGGCTCTTATTTTAAAAGAAAATCCATATCTAAGGTATGTCCATTGTTTTTCTCACCAACTCCAATTGGTTGTTGTTCTTTGCCGCAAGAGCAAATAGTATTGTGAGTGATTTTTTCAATATGTTACTACGATTGTGAATGTGGTCGAGCATCATGTAAAAGGAAAGATAAACTTAGACAGCTTGAACGTGATAGGATTGTGGAGATTTTGAAAAAGGGAGAAATAGTTGGTGGTAAAGAAAAAAATCAAGAAATCAGTTTAAGACGGCTAGGAGATACTCGTTGGGGGTCACATTACATAACTATAATCCGTCTTATGTCTATGTGGACTTCCGTATTACAAGTGCTTGAAAATGTGCATGATGATGGTGCTTCTGATGATAATAGCGGTATAGCCATAAGTTGGATTGATAAGATGGAGAATTATGAATTTGTATTTGTGATGCATTTGATGAAATATATATTGGGAATCACAAATGATTTGTCACTTGCCTTGCAACAAAAAGATCAAAACATCAGTGCATCTTTGTAGATTGATTGGGGTAATGAAAGCTCGACTACAAAGATTTTAGGGAGGCGGAATGGGAGAATTTTTTCAAGGAAGTCAATATATTTTGTGAGAAGAACGCGATCCCAATAATTAATATGGAAGACAACACGAGATCCCGCTATCAGTAGCAGAAAGAATGGACAAAGTATTACTAATTTTCATCATTATCGTGTTGAGATTTTTTGTCAGGTATAATCTCTTTAACTCTTTTTTCATTATTCCTATCTAAAAATTTATCTTTTTTTTTTTATTTTTCATTATTACAATGTAGGTTGTTGATTCAATTGTTCAAGAGATGAACAATCGCTTTTCGTAAGCAAGCACGAGTTACTTTTATGCATATCATGCCTTGATCCAAGGGATTCGTTCTCTCAATTTGACAAAAATAAATTACTCCATCTTGCTGAGCTTTATCCAGAAGACTTCTCATTGACGGATCGCATGATACTTGGGGATCAACTTGAAAATTACATTTATGATATGCAATGCGATAGTCAATTTCTTGGGATCGAAAATTTGGGTTTGGGAAGTCTTGCTAAGAAGTTGATCAAACAAGAAGACATGTGACTTTTACATCAGTATATCGATTGATCGAGTCAAGCTTTGGTTTTACCAGTTCAAATCGCTATCGCTGAAAAGAGTATTCTCTCATGATGAAAATTGTCAAGACCGATTTCATGTAATAAAATAGAGACGAGTGGATGAATGACAGTCTAGTAGTTTATATTGAGAAGGATATTTTTTTAACAATTGAAAACGAACAAATTTTGAGACGTTTTCAAATTATGCAGACTCGCAGAATACATTTGTCTGCTCTCACTCGTACAACCGAAAGAAGCTCTGCAAGCGTCAATAAATAAATTTTTTTTATTGATGTATTTTGCCCCCCCTTAATATATGTTCTGGTTCCGCCACTGCAACTCACTCATCCGAAGTCGGATTGAGCTCGTTCTTAAGCTTACGGCTCACGTTTTCAACCATCTACAAACCCCCCGAAAAGAAAGAACTTTTCAAAAGCGCTAACTACCCGTAAACTTGGCCCGAAAAGATACCAAGCCGAAAAGATACCAAGCTAGGATTTTTCATACTTAACACCTTTAAGGAAAATTTCGCCATAACTTCGTTATAATGTATTTTACCCACCGTTCCACTTGGAACTTCTTCGTAACTTGCTTATCTAGGATTCCTTTTCGGAATCCATCAACAACACATAGACAACCATATACAAAGGTCCGTTTACAGTCCACTACTATAGTCTTTTCATCCTCACGCTTAGGCTTACATTTTAGTTATTCGATAACTTAACATGCATACTTAAGGTAGTTTAACGAGGTTAACTCCTAAATACGGCCCTCTCTTTATCAAGCTTTTTAGCTCTTGCTCTTGCTTTCTCTCTAAACACAATTAAACTAACTCAAGCCCACTCAATTAAACTAATCCTCCCCTTGAGTTAGCTTAATAAAACAATTAAACTAACTCAAGCCACTCAATCATCACTTCTTCAATAAATGCACTTAATGGAGGAGACAACCAATTAATGACTTGTCTAGATGAGGGGCTTTTAGGTCCTTACGTGGGCGACAATATGTAAGGTGGAGGGGACAAATGGTGAGTGATAATGCATGACTCACCTTAGTCAAGTCATCCAAACTTGGACATAGCAAAAATCGGCACAAGCTCACAGAGACCAGCCCGCCTACCACAAAACGCGCGGGCTTGGGGCTTCACTTTTTCAAATTTCACCAAAATTGATTGTTTTGGACCTACCTGGGCTATGGCCCGGCCCGTTTGCAAGTCTATCCAAACCCTAGGCTCAACCCTTAGCTCAAACCTAGCCAAGTCTTGCAAATCTTAACCAAGCCTTGAAATTCTTAGGCTTAGTTAGTTAAACAGTTTCTTATCTAGTTAGGTTAACTTTTTCGGTTATGTTCTCGTAATCTGTTCGGTTAGCCGAAAAACCGATTTAGTTTCGCCACTGATCTTCATTTCCCGAAGAAACGCTATGTCGTAATTCGAAAAGTCGAAAAAACGAAGTTGTGCTTTTAGCGTTAATAATGTTTTTAAGTCTTTTCTCGGGAAAAAAATTATTTTCCACATTTACCCTTCAAACATTCAAAAACGCTCATATAAAACGTGTCGTGGTCATATTACAACCAAGTCACATAAAACACAAATTATCCATAAAAATATCATTTTATTAGATAATTTCTTATAAATCCTATTTACAAGGATATTCAATCTTTGTAACTTTATTAGATAATTTAGGGTTTGGACGTTATCTCCTTTAATTGTAACTTTCACATTCAGTTTTAGTGGATTCTCCTGCCTCCTGCCCTGTGGTTTTTGCCAATTTGGTTTTATACATAAATCTTATGTTCTTACTTGTATGATTAGAGTAAAGACTAATGAAGTTCGCATTGCAAGAAATGTTGATGGTGATGATGAGGTTCATGTGAATTATTCAAGCAACAATGGTCAAGCTAATGATGGTGGAGCTGATACTGAATGGTGAGAAAAAGTCTCTTAGATAGATTAGGGGATGTTTGATAACACTTACTGATCACTTAATAGGAAATAATTTTTCGGTCACCTACTTAGAATGCCAAAGGTTTTATCAAATGCACTAAACTGGAGCAAATGGAGCTTATTCGATAAGCATCAATAGCCTCAGTTTTTCAACTAGACTACCTGCTTAATGCTTTTTACACAAATAATATTGTGTACTCCTTTTATTAAGTCCAACATATGGAGTAACTTTTATCAAGTTTTCACTCTTATCTGTTTAATATGCAATGCTATGCATATTAAACACACACATATGTATATGATCAAACTTTTGTTGTCACCCACTTTTTTTCATTTATCTCAAAATTTATTGTTTATATATTGCACGTACAATATTTTATTGTTAGCTTTAAGTTTTATTCATAATTCACTATAAAGTTAAGTAAATGTTTATTTTGAAAATAATGTACATAAAATAACTATTATATTTTATTTGAAATTAATGTACTCTGCATAATTGAAAATGTTATAGTAATAAATGTCTAAAACATTTAGTAGCATTCTAATAAAAATAATCTACATTTATAACTATCAAACAAATTTGTTCAAAATATTTTAGATTGTTAAATTAGGAAAGTATTGTCATTCAGATGTTTTAATTTATTAACTATCAAATATCATTTCATTCAAATTTCAACTTCAGTCAGAGCTCTACTTTATTCAGCTCATTTTGAAGCACTTAATCATCAATTATTTTTTATTCAGTTTTATCAAACAGTCCCCAAATAAAAATCAGAAGACTCAAACCTCAATCTTCTTTCAGAAAGGAGATACGAGTTGAAACAACCTTCATGTGAGAGATGATACACCCTTTGAACTAAATTATCTTATCATAAAAATCTCCACCACCACCCCAACCCCCACCCCCCAAGCACCACCCCAAGGTTTGAAGTGTGTTTCCCATGCACAAGGTGCAGGGTTTGAATGCCATGGGTGGTTACTGGGGTTGGGGTAGTAAGAATTATTACCTGTAATAAAATAAATTTTAAAAGAGAGAGTCCTCTTTTTTGCATTTCGCCCACTTTAGTAGGATCCATCCTGTGATCCGATTCTGTGGAACTCGAAATGATTTAAAAAATTGCCTTGGCCCTACAATGTCATGTCCTTTCATATGGTGTGCAATATTTTGTCATAATATTGTACTGTTACGACGATATCTAGCTAGGTCCATCACTTATCAAAGAAAAAAAAAAGTCCAGCTTGGCCAACAAATCGTAAATACGCGCATTACTATGAACCTAGATCTGGTAAAATATATATTATCAAGCATTCCTACATTTTCCAATTGTGAAAATAGCTATGATTAGTGGACAGACACGAACAAGGACGTCGAGTGTCTGATACGCTACATTTTTGAAAGACAAAAGCACGTGAAAGATATATATGTACAATTTTTATAAATTTATAACATCATATATGAATATTTATATTTTCTAGTCTTAACAATTGTAATTTTGTCATTTCTCTAGATGTATCATGTTTTTGGAGACTCAAATTAAGTTATTGAGACCATTGGAGGTGTCCCTTCTTCTAGGTCTCTTATTTGCTCAATAAGTTGGGACACGTCCCTAAGGTGTGTACAAACAAGTGACTACACGTGAGTAATGACCAACACTAGTGGCACACGGTATCACATGCAGATTGTAGTGTCCTACAAATCATAGGAAAAAATCAAGGGAAATATCTACAATATTATAGTACCCACTACTAAAGCTAACAAGTGGAGCATGCAGAAGAATACTACAGTCTACAAAAGAAAGAAAATAATGCAAAATCAAATATAATATGGACTAAGTGCATGCAGTTACAAATTATACACTCAAAAAAAATAAAAAAAAAGACACAAGGTCAAAAACTTACTTGTAGATTCTTTGACTTAGCTGCTTCACCTTCTACTTCTAATATGGTCTTCTTGGGTCTAACATACATCAGCATAAATGTGAAGTGTACATAAGATTAAATGATAAAAGGAACAGAAAGTGGAGGAAACTAAACACCCCTGCCCAACCCAAAATGGCTTTATGTACCTAAGAGTACCCCTAAAACCAAATGTGTAATACATGAAAGTATCATATAGCATAACCAAAGTCACATAAAGGGAAACACAATCCACAAGCAATGGAAGCATCAAATCTAAAATATAATTTGAGAGTGTGACCAGCCCCACCAAAATATATACTCCTTCCATTCTATATTGAATATCCTAATTGTGCTTTACACCCTGATTAAGAAATAAATTTTTTTCCCAACTTACTTGTTTATACATTTTTACATTATCATTAATGTGGTAAATTCATTTTGACCAATTACAACTTTATATGGCTTTAATGAGTATCTCTTTAATTAATTTCTCTCTCATACACTTTCTCTATCTTAATAAACTCACTTCTCTAGTATGAGAATAAAAAAGAAACGAGGGAGAATACATTTATAGTATAAATTTCCTATGTACAATACTCCATAAATCTTTTTATTATTCCAAATATTTTAAGGGTATTGTTGGAAAGATTTGACAGAAATATTGACAATTATAGACGTACGATATTTATTTTGGGACATCCCAAAAAGTAAATTAAGACGTTTAATATGGAAAGGAGGGAGTATTATAAATACAAATACTATATACTTTCTTCTGTTAAAACCTTTATCTTTCTTTAGTTTTCAGCTATTGGTAAGAAAGAGACCAAGATAGAACTTTAGCCAATGAAGTTCTCAACCTTGTTAAATGCAGGTTACACAGTTTCAACTTCTTTTAACTTCTTTCACAAGGCCTCTCTCCATCATGATCTTTCCCATTGGTTTATTTAGGCTCTCGTGATGTTGTAGATCAGTTACATATTATATTTGCACAAACTAAGCACATGCCTCAATTTGGGTAAAATTTGGCCAAAGAAACAGAATTGACGCCAATTTACCAATTTAAAGACCCAATTGGCAAAAAATGAACTTTAGGGATGAACGAAACATTGGGGGTGGCAACTTGGAGAGATAGAAGTGTCATTATGGCTGAATAGAATTCTCATATTTTTCTGAAAACAATAAGAAATTAACAAGCACTTAGCTCTTTGCTCGTGCATATGGTTGGTACAAGCTCTCAATTTCTTTTGACATACCATAATGTTTCAATAAAAGCAAAAAGAGCAAGCATCACTCATATATTCTCACAAAATATTCGAAATCAATTTTGTATTCGATGGCATTGAGATCTTCCTAGAGTCATTCAATCCATTTCCTTGTAATATGAGACATTTGACACCATTTATAAAGGTGACTGCTCTATAATGCTAGCACTTGAGAGCATTTTATTTTACAAGTACTTTAGAGTTTAATTTATTCCTCTCCTCATATGTTATTAAACCTTTAGTTCCCACAACCTTCCAACACTCTAGAGATCATCCATGTGATTTCCTTCTGCCCTTATCGAACTACAGTTTACGATACCTATCAAACTAATTAATTTATCCGCGAAATCAGAATATCCTTAACTTTTACAAAGCCTCCAATACTATTTCATTTATCCACGAATTCAGAATATCCGTATGATTTATAAAAAGTGTATGTTGTAGTATAACAGAATAATAATTCATCCATCAAATAGCATCTGATAAAGAAGACAAATGAAAATGAAATTTAAATTTCTTATAAAGACCTTTAAAAACAATGACATACAAATTACCTGTATGCTTTCAAACGCTCAGAAAAGGCCAGTGCTTTTAACTCATAGCCACCAAGATGATTCTTGAACATTGGATGTAACCCTTCGCAAGGTAATTTTTTCGCTCTTCTGATGGACTCTTTAGATTGATTTTCTTTGCTCTTTAGATACCTTTGGAATGCTTTACCACAGCATTGCTGCATAGATTTCAGTTCCACTGACAAATCAATGATTTCTTGAATTCTATCTGAATAAAGATCAATAACTGTTTGGGGCAAATGCCCGTAGACAGTTTCTCCATTTGAAATTGCATTATCAATTTTTGACTTGACACCACAAACATCTTGCAAAAACTCATCCTCAGTGGGTGCAGCACTAATTGGTCTAGAGAGAAATAGATGAAGATCCAGAAAACTAGGCATATCTTGAGATGTAACAAAAGAGAATGCAGAACCAGGTCGACCAGCCCTAGCAACACGCCCTACTCGGTGGACAAAAAGCTTAGGACCACAGGGGAAGTCAAAATTGATAACATTATCAAGCAACGGTATGTCAATTCCCCTAGCTGCAACGTCTGTCACAATCATTAACATAGTCTTCCTTGCTCTAAACCTTGATACATGAGCCTTGCGAGCATCTTGATCCATTTTACCATAACAAACTGAAGGCACAATTCCCTCTTCTCTAAACAGATGGTTAAGGAACTCGACATGATATCTTGTCGAAACAAAAATCAATGTCTGATGGTCAGATCTGATTTGTTCCCTAATCAAATACATCAAAGCAGCATATTTTTCCTCATTCTTTAAGGTGAAAAATTCAAGCTTCAAGTCGGGGCTTATCTTGGTCTCCAAATCAATTCGTGTAATCTGAGGATCCCGCAGACCAGCATTGACAAACTCAGCGAGGGCACGTGGTAAGGTTGCACCAAATAGTAAGGTTTGGCGGTTCTCACTCAGCTGGTTCAAGATCTCGTGCAACTGCTTGGCAAAACCCTGGTTAAAGAGACTATCAGCTTCATCAAAAACTACATACTCCACAGAGTGCAATGACATATCATCAATCTCAGACAAAAGATGCAAAAGCCGTCCAGGTGTTGCAATAATGATATCAGGGTTATGAGACAATTCTTCAAACTGGTATTCCATGCCTTCACCACCAACTATTAAGCTAATACGAAGATCTGCATCAATAGAAGAAAACATCACTAGGCTCCTTCAAAAAGTTTGAAAACAGAAAAGTAATTAAATCACTAGGTTCCTTCCAAAGATTTATATGCCCTATTATTTGCCAAAAAAAAAAAGTTAAATCACATCCCCTTTAAGATTTATAATAGATAGTAAAGACTAAAGAAGCAATAAACTCCCCAAAGATTCAAAGCCGTGGAAGAAACTAAATTACAAGTTGTCCAAACTTGGCCTTAATCTATGTTACATGGACTTGGAATCCCAAATAGGATACTTAGATGTGTCCGACATTGGACTTGCCAATTTTTAGAACATTTTTCACTATATCTCCCTATTTTGAAGTGTACGGACATGGGTCCGCTAGACACGGGTATTCTTGATAAATGAAGTGTCCATGCAAGTGTAACAGATACCCTAATATCTAGATCGCTTCGGGCTGAACTCAGACCTCAAATGGACTGGAAAATTGAAGCCCAAGTTCAGCCCTAATGTCTAACTCAGGCTTCGGGCTTGCTCAAATAGGGGAGAACATCCAATTAAAAGTCCAAATCTACTAATCCATCCGTCCCATATTAAACTTTCTATTTACATTTTACATACTGATTAAGATAATATTTGTTCCCAAATTACCCTTTTATGCTTTCTAAACATACATCAATTTTAGTAATGATTCTCCCTTCCCTTCCCTTAATTAATTTTGCATATTTCTTTCTCTTTCATCTCCTCTGATACTCCTCAATTCATTTATTGCATTAGCTACTAGCCTACTATGTGATATGCTAATTAGTATGATTTTATTAACATTTTAATTTCTTTGATATTTTCAATGAAAAATTGACAAAGTAATTAAGGGTAATGTAGGAAGAATAATTAAAAAAGTGATTTGTAATTTCAAAAAGAAAAGTGATTATTTATTTTGGAACCACCTCTCACAAATTAAAATTATGATTTGCTTTATATAATTGAATTTAATTGATGAAGTGGAGAAGAACATGAACAAGTGAGACGAGATCAGAGAAATATATAGAAATTTAGAGAAAGAAAAGTAGAATAGAGAGGAAATTAGAGATTATCCGAAATGCAGCCATGCTAACTGCTATTAAAAATAGTTAAAATATTACTATTAATAATTGCTACTTAGATATAGATAACTTCTTCTAACAACTAAATAACTTCCACTATCAACTACTTGATAATTATCTATATTATGACGCAACCCAAAAAGGAAATTAGGACACTTGATATGGGACAGAGGAAGTAGTATAGAAAGAGAGTTGTCGGGGTTGAAGGAATTCAAAAAAAAAAATTAGTAAAGAGATTTTATTAGAAGGAAGAGAGAGTACATAAAAAAAGGCCTAGCAGCCCTCTAAATAAATACAAGAAAAAGAAGGAATTATAAGCTAATAAAACACTGCCCTCCAATCTTTATGAAAATCATAAATAGCCACTCCTTTAAAAGTAGTCCCATAGTCGAAGCCCACAAAGATGCTAAAAAAGGAGATTATGTCCCAAAGAAGAGGAATAGAAAGCTGAGAATTATCAAATATCCTAGCATTCCTTTCTGTCCAAATATTTTTATTTTATGAGTTTTATTATGGATTTAAAATTAATTGGGTTGACGTAATTGTTAGGTTATTTTAGTCATTTCAGTCTTTTTATTAATAGCCCAATTGTACTGCATACAAAATTTATTCAAATTTTATCATCCTACATCAAGGGTACATGAGTCTTATTAGCTCGAACTGAACCAAACACCCCCTTACTCAAATTCGGCTTGTATTTTTTTGTTTGGCTCAAATTCGACTCGGATTAGAGCTTCAATGTTCTTTTGTCATCCAGATTCGACTAAGCTCGTTACTCACTCGAGCTCGACTTGACTTGTTTAAGTTTCGAGTTACTTATGAGTAAGGGTGTAAATGAACCGAGTCAAACTGAATATTGAGTTGCTCAAATTTGGTTCACAAAATTTATCGAGTATATCGTTTAGTTGCCGAGTCGAGCACGATCTTTAATCAAGCCCGAGCAGTTTAAACTTTTTCAACGAATATGATCCGAATACTAATAGAAAATTGTAATTTGAAAAGGTTCGAATAATTTATTAAATTTTAAATTTTGTTCATATTTGAATCATTTATATTTCGAGTCGGACTCAAATCAAAATTTTAGTCGAGCGAGTATGAATCGAGCCCGAACTGTTTGCTCATTTTACAGCCTTGTGAGATTTTTAGCGAGTATGAGCTTGAATAATCTCAAAGTTGATATGATCCATCTCATTTGGCATATTAAAAATTTTAAATATAAATTGAACAAGTAAGAATCATAGAGTATAGTTCGAGTAGAAATCAAATGTAACAATGTATCGTAAAAATTTTAAAATCGTATTTGAAACTATTATTGCTTGATCCCTTAAAAGAATAAGGACCATTGAGTATGGTTCCATTAGGGATCGCAGAAAAAAAAATGGTTCAAAACATTAGACAAGCGAGGATGCTCAAATTCGACTTGTTTTTAAAATTGAGTATTAAAATTGCTTTGGATTTAACACATTTACTCTACAAATTTGAGACTAACTAGTAAATTTTTTCAATTTGATCCTTATTCGAGTATCAAACTACTCGGTTCGATTTTCACCCTTGTAATAGCTTAGTCTTTGAATGATTTTTTCAGTAGTCTTTGTGCATTGCTTCGGTGTGGTTTAGCTACAACTTCATTTGCGTATAGAAATGAATCCTATAGATAGATGACGCTTCTTTAGTTTAAAGAGAATGCACTGATGTATATTAGTTCTTTTTGGCTTGTTTGGTACGAGTTACTACTTACTAGACAATGGGATTAAACTATTAGTCCAAGCCCTAGTACAAATTTGGTAAAAAATGGCAAAGAGTATACTTTAATTGTGAGCATTGTGCTTTTTTTTGTTTCCGATGTTTCATGTGTATGTCGTGTGTACTCGGTTTCACCTCGTCTGGGCAGCTTCAATGCATTTTTACTTATCAAATAAAAAAAATGACAGATAATTATATTAAAAAATTTGAAAAGAGAAAGTGGGGGAAGAGATAAAAAGTTTAAAAGAGAAAGCTAACTAATAAATATTTAGAGAGTGAACGCAAGTAAAAATTTTAAGATATGCAAATTGAATAAAAAAAATTGAGAGAGTATCTAGAGGGGGAAAGTTAGATAAAAATAATCAGGGCAAATAATTAGAGAGAGAATAAATAAAAATTTAGAGATAAATAGTGAATAAACAAATTAAAGATAGAAAGCAAATAAAAAGTTTTAGAGCGAGAAAGTTAGACTAGAGGAAAAAAATTTGGGAGAGGAAAAAATAGAAAGAAAATGTGAATAAAAAATGTAGAGAGAGAGTGCATAAAAAATTAGAAAGAAAAAGTAAATAAAAAATTAGGGAGAGAAATAGAACAAAAATTAGAGAGACGAGAGTCAAATATATTAGAGAATAAAACTGTATTAAAAACTAATTATGAATTTAATTTTTGTATGGCAACACATTCCCCAGGAATATATGGGAATATATAGTAACTAATTCCCTAGAATTCTCAATCCCACAATCAGAGCCGGCCCTGGGCAAGGGCCACCGCAATTTTTTTTATAAACTTGTGTATTTATGTGTAAAAAAAAATAAAATAATAAAAAGATTAACGATATTATGCATTAAAAATAATATATTAGAAAATATTAAATATGATAGTATAATTGATGATTTTGCATCTAAAAGTGCAACAAGAAACATTTTAAATGATGTTTTCTGGTTTAGATTTCATTGGGCAAAACTAAAGAATACTCACTGTAGTAGAATACTCACTGTAGTTGGTAGGTTTTACTGATTATACCATTGAACTTTTAATTTTTCAAATTACACCACTAAACTAATTATTATTTTGAAATTGGGTCATTCCGTTTAAAAAAATAAACGGACGTTAATTTTTTATCTATATTTTATGAAACTTTACTCATTTTATGGGGAAAAAATTAAAGTTTCTAATATTTTTTACTAAAAATAATAATTATTTTTAAAAATATTTAAAATAATCTTTTTTTAATTAGTTTAATGGGGTAATTTGAAAAATTAAAAGTTCAATGGTGTAATCAGTAAAATGTGCAAACTACAGTGGGTAATTCATTAGTTTTGTACATAAAAAATTAACGTCCGATTATATTTTTTAACGGAATAACCCAATTTCAAAATAATAATTAGTTTAGTGGGGTAATTTGTAAAATTAAAAGTTCAATTATATAATCAGTAAAATTTGTCAACTACAGTGAGTATTTCATTAGTTTTACCGATTTCATTGATATTTTTATTTTGTAGGTACATGTGATGATTCTTTGCTTCGATGACATTTTAAAGTGTTCTTCCTTATCTTTTGTAAATTCTTATAATTTTAATAAAAAAAATTAGTTGATAATTTATTTATTTTTTAATTTAATTTGTATAAAGGGACACACTTGAAAAAATTTGCCCTGGGCCTTAGAAAACCTAAGACTGGCTCTGCCCACAATATATGGGTATATTGTATTACAAGGAAAGAGATTCTCATATACAATTTTTTCATAAAGAAGGCTCTAAACTCTGGTATTATTGAGGGAATGAGAATGAGATGCCCATTACCAGCTCACTTTCAGATGTGCCAAACATAGCCTAACGTTGGCTCACTTTCACATGCGCCAAACATAGCCTAAAGTTAATCCACAATGAAGTTGTAAAAGGGATTAAGATCCTATCCATTTATGGGGTAAATGGAGAGCCTCTGTTAACTGTTTTAGTGACAAAATTTGAAAAATACATACAACCTCATCAGTAAAAGCTGATAATTAGTGACACCGCCATTAGTTAAAAGTTAACAATTAGTGACGGCCCTATCGCAAAAGGTTTGAGTTTTACCAACAATTTAATCAAAATTGTTACTCATAAGTAAATAGAGAGTTGTCCATTTACCGTCAAATGGAGAGGAACCGAATCCTTGAAGTAGCAATGGTGGTAATGATACACAGGTGACCAGAAAGTAAATTGTGAATTTAAATAGGGGCCCTATTTTACAGTTAGAGGATCAGAGTTATCAGATACTACATAATGAACTACGTATTGGTACTTGCATATCCACGCATGGTACTTTTATGTACCGATACTCTAAATTTAACATACCCAAATATTTCTTTTTTTTCAGCATCTATTTCAACTAAAATTAATATTTTAGCTATATTGGATGCTCAACATCACATTTTAATAAATAATTTTAGAACAATCAAATTGTTGATTCAACCAAAAAACTTTTATAAAAGCAAACTTTATTGCATTTAAATTACAAGAAAATTCCAAACTATAAATAATATCATACTTTTTATATAAACATATATAAGTTAATTGTCCTGCGTGTACCGACTAATAAGCCAACCAACCTGCAGCGATTTGTGCACCAACACTGAAGAGGATTTTTCATTAAGCTAAGTATGTTTATATACTTTTTATAAAAACATATATTATAGTACCGACTAAGTATATATGTTTATATACTTTTTATATAAACATATATTACAAGTGCTTGAAAACGTGCATGATGATGGTGCTTCTGATAATAATAGCGGTACAGCCATAAGTTTAATTGATAAAATGGAGAATTGTGAATTTGTATTTGTGATGCACTTGGTGAAATATTTATTGGGAATCACAAATGATTTGTCACTTGCCTTGCAACAAAAAGATCAAAACATTGTACATGCTGTGAGATTGATTGGGATAATGCAAGCTCGACTACAAGATTTTAGGGAGGCGGAATGGGAGAATTTTTTGAAGGAAGTCAATATATTTTGTGAGAAGAACATGATCCCAATAATTAATATGGAAGACAACATGAGATCCCGCAGTCGTAGCAGGCGTCACAGACAAATTATTACTAATTTTCATCATTATTGTGTTGAGATTTTTTGTCATGTATAATCTCTATAATTTTTTTTCATTATTCCTATCTAAGAATTTATCTTTTTTGTTGATTTTTCATTATTACAATATAGGTTGTTGATTCAATTGTTCAAGAGATGAACAATCGTTTTTCAGAAGCAAGCACAGAGTTACTTTAATGCATATCATGCATTGATCCAAGGGATTCGTTCTCTAAATTTGACAAAAATAAGTTGCTCCATCTTGCTGAGCTTTATCTAAAAGACTTCTCATTACTGATCGCATGATAACTTAAAAATTACATTTATGATATGCGATGTGATAGTCAATTTTTTGGGATCGAAGATTTGAGTTTGGGTTTGGGTTTGGGTTTGGGAAGTCTTGCTAAGAAGCTGATTGAAACAAGAAGAAATATGACGTTTACATTGGTATATCGATTGATCGAGTTGGCTTTGGTTTTACAGTTGAAACTGTTAAAAGAGTATTCTCTACAATAAAAATTGTCAAGACTGACTTGAAAACCAATTGCCTCCTCTCAGTCATACAAACGAAAGATGCACTTCAAACGTCAATAAATAAATTTTTTTTACTAATATATTTTGACCCTCCTCAAAAAAAGTTGATGCTATGAGCTTTTGGTGTCAAGATCGTCACAATTGCACCCTCGGCCTCCCACCCATGCATAAAGGGGAGTGCAACCAACATACATAATTACACAATAATACATAATTACACAATATACTGCAGTTGCCTTGAAAATTTAGAAACTGAATCACACAACCACAAGGTTAATATATATAGTACAGTGGTATAGAGGATAGTGTGCCAAGTGATAAATTTTTTACCTGTAAATCGACCGAGATCTTTAGTGTCTTTGAGGATCTGAAGGGCCACTTCTCGGGTGGGGGACAAGATGAGAGCCCTAACGCCACCCTGAGACACACGCTGCTTCAGCTTCTCGAGCATGGGGACGACAAAAGCAGCCGTTTTACCGGATCCGGTTCTCGCCATGGCGACGACATCAGCTCCGGAGAGAATTAGAGGTATAGTTTTGCGCTGTATCGGAGTGGGGACTCTGAAGCCCTTGCGCTTCACTCCTCTGAAAACATTGGGGCTCAAATTCATCGACTCGAACCCTCCGGATTTGGCTTTCTTTTTGTTTTTCTCCTTTTTCTTAAGTTCCGTTATGGAGCTCACCAAAATCTCCGCCATTGAAACGTTTTTTTGAAGAAATCTAACTCGTTTGTAGCGTTTGAGGGAGAGGAAGGAACGGATTTTATAACCTCGAAAAAGACCGGCTGATGGGCCTTAAAAAAACCCTTGAAGAAAGCCCATTTTGTAAAAATTCACGGGTCTGTCGGATCATATTTTTACATTAAGTTATGTTATTATTTAGATTATATTTTTTCCCACAAATGATTTTTTATGCATATGCATATATTATTAACAAGATCACCAACCAATGGTTTATTATATATAACAGGCCCATGATCCGGACCAATCCGAAATCCTCTCCGTTATATATACATTAAATATAAGATAAATATTTAATTAGAATTTTAAAAAGATAGTTGTAATTATTAAATAAAAATATATTTATTTAAATAATTATTATTGGATTCTATTTTTAAGTTCATTCAATCATTTATCAAATTAAATATATATTTTTGTTATATTCAACTGAAATTTAATATTTTTACTTTTGGCAAGAATGAATCTCAATGTCTTATGCACCTAAGCTAAATATTTGAATAAGGTGTAGATTTATTTAGTTATGATAATTTAAAAAACAATTATTTGTATTTTATTTAAGCATGTCATGGAATTCGATATTAGTTCCAAATACAAGACATGATTAGGCCCACCTGTAAAAATCCAAACCGCTGAATAAGGCGCTAACTTGGGGGAGGCAGGTGAATAGTGACCGAGGTGGCAGACTGGCAGGAGCCGAGACAAGCTAGGTGGACCCCACATTTCTCCTTAACCGGTCACCGTCTTTCCCGGTTCTCTCTTTCCCCAATCCTTTTCTTCCTCCCCTCTCACAAACTCAAACCCGAAGAATCCCAAGAAAAAGTAGTGTAATTAGATGTTTTAAAAGTTGTAGCATTGCGCTTTCTCTCTCTAAAACTTGTATTTCTATCTTTTTCTCTCTCTGCGCGGCTCTCTTGAGCTTAATTTTCCGAGTCGTCGCAGAGAGAGAAATTAAAGCTGATTTCAGAAAGAGAAAATGGAGATTTCTAACAAGTTTTCATTTGGTGTTATTGCCACATTTGCTCTCGTTTTCGCCATCTATTTGCCGGCGGTTCAGGGTCAGGCTGTTCCTCCAGTCCCGGCACCGACCAGTGATGGTGAGTTGTTGTATTGATTCTTCACATTTTTCTTTTGTTGTTAAGGAAATGCAAGTAAATAGTATTTACTAATTTGGTTTGTTGTTGAGAAAATGCGCTTAAAGGGAATTTGACATAAAGTTTCGATTTTTTCGTGTTAATTTTTCCCCTTGATTAATGATTAGTATTGTAACAAGATACTTCTACCATATTATTCTGTTGACAAAATGTAAAATTGCATTCGTTTAGGTTGAATGTGATTAAATGTTCATTAACCAAATCAGAATCCTCCTTTCTGCTTTTGTATGCATTATGTATCTATCTTTCTATCTATGGTTTGTTGAATGATTTGGCATAAATTAGTCTAAATCGGAATTTAGCAAGTAATTTCTGTTTGAAAATTCACAATTCATTGTGTTTTGTATAAAAGTTGTTTTCTTCCTCTACAAGTGCATGACGCATTGTCATCCAATACCTCTTCTTCTTCAAATATGTATTGATCAATTGTTGAAATAGAAAAGGAAGGTGAGTATGAATATAATTTGTTTGGTTTATATTATGGGGTCATGTTTCCATAAGAACCTTCCCATGGAAAAATTTAAAGGAACAAAGCTAGTTCCTTTCTTCATCTTCTCATTGGCAGGGTGGACAGCTAAATCGCTCAAAAAAGTTAATCCGGGAGTTGCAAAGTAATCAAATCATAACATATAGATGAGTTCACTAGTTATAGAAATATCTTTTGTAGTTGTTATTTTATTTGTGAACAAACTCCAATTTCTTATACTCCTGCCCAAACTGTGAGTTGCATATGATTTTCTTATGATATTTAGGTTTGTCGTTAAACAACAAACTGACATTATATTTTGATAATCTTAACATGCGTAAATAAGTATAGAAGGGAGTATGTCCTTTGTTATGTTTCTAGCCGTGTTTCGAAGATTAGCAATTACCATTCATCTTGATGATTAAGAATCTTTCCACCATACGTGAAGCTATCTAATTCGTTTCTTGTTTCCTGTTTTTTCATGAAAAAATCAGAATAAGTTATGTACATGCCTGAAGGCTTTGTAAACTTTAGTTGTATATAGGTTTGTGGATTTTTATTATCATTTTTAGCATAGTGGTATTTGTTCAATCATGATGTGTGAGTTTAGGAAATACAGAAGGGCTATTTCATATCAACATGTTCCCCAATATACACAAAATTTTATTCATATATATATATATATATATATATATATATATATATATATATGACCCGACACAAAAGCAATTCATCTACCCTGCACATCTATTTTCTTATTCAAAATGTCCAAGTTCTTAACATTTTAGTTTAGAGAAATGCTATAAATTATTGTATTTTATTTTATTTTACTAAAATTCCTGGTCACCTCTAGACCAATGTTAATTCCACCTGAATTCAATTTTTGTGTGAGGTAATAACAACAGAACAATTTCATTTCCAGGGACAGCAATTGACCAGGGCATTGCCTATGTGCTGATGTTACTGGCTCTGGTGCTAACATACATCATCCACACCTTTGACTCTCCCATCAGCCTTTAAACTAAACTAAGATTATTGGTTTTCATGCCCAAGGAGAAGGATGACAAGCTGTCAAGAAGGATAGAATCAGGATCAGGATCTGGATCTGTATTCGTATCTATTTAAAACATTATGGATTTGTAGTACTTGGGCATGTAATGGCTCTTTGTATTTAGTATTCTCGCTTGACAAATTCTTGGATTTGTTCCAACTGCTAATGTTGTACTCCTTTTAGTTGGTTGGTAGTTCCGACACCATTATCATTCATGTGTTTTCCCATGAAATTGTATTTCTTTTTTCTAATGGTAATCTGAGTCGAACGTTTTTGAATAATCAATGTCATCTGTGTTGGATTGTGCATTGTACGTAAAGTTGCCAAAGAACAAATTTTCAGAAGAGCAATACCTCAAGATAAAGTAGGAACAATTACATATTATAGTACATTTTTAAAAGTAATTACAAAAATCATACATTCATAAAATAATTATAAAAATATGACATTTCATCATATATATTTACAATACTAATACAATTAGGAGTCCTTAAATTAAGGAATCAATATTAATGGGTTGACATGGCAAATTAGTGTCCATCTTAAAATTGGGTTAATTTTTTTTGAAACGCGTGATAACCACATATATCATTTGACTGGGACTCTTCAGTTACAAACCCTTGTTCTGCCTACTGAAACCCTTATTTCTCTCTTCTCTTCGTGCATTCTTCATCTCTATTGATCGTTTCTAGTAATTTATTCTACATTTTCGTGATCGTTACTCGTTACTAATTCAGTCGATCTTTTGTTATATGCCATATTAGTCATTTCTCTTCAATTTCTTCCGATTTGGGGGTTCGAGTAATTTCATTTGCAATTTTTCCAAATCATCTTCGTTTCAGGTTGATTGTGTTGTACTATATTGTTTATAATTTTTTTTTTTGCGCCAGAGCATTGGAGTTCCTTTGTTTTTGGTTACCCAGATTATGAAGGAAATTAAAGTTGAAAAAAAGTAATATATCCATTTTGGTTTAGTTTATACAGTACCTTTAATTGAGTTTCTCCAAAAACAGGTATAAGCATTAAATTGAATTTTGTTTTGTTTTATTTATTTTCCTTGTTTTTGCAGCATAATGCAATTGAAAGTGTTTACAGAATTTGTGTGTAATTTTTTAGCTTGTTGATTGTAGTTCATTTACGTGTTCATTTATATATTACTAGGGTTCCTGGCACACACACTGTTGTTTATGTATTGGTTACCATTAATATATGTTTTGGTTACTAACATATAACTGTTTGGTTACTTCATGAGTATATTTTTTGTTACTGTTAGCTTATGATTTGGATACCATTCTTTTTTCCTCAATTGGGATTTTGGTTACTTTTATATGTTGTTTTGGTTACAATGTATTTGCTTAGTATACATTGGTTGACTAAACTAGGTTTGGTCTACATGTTGTTTATGTTTTGGTTACCATTAAAACATGGTTTGGTTACCATCATATAACTATTTGGTTACTTCTTTAGTATACTTTTGGGTATACATATTTTTGTTTTGGTGACCTTTAAATTAAATTATGTTTTGGTTAATATTATATATAACTCTTTTGTTTACTACATAAAATGGTTTGTATTACATATTGTTTATATTTTGGTTACCATTAGATTATATAATAACTTTTTTGGTTCTTGCTTTATTATGGTATGGTTAATGTTATATTATGATATGATAACTATTATCAGAAGTCAATGTGGGATGTTGGTTATTTGTTATAGTCTGCTTTTGGATCTTGTATAATTGTTATATATATGTTTTGGTTAGTATGCTTCTTATTTGTTGGTCACTACGTTCATTGTTTATGATATAAATATTGTTTATATGGTTATTAATGAGTGTGTAAATCGATTTTGTTTATTTGCGGTTATGAGATCTTTACTTATGAGGAATCGCAATGAAAAATTCAATTTGAAAAAGTTATATATTGGTGTGATACGGAACTGTAGATTTCTCTCCGTATTTAGATCGCCTCCACGACCGGCTTTTTAACAACTTCGAGAGAATTTTCACGAAGATTTGTACCGATTTTGATTAGTTCGGTTGTCGTTGTCTTTGTCATTCTGAATCAGTTTTATACTTTGGTTTTTGTTGGATATCCGTAGCCATTTGTTATGGTTAGTGAGTATGTAATGTTTATTGGAACTTATGTAAATAAGATTACATATTTGATTATATTACCTAGGAGTGAGCAAAAAATGGATATAACCGAAATACCGAACCGAACCGAAATAATTTAACCGAAATTTTCTGATAATTCGGTTATTTATAACAATTCGGTTATATCCGAATTATATTACGGGTTTCGGTTAGCTTATACGAGTTTTATTTTACACTATTCGGTTAAACCGAAAACCGAATACATGGTTGTCTATTTGAAAAAATAATACGACTTATTGTCTTATTGACTTTATGACTTACAGACTTACTTGAAAACCCTCATCGCCTATTCGCCTCACTCCTCAGCCCTTATTCGCCTCGCCTGATCTCAAAGACTCAAACCCTCAATCTCATTCTCATTCTCTCAAATTCCCAAATCCCAAACCCTCAAACCTCAAATTCCTCCCTCATCACAGAGGCCAACACAACACAGAGGCCACTCGCACTCAGATTCTCAAATCCACAAATGAAAGTAGTATGCACACAAAGCCAATCATGTTTGATGATAAAGCATATACTTTGTAACAATCTTATTCATTTATTAATAAAAAGTATTAATTTATTAAAGGCTTTTAATTATCTACATGATCTTTGTTTTATAATATGTGATAAACCCATAGTTTTAAGCAATGCTTTTAGAATAATGATGATGATCATTCTAATGAGATCTAAATTCTTAGAAAGCTTAAAACTAAAATAGTTCCCAATCATTGGATTACTAAATTGGGGATTAGTGAATCCGGATAGATTGGTACATCGTTGCTTGCTTCATTGGATGAGAATGATTGATCTCATGATCATTTGTGTGGAGACACTAAAGCAAGTATGTAGGTGCTTATTAGAGAATAAGTTCACTGAGCATGGCTCGCTAAGGAATACCTAATGGAGTTTTATTTGCTGTCGATAGGAATTCTGTAGTGATAGTAGTAGACAAGTAATCCTTGGACTTGAGATCATCATAGTATCTTGTGTATGATGAGTTATACTTTGACTTATTCTTTAAGACCCTTAGGGTATATCAAAGGGTATGCTTGGGTATAATAAGTTGTACATGGAGATAATGTATGATCGATAAAGAATCTACCACTTCTAATAAAAAAGAAAAATGTCCTATGTGATTCGATAAATGACAACCCATGATCCTTGGCAAAGCGAATGAAATTAGAAAGGAGTTTCTAATTTGCATTATTTGAGTTGTGCATTTAAGGATCGAAATACATATAATTAAATAAAATAAGACTTGACAAGAATTCCATGTCTTATATTTAATTGGGACATTGTATGGTGGAAGGATTGAATTATCACGGTAACTATTTACTCGAAAGGTTCTTTAATGATTAATGTTGAAATCTATATTATCTGGAAAGTCGTTGATCATTGGGAGAACTTATCCTATTGTAGAATAAATATTATTTAAATAAATTAATTGTTTAATTTATTTATTTAAATAAGATTAGAATTGTTCTAATTGATTTATTCACAATAGGTTTAATATGGAGAACCTAAAGGGTCACACCATAAAAGGAAGAATAATTATTTAAGAAGTTAATGGCATAATCGTAATAATATATGTTAAGTATATTTAATTTAATCTATGGTGATAGAATAAATTAAATAGCTTAATATTATTATTTAATATTTTAGAAATATTAAATATAAATTAATAAGAGGAGTCTTATTAATATTATTACAATTATTATTATTTTAATTTCTAAAAGAGTTTAGGAATTAATTTAATATAAGTACTCTCATTTATTTCTAATAGGATTAGGAGGGAAAATTAGTTAAAGGAGTTTAATTAATTAGCCCTAATAAGATTAGGGAGCTTAATTAATTAAAAGAATTTAATTAATTAAATAAAACCCAATTCCTTAATTGTTAAGATGGGTTGCCCATATCTATAAATAAGAGGAGTCTTATTATGGGTGGATGGGTTGTTGACTTTAACAACTACGTAATAATTTCAAGTTGTTAGGAGTATACCTTTTCTATAGAGATAGAAAAACTAGGGTTTAGCCAACCACCCCTTCTTCTTGAATTTTCTTCTTCCTTGGTGGATCACCTCTAGAAGCCAAACATTTGGGTGGCTAACGTTGATCGAAAAGGAAGGAACCAAACCCGGTGGATTCAAGATTGAGCGAAAAGGATTTGGAGGTGAACTTGTACACGAGGAAGCTCGATCTTGAGGTATGATTTATTCTTTATCTTTTCGTTTAATTAATAATTATGCGTAAAGGGTGATCCGGGTATATGGTTTGTAAATTTTTAAACTCGATTTTACCACGCTTAGCTTAATTTTATGCAATTTGATTGCGTTATGAATATTACAAAAATCTAACGATGGCATCGAGCCAAACCTTTATCACGAATTATTAATTGTTTTGATTTGATATGTATATTGATATGTGTTTAGAACAATTTAATTGGGCATAATTTTATTGTATAAAATTTAATAAAATAAAATTTTAAAAAAAAAAAGCGAAAATATATTATTTTTAGCCAAACCTATTAAAGGGATTAAGTTAGGTTACTATTATAACATATATATGAGGCACTACAATCAAGAAATTTGGAAGCTTAAAAAAAAAAAAAAAAATCGTGAAGCCTTTATATATATGACAACGTGAAATTTCATTGTTTTGTGAATTATATATATGACACATAAGATTGATTTCACATGCATGCTTGAAACAATAACATGCGGCTCATTTGTGCATTGCAGACTCAGTAAAAAAAAAAAAAAAAAAAAAAAAAAAGGAGCATAACATAATGTCTAGAGATAGGAATGCAGGAAGTTATTAATATATAATATATATAATATATATATATATTATATATATAAAAACGGATTCCTTCTTTTTATATTTAAAAAAAAATAAAAACAATTATATTATATATATATTATAAGATAAGATGCGTTTTTTTTTGTAATATATATATATATATATATATATATTTATTCTCAATAATTTTATAATTAAAATAAAAGTTTTATTTTAAGTTTAAAATAAAAAGTTTATTTTAATTTTAAAATAATAGGTTTATTTTAATTTAAAATTAAATTTCATGATAACTAATTAGAGTTGGAATT
Organism: Panax quinquefolius; assembly: GCA_020205615.1. NCBI lineage: Eukaryota > Viridiplantae > Streptophyta > Magnoliopsida > Apiales > Araliaceae > Panax > Panax quinquefolius. The sequence continues at coordinate 106,450,204 of CM035174.1, read as the reverse complement.
GGATTCCATGATAACTAATTAGAGTTGAAATTTGATTCTATGTTTCCTTAAATAAAGGAGTTTATTTAGATATAAAATAGGATTTCATATTATTCAAAATAAAAGAGTTTATTTGTGAATAGGAAAAAATCATTTTTCTTAAATAAAGGAGTTTATTTAAATATGAAATAAGATTTCATATTATTCAAAATAAAGGAGTTTATTTGTGAATAGGAAAGAATATCCGTGTTTCCTTTAATAAAAGATTTTTTTTTTGGAATTGGATTCCATAATTAATTAAAATAAAAGAGTTTATTTTAATTAAAGATTTTTTATTACATGGAATTGGATTCCATAATTAATTAAAATAAAGGAGTTTATTTTGATTAAAATTTTGATTAAAATAAAATAGTTTATTTTATTCAAAATTTGATAAATTAAAATAAAATAGTTTTATTTTGATTCAAATTTGGATTAAAATAAAGGAGTTTATTTTAATTCAAAAATAGATTTTATACTAACTAAATTTGCCCATTAAATGATATCAATATATATATTAAATGTTTATTATTCATAAGATGAATGTTATTTATTGATGCGTATGATGATGTGTATGATAATAAATGGGATTGATTATGAATTATTGACCAATGCGATTGGATTTTATTTTAGTTGGATGCATGAATGTATGGGTTTTATTAAATGGGGTCTACTGCGTACCTCGTCTTCTCTAATTTTTCTTAATGTAAATTCTATCTCCTCCTATGTACTTCCCTTGACTTGATCAAGGTTTACATTTATTTTAAATAGTTTTGTAATAGGAATAGTTAGAATTAATTTTGAAAAATTAGAGATCGAAAAGCGAGAGCGACTTGAAGACCCGTTTGTAATGGAGCAGGGTTTTAAATGTAATAGTTATATTTAAATATTATTTCTTGCACCCCTAGGGTTTGACCTTTTGGTTCACTTGATGGCTCTAGTGAACCAAACTAGAATAAAAGTTCATAATCAATCCGGGTAGAATATAGTATTCTATATATGCATCTTTATACTATATATATTATATATTATGCAAACATGCTTGTATGTTAATTAATATAATAGCGTATTTTATATATATATATGTAAATGCATGCTATAAACAAGATGAGACAAATTAATAACAAAACCCTCAATTTTTTTATATTAAGTCTAGCGTTCAAAGATATTTGGAATATCGAGCGTCGCCCTTCTAGCATGATAAAATTAATAGAGTATTAAATATTTAATATGAGTTTGTTGTGTCACCACAAGGCGAGTATTAAGTATTTAAGATGTTAATTATCACATTTGATGCTTATAAAGAAAATTGAACAATATTGTTTTGTTGTGTCACCACAAGGATGATATTTTTCTTTTTGAATATATGGAGTGCTAGGTTGGACTTAACTTGGATAATTTTGATTCGGATGTGCCACCACTTGATCAAAATAATCTAAGAGGCAAAATCTGAGGAGTTGCATAGTTGATGTAATTGACAAAAGTTGTCTACCTATTTATTTATATATAGTTTGTTGTGTCACCACAAGGCTATATACATTTGAAATGGGATCCTTATTCTCACTAGCAAATCTTTAATTAGATTTTGCCGAACTATATAAGTGAGGGTAATATAGTTTGAAGAAAATAGTGGGAGATACCAATTTAAAACAAGACCTAAATTATTTTGGTAATTAATAAAAGAATGTATGTTAAAATGTTGTTAATTACAAATTCATTTACAAAATTTTACAATGTCTTAATTACTATCACTGCGAAACATATTAGATGTTATTTAACTGGACCGTATTAAACGGATTGGTTAAGGAATTTGAGAATAGTTCTCATATGCTTGAAAAGTCATCTTATGTCATATCGCTTATCCTGCGATGGTTGCGAATAATGCCTCTGAGGAAAGATTGCTACTTTTAGAAAGTGGCAAGATGATGCATGATTAGCTCGATGCATCATGCTCGCATCCATGAAGAACGAGCTTGATACGTCGGCATGAAACTATGGATGCTCTACTATATTCACCGCACATCAAGTAGTTGATGGTGAGGAAAGTAGGATGATAGATATCGAGATATCTAAGGAGCTCTTCCGATCTAGAATAACCAGATGACACTATAAATCTGAGATAAAAGTTCTTAACATAATCAATTTGATTGATCAATTAGGACAACTGGTTTTGTCATGGATGGAGAGTTGAGCGAAGATTTGATCTTGCACTCACTCCGGACTCCTTTCACAATTGTTGTGAATTTTTCATATGAACAAGCTAGATATCGACCTCATTGATTTGCTTAACATGTTGAAAAATGTTGAGAGTCACTTTCCAACCAAGAAAGATCAAGTCTTCTTGGTAGGGGCGAAAGGATCTTCCGAAAAGAAGAACGATTCAAAGAAGGTAAATGAAAGGCGTAAACAAAGGATAATAAGAACAAAAGCGATACGGATAGCAAAGGAGTTTGCTTCCACTTGCAATAAGCTTTGGACACCTTTGAAAAGAAAGCTGCGAGAAGCATCTTGCGAGAGGCTAACGAAAGAAGCTTAGTGAAGTTTGATTTACAAATGCAATTTTGTTCATGATTTAAATAAATTTTTCTTTAAGTCGAGGTTCTACTTGGGTATTGGATACTGACTTTGGTTATCATAAATATAGATTTATGAAGGGACCAAGCGAAGTAAAAGCTAAACAAATATAAGTAGATCTGTGTGTGGAAAATGAAGCAAAGGTTCTTTGCATTAGCTATAGAAACTTATAGTTTAGCAATTTACTGGCAAATCTATTAAGTCGATAAGTTGTTATTGTATTCCGGTTCTTATTAAAAATATTATTTCCATTTTATTGTTGGACAATGAAAACTTTGGTATTATAATTAAGAACAATTGTTGTTCTATTTATAATAATAATGTTTTGTATATAAATGAAATATTACTTAATGGATTTTATATACTTGACTTACGTGAAAAAATAATTTTGCATATTGAACAAATTAGTATAAGAAAAGGAGATGATCATTCAAAGAGTTGAATGTATGTATTTGTTGAAATACAAGTGTGAATTATTTGAAAGGTTCAAAGAATTCAGAAGTGAAACAAATTGGCAAAGTATTAAGATTCTTTGATTAGATCAAGGAATAAATACTTGTGCAATAAGTTTCTAGATCATCTCAAATGGTTTTCTCATAATGGACACATCCTGATACGCAATAATTGATTGATGTATCTGAAAGGAAAAATCATACCTTGTTGGACATGGTGCGACGGTCCATAATGATTTTACCGACATTCCGATATCCTTACAGGGTTATGTCCTAGAAATAGGCTGCATATCTACGAAAAATGGTAACCTCAAAATCCATTTAAGACTCCATAAAAGTTATGGACGGGGAGGATTCTAATCTTAAGTATGTTAAGATAAGGGTTGTCGACTTATGTGAAATATTTTCAAAGGAAAAGCTTGGGACAAGATTTGACAAGTACAAATTTGTGGGACATCTTAAAAGTAAGTTTAGGGTATATGTTCTATAATTCTACTTAGCAAAAAGGTGTTTGTTACGAAACACGCGCTTCTAAGATAAAGGTGTTTATCATTAAAAGGGGCTAGTGGGAGGATAATAGATCTTGAAAAGTTCAAGAACCACAAAACACTATAAGTCGAATAAGAGGAACACATGAGATAAACCTATTGTACCACAACCAAATCGTAAATGCGGAATAGTACCAAAGATACCTAGGAGGTATGGATTCATCATGGATGATGATGATGAGAATTACACATCATAGAAGATGATGATCCGATTCACATCGATGAGGTAAGTGTTATGACACTTTCAGAGAAATGGATTGAAGCAAGTTTCTCAAATATGGAACATTCGTTTTGATGAAATGCAATCAAAAGAGTTTGATTTTATCAAAATAAGAATGAACCTAGTGTGTACAAAAGGGTCGATGGGAAGCGTCGTGACATTCCTAGTATTATATGTTGATATACTACGGATAAGGAATGACATACTAATGCTTCTGATCGATAAAGATAAAGTTGTCTAAACATTCCTCCATGAATGATTTGGAAGAGTGTCTTAGTTGGGGATATAAATCTATATAGATAGATTTAAGAGGATGCTCGACTTAAACCCGAGGAACGATATTCATTTGATGCTAAAGTCGTTTAGCATGGCAAACTCGAGAGATGTCTCATGTTGATGAGCCGTGGGTGTATCTCTCTTAATAGTCCCCATAGACTCCAAAGAGAGAGATCGCATGAGTGACAATCATGTATGCAATGAAATATACGAGACACGATGATGATCGGTCGTATTACGGAGAAGATCACTATAAGGCGGTGAAAAACATCTTAAAGTTCTTAGCAAGCACTAAGGATGTGAGCAAACATGGTGGAGTCTAAATTAAAACTAGAGGGCTTTACGAGACTCAAGTTTTTCGAAACCAGACAAGACGACCGAAAAATCCACTTTAAGGTAAAGTGTTACCTTGAGCAGTGGTGCGATGAATTGGAAAGGTTCCAAACAAAAAAAAGAGTTCTTTGGTTTAGTGATAAAGACAAAGTAAATAGCTATAAATGAAGGCTGCAAGTTGATTGTTTGGATTAAAAGTTCATTCTGAACTAGGAATAGTTCTAAGTCTCATCTTGGATCTAAACATGTGTTGTGGCACTTTCATTTGATTATTAGAATCATTGAAAGATGGGAAATCACTATAGATATAGTGGACTCTCATAAACAACATTACATATCCATTAACTAAAGCTTATCCAACGGCGGATAATCGTCACTTAGAAGAAAGAGTATAAGATACCATGACGATTGGCTTTAGTGCAGAGTGGGAGATTGAAAGTAGTATGCACACAAGCCAATCATGTTTGATGATAAAGCATATACTTTGTAACAATCTTATTCATTTATTAATAAAAAGTATTAATTTATTAAAGGCTTTTAATTATCTACATGATCTTTGTTTTATAATATATGATAAACCCATAGTTTTAAGCAATGCTTTTAGAATAATGATGATGATCATTCTAATGAGATCTAAATTCTTAGAAAGCTTAAAACTAAAATAGTTCCCAATCATTGGATTACTAAATTGGGGATTAGTGAATCCGGATAGATTGGTACATACGTTCTTTTTTCGTTGGATGAGAATGATTGATCTCATGATCATTTGTGTGGAGACACTAAAGCAAGTATGTAGGTGCTTATTAGAGAATAAGTTCATTTGAGCATTGGCTCATAAGGAATACCTAATGGAGTTTTATTTGCTGTCGATAGGAATTCTGTAGTGATAGTAGTCTGAGTAATCCTTGGACTTGAGATCATCATAGTATCTTGTGTATGATGAGTTATACTTTGACTTATTCCTTAAGACCCTTAGGGTATATCAAAGGGTATGCTTGGGTATAATAAGTTGTACATGGAGATAATGTATGATCGATAAAGAATCTACCACTTCTAATAAAAGAAGAAATGTCTATGTGATTCGATAAATGACAACCCGATGAGTCCTTGGCGGCGAGAATGAAATTAGAAAGGAGTTTCTAATTTGCATTATTTGGAGTTGTGCATTTAAGGATCGAAATACATATAATTAAATAAAATAAGACTTGACGGTAATTCCATGTCTTATATTTAATTGGGACATTGTATGGTGGAAGGATTGAATTATGCGGTAACTATTTACTCAAAGGTTCTTTAATGATTAATGTTGAAATCTATATTATCTGGAAAGTCGTTGATGATCATTGGGGAGAACTTATCCTATTGTAGAATAAATATTATTTATTTAAATAAATTAATTGTTTAATTTATTTATTTAAATAAGATTAAATTGTTCTAATTGATTTATTCACAATGGGTTTAATATGGAGAACCTAAAGGGTCACACCATAAAAGGAAGAATAATTATTTAAGAAGTTAATGGCATAATCGTAATAATATATTTAAGTATATTTAATTTAATCTATGGTGATAGAATAAATTAAATAGCTTAATATTATTATTTAATATTTTAGAAATATTAAATATAAATTAATAAGAGGAGTCTTATTAATATTATTACAATTATTATTATTTTAATTTCTAAAGAGTTTAGGAATTAATTTAATATAAGTACTCTCATTTATTCCTAATTGGATTAGGAGGAAAATTAGTTAAAGGAGTTTAATTAATTATCCCTAATAAGATTAGGGAGCTTAATTAATTAAAAGAATTTAATTAATTAAATAAAACCCAATTCCTTAATTGTTAAGATGGGTTGCCCATATCTATAAATAAGAGGAGTCTTATTATGGGTGGATGGGTTGTTGACTTTAACAACTACGTAATAATTTCAAGTTGTTGGGAGTACACCTTTTCTATAGAGATAGAAAAACTAGGGTTTAGCCAACCACCCCTTCTTCTTGAATTTTCTTCTTCCTTGGTGGATCACCTCTAGAGGCCAAACATTTGGGTGGCTAACGTTGATCGAAGGAAGGAACCAAACCCGGTGGATTCAAGATTGAGCGAAAAAGGATTTGGAGGTGAACTTGTACGAGGAAGCTCGATCTTCAAGGTATGATTTATTCTTTATCTTTTCGTTTAATTAATAATTGTGTAAAAAGGGTGATCCGGGTATATGGTTTGTAAATTTTTAAACTCGATTTTACCACGCTTAGCTTAATTTTATGCAATTTGATTGCGTTATGAATATTACAAATCTAACAAAGTGTTCAGAAAATATGATAAGTATTGGGGAAATGTTACAAAGATGAATATGTTGTTGTATATTCCCCGTGCTTGATCCTCGGTCTAAGTTAAGTTTTGTTCAATTTGTTTTAGGCGAAAATGTATGGAGATGATGAAATTGAAGTTGAAGATCCGTTGGTGGGTATGGGAGTAGATCTTCATTTTGATATTGATAATGAAGATAGGGATTTAGAATATCAAGCAAGGAATAGGGCCACGGGGATAGAGATTGCCGATGGGTGTGAAGAAAGCAATGGAAGATATGTTTAATGAGTACAAAAAAAAGTATTCAACTCAAGAAAGTGGGCCAAGTGGCACATCAAGTTTAAGTAACATGTCATCCCAAGGTTCTAATTCAATGGAATCCCAAAATACAAATAGACTTATGGATAAGTTCAAAAAGCGTCGGACCGGAGTGATACTTGGAGAAAAATTAGAGTTGGACAAATATTTAAGTGAAGATGTGGAAGAAGCCGATGAGTCTTTCGATATTTTGGTATGGTGGAAAGCAAATAGTGCAAGATTCCCTATTCTTTCACGTATTGCCCGTGATGTGTTGGCTATTCCCATTTCTACTGTTTCTTCGAAATCCGCATTTAGCACGGGGGGCGCATTCTTGATTCATTTAGGAGTTCATTGTCTCCTAATATGGTGGAAGCTCTCATATGTGCTCAATATTGGATTAAAAAGAAGAATTGCATTGATGTGGAGGAAGATAACTGTGACGCCCCCAAAATAGGTATACATCACCCATTCTGAGTCGCCAAATACATGGTACAGAAACAACTACAACTTTATTAATACAACATAAAACTGTGAGTTTAAATACAAATATTCTCATCTAGACTATATCCACACTCAAATAAGTCCTCATTACAATTATTGATACACTATTTTACAAAATATTGAGGACTACTAAAATAACTGTCTTGAACCATTACTCCACACCCTGACTAGTTCCCGCTATATTCTCGTCTCCTGAGAAAAAAATGGAACAAAAAGGAAAAGGGTGAGCTCAACTAGCCCAGTAAAGAATATTATGACTAAGATAATGTACAACAAATTATCCTTAGTCTTCAACAGAAAAAATCGATAGAATACAATGAGACAACAAGTTTTAGATCAACAATGCGGTGAAAATAATAATTCATTAGAAGAGTTAAGTAGAGAATGAAATCTACTATCATCTATGAATTTAAAAGTCCATCATCGATATTTTATCCTCAGTAACATCAATCAATATACATCATAAATCAAATATTCATCTTTTTACTACAGGCCAAAGATATTCACCAACGTCATGTTCATCTAAACACTGCTCATCTTTGCACTACGGCCAAAGATATTCATCATAAAATCATTCATCTTTGCACTACTGAACCTAAGATATTCAAATATATATCATCATTTATGACGGAGGATGATGAAAAATATTTTAAAGAAAACGAATCCAAAGTGAAACAAAAGAACAAATATTAAGGATTCGTGTATTTTTAACCAAACCGAGTTCAAAAATACTTCATAAATAATCATAGTGAAGTAAAATTCAAGAATGATCAAAACATGGATACAATCAAAGCTAGTATCCATAATAGATATTTTGACGAAAAATGAAAATTAAATTTTTCTCGTGAATAGTCCGTATTCGTGTGAATAAGTCTTTGTATCGTGAATAATGTCGATACGTAAATAGTAACTCAAACACCAAAAGATAGAAATTTAACAAAAAACATCATCAAGCTTCGTGAATAGTACTCATGAATAGTAACTCGTGAATAGTAACCCATGAATAAGTAACCCACATGAAAAAAGTTCCAAATTTGATAAAAAGTTTCAACCAATATTTCGGCATAATGATATTGAAGAAATAATATCATTTGAGAAGAAAATAACATCCCTTACCTCAGAAAGATTAGTACTTCTTACTAGAATACTGGATATAGTGCTGAAAGAACTTGCACCGTATAGCAATACTCAAAGTACTAAAATACTCACAAAATACGCTCGATATTATAGAGAGAGAAAGAGAGAGAAGATTTTAGTTTTTGGTGTGATTTTCAATTCTAACCTAAGCACCCTATTTATAGGAAATTGCTTAGAACACCAAAGCAGAAAATTTAATATAATAATAATATATTATAAAAAAATTTCTACTCCCACTAAGACTCCTGAAATCAGCATGTTTACAACACATGGGGGGCCAACCAAAACAATAAAAACGTTTTTCTTAATAAAAATGATTAAAACTTCCAAAAATCAATTATTTTGGAACTTCGGAACTTCAATAATTCATAATAAATAGCCCTTTTATCAGAAAATTCGAATCTCGCGGCTTTTTATAGGAAATTCAATTCTCTACAACTTTTCAAAAGAAAGTTTTTCCAATTTCCAAACAAAAATTGACCGAAATCTACATACGGACGATTTTTCAAGCTATAATCAAATTTCAGTCAAGAAATGGGGTCCACCGACACACAAAATATGTGTTAATCATTTAATGCAACAAAAATACTCTTCCTCATCATATACTCATATATCTCACATTCATTGTAAAAATATCATCATTATTCTATTATCAGAAAAGATAAAATATCAATTTTTTAACAATTGTCACTTTAAAAAATTTTCTCCATCTATATCCACATAAAATTAATATTTTCCTCATCATATAAATCAATAATTAATATCAATAAAATTAATATTTTCTTCATCATATAAAATAATATGAATTATTGCTTCGATAATGGAAAATACTGTGTAGTGACAATTATTGAAATAACAGTAATATAAAAATCAACGCAGCAATTATTGAATCAATAAAATAAAATACTGAACAGTTATTACTGTAACAATTATTGAGTAGTGCCTTCTTACGTAAGAAACAATAATTGGTGCAATACCATGTGCTACTGTGCAACAACGCATAATAATGTGTTTTAACCACCGGGTATTCCAACAGTATTAACGGTAACAACTACGCCGTTATTTATAAACAACACATACTTGTCGTTTTCTTCATCCAATTGCTTTCCGTTATGGGGCCCACACAAAATCATACATATTGCATTTAATATTCCCAAAGCGGTAAGAATATTCCACGACCAAACGAATATTGTCCGACAACAATGAGTATTTTATAACCACTTGTTTATTTAAAAATATTTGCGTATTTTACCCATAACTAACCACATTAATCAATTCAACCCTTACTATTTCAAAATAATAAATAGAGGAAATTAAATCTTCATTTATTAATAATTTGGGGTCTTACAAACTCCCCTCCTTATGAAATTTCATCCTTGAAATTGACGTACATACCTGGTGTTTCAAAAAGATGAGGATACCTCGCTTTCATTTCCGTTTCCAACTCCCAGGTCATTTCCTCAATAGCAAGGTTCCTCCACAAAACTTTGACTTGTGGTATGACCTTTGTCGTAGGGACATGCTCTCTTTCCTATCCAAGATCTTGACATGCACTCCTCGTCGTTAAATCTTCTCGCTATCTCGTCTCGGGTTATAACTCAATAATGTGGTTCGGGTCGTCCACATATTTACGTAACATCGATCGATCGTGAAAAAACGCATGAACACGCCATCATACTTGGCGGTAAAAGGAGTCTATAGGCCACCGCTCCTATTCAATCGAGGATTTCAAATGGACTAATAAATCGAGGTTTGAGCTTTCCTCACATCGCCAATTCTCGCTTTTGGAATAACGACTTTCGTGATCTTCTTCTTCATATTCATCAACTCCAAGTCTCAGTAGCTTGAGCATCTTTAAATTTATCGATTAAAGTCGATTCTAATCGTTATATTTACTATGTTCACGTGGGTTCATATATTCGCACTTATAACGATACGATCTTACGCTTTCAACGCGTCACCTACCACGCTCGCTTTTCGGGATGGTATAGTCGAACATGTGCTTAAAATGAGTCTCCTCTTGAGTTCTTCAAACCTCTTCCCACATTCCTTGCTCCATTCGAATTTTGTATCTCTACGAGTCACCGTTAATGGAATAGTGATTCGAGAATATCCTTCAACGAATCTCCCATAATAACCAACTAAGCCTGTAAAGCTACGTATTTCGATTCTCGACTTAGGTTGCTCTCAACTGTGACTCATATCCCAACCTTGGATAGCATGTCACAATGACACCTATCAGTTTACTATCGCACGAATATGGCGTCCTCTACGGAGAGTCTGACTTCGGTGTATTCCATAAAGGAAGTCACTAGATAAAGGCTCGGGTACAAACTTCTACAGTTGAATTTTTTTAACTCCTGAAGTTCAATAGAAGCCATGAGATTTTAGAAATGGGTTTTGTACCGGGTTCAAAGTCGATACAAAATTCAATATCACAATTTGGGAGTAAGCCAAGAAATTTTTCAGGAAATATATCAGGAAATTTACTAACAATAGAAATATCATTCAAATCTAACGTATTTTTGTTCAAATCCATAACATGGGCTAAGAAAACTTGACATCCGTTTTTTAATAAACGAATGACTTTATGGCTTGATATGAAAGTGTTTGACTTCAATGTTTTGGTAGCTTGAATTCGAATAATAGGTTACTTAGGAATATGAAAACTAACAACCTTACGAAAGCAATCAATTTTGGCATGATGAGTAGTTAATCAATCAATCAATCCTTAAAATCACATCAAAAACAAGTATCTTTAAAGAAATAAGGTCAACAGGTAATGTGATGGTGCCAACTTGGATCAAACAAGATTTATAAATAGTGGATGTAACGAAAGTTTCTCACAACGGAGTTTCAACAGATAAGTCAAAGTCTAATTTTCTCCGGAGTCTAGTTTAAATGTTGAGTATAAGCAGGAGAGATAAATGAATAGGTAGAACCGGTATCTAATAAGGTATAAACTTCGTAAGAATTTATAATTAACTAACCCGTGCTAACTTCATTCGGGTTCCTCGCATTCTGACCAGTCACGAAAAACGCTCTTCCAAGAACCGTTGACTTTGACTTGTCCGGACACGACCTTTGAGTCACCATCCCATTTGATCGGGTTTCGCTACTGCGTCTGATCTCGAAAGCGATATGACCTTCTTTTTCCATAATTATAACATACCTTGGAAGGTTGTGAAACAGTTTGGACTTATGTGTCCTCTTCTTCTCATCATCTCAGCATCTAATCAAGCGCTTTTCTCTCCTCTCTAAAATTAGTTGTTGGTGTTAGTCTTGACGCTATCCCGTCATTGTTAAATCTTCTCTTCTTGAAATTTCCACTTGAGTTATTTCTTCTATTACCTTGCTACGATTACCATCAAAGTGGTTACCATTTCGCATGATAATTTCTTCCACGATGGTTATCATTATTCCGATGATCGTACCACCGATATGATTATCATCGAGTTGTTGGTCATTATTCTTGATTGAGCCGACTCATTATCGCTACTCCAATGAATCGAGCCCTATTCACAACATCTGAATATAAATAAAGTTTGTGAGAAATGAGGTATTGATGTATTTTGGGTTTCAAACCTCGCAGAAACATTCGCGTCATTCTCTCCTCATTATCAACCAAATGGGATGCAAATCGGGACAACTCGTCAAACTTAGCTTCGTACTGCGACACGTTCATATTATTTTGCTCTAGCTTGATGAACTCTACCTCCTTCATGTGACGAATACTTTTGGGAAAGTACTTGTCGTTGAACAATTCTTGGAACTTCTCCCAAGACATCTTCAGTGCGGTAGGCTGAGTACGCTTTACGGATTCTGACCAATAATCTGCCTCTCCTCGTAACATGAAAGTGGCGAAAGGAACCTTTTGCTCCCCTGAGCATCCTAAGACATCAAATATCTTAGTGATCTGATTTATCCACGTCTCTGCCGTAAGTGGTTTTGGTTTTCCCAAAAACTCTGGCGTTCCTAACTCCTTGAACTGCTTAGCGGTGACTATCCGTAAGTTGCCAGTGTTTCCACCTACATTTTGAACAGTAGTCTTTCTCGTTTGGTTTTACATGAATTCTATAAAGTTCCTAAATATACCATCGTTATTCATCTACGCTTTCATGGTTGTTCACAGGAGGAACATTGCCACTGCAGTTGCGTTCTCTCGTTGGTGAGCAAATGTGTCTCCACGGTCTCATTTACTCCATCATTAACATTCTCAATCGACATTCTTAAATCTGCCCATAAAACAAGGGTTAATTTAACAGATTAACAAATCACATAATACCCCTATATTATGATCGACCAACAAATAAGCTTAGGTAGGACACAATAGCGAAGGATTTACTCGCCTCTCCCTCTAGTTCTATTCCCTATCTCCGCGGAGATCATATCCTAAGCTCGATACCAACCGTGACGCCCCCAAAATAGGTATACATCACCCATTCTCGAAATCGCCAAATACATGGTACATGTAAACAACTACAACTTTATTAATACAACATAAAAAGCTGTGAGTTTAAATACAAATATCGTCATCTAGACAATATCCACACTCAAATAAGTCCTCACTAGTTCCCGCTATATTCTCGTCTCCTGAGAAAAAAACGGAACAAAAAGGAAAAGGGTGAGCTCAACTAGCCCAGTAAAGAATATTATGACTAAGATAATGTACAACAAATTATCCTTAGTCTTCAACAGGAAAAATCGATAGAATCTGATAGAAAACAAGTTTTAGATCAACAATCTGCAATGAAACAATAATTCATTGGAAGAGTTAAGTAGAGAATGAAATCTACTATCATCTATGAATTTAAAAGTCCATAATCGATATTTTATCCCTGTAACATCAATCAATATACATCATAAATCAAATATTCATATTTGCACTACAGGCCAAGATATTCACCAGTTGGTCATGTTCATCTAAACACCTGTTGATAAGTGGATTTTATATACATTTATCCGGTATCTTTTACTTGAATTAGTTGCTTATATTTATGTGTCTTAGTTACTTTTCATGCATTTTGTGTTCATTTTGTAGGTTATACGTTTGGGAGCGGTGTGAGTGAGTATTGGTAAGAAAAAGCGAAGAAAACGCAAAGAAAAGCAAACCGGACATCATTTGGGCTTTCATGTTTACTTCATGTTCTTGGTTTGGAACTTAGCTTACATTTAAGAGCATCGTCTTAGCTTTCCGAAACATTTTGAATTATTCCAATCGGAGTTCGGATGCAAGAGTTATGATCGTTGTACCAATGGACGTCGAACGTCATGGTTTTGGGTGGTCATTTGCATAGCAGTTACTTCCAGATCAATTTCAGCCTTCATTCGCAAAGAATTTCTCAATCCTCAAAGAATGAGAGTTGTATATCTCGTCGATATCTTCGATTTGATAGGTAGCAGGCCCCGTAACTCCTCCCGGATCAAAAGTTATGGTCATTTTTCCAAAGGACTTCGGAGCAGAAATTGTCAGAACTTGGGGCCAGCGCCGGGGCGCCCAAAATAGGCCTATGCCCAGCGCCGGGGTGCTAGGGGGAAGTTTTTGAGCATCGTGCCCAGCACTGGGGCCCAGGGGAAGGGCTTGGTGATGGCCTGGACACGTTTTTGGCGAATTTTGACACCTTTTTTACTCCAAATAGGATTGGGTTTGTTCCTAAGCTAAAAATTGGACTTGTAATCTATAAATACATGATGTAAGGCATAAAATAAAGGGGGAATACATAGCTTAGATTAGATAAAATACTCCATTAGATTAGACATTAACCCTAGTTCTTATTAGTTTTGGAGATTGAAGCAACTTGGATATCATTGAAGAGAAAGAGCAAGAGCAAGAGGGGAGCATCAGATTTGCTGACAACAGATTATATTCTCTTCTCTTATCATACTTTTATCTTTTAATGTCTATTCAATTGTGGATTCTTGGTTTTAATTCATTAATTATGAACTAACTCTTTTATTAAGATTCCAATGGAACCTTTTATGGCTATAAATTAGTTATTTGATTTATTCCAATTATTTATGTTGAAGTGAATTGTTCATCTTACTTTGTGCTGATTGATTAATTATCTGATCAATAATTACCTTGTTACTCTAGAAGGAATTGGGAAAGGAATTCTAGGGTTAGAACTGGGCTGGGTGACATGTGACTTAGTTATTTGCATGATGAATAATTAGGTTTGTGAATAGAATGAGAATATCTATTCACGCATGTATATATATAAGGAATTGGGATTGTAGTGAGTTTAATTCAATTGTTTTGCATAGGGATATAGCAAAATTAATCTGGATTAAATAGAAGGCAAATGATCACTTGAGAAAGGGCTTTTGGCATTTGAGAATTCCTGTTAACAATTCAGTAGACATAATAATTGGGATAATTGGATAATTGATTTATAGTTCATAATTGGGAATATTGGAGTCTTAATCTTTATTTATTTGAATTTATTAATAAAGTAACCTAGTTTTAATTGGTTAATTTAGTTTTCTTAATTAGAAAAATCATGATTTGAGATTGTTTAAATAAAATTAGTTTGGTTAAGAATTAGTATTTGGTGATTTTTATTAAATAATTCCTCGTGGGAACGATACTTTTCTTATCACTTTATTACTTGTTGAATCGTGTATATACTTGCGTATTCATTGATTGCTAAATTGATCAACAAGTTTTTTAGGCGTACATTCTTGGGAATTAATTTAATAATTATTTACCAATATTAATTTCAATCAAATTAGTCTTAATTTAAACATTTTTATTTTTATTTTTAATTCCCTTTCTATATTTCTCTCTTTTCAGGTACCATGGATGACTTTGTGTATCAATGGCCATACACGAACATGACTCAACCAAGGGGAGCGGAGATTGACAGACTCGAGAAACTTTCTGCATTGTCTGCACAGATTGAGACACTTTCGAGGATGTTTAAAGCTTTTGAAGCTCAACGTCGTCAAAGTATGGGCGGTTATTTTGTGATTATTGTCTTTGGAAATCATATGAGTCATCAATGCGCCATCGATTTTGAGTAGATATAGATATAGTGGTGATTACCCCAATAATTATGTCTATCCCAACAACTATCATCGAGTTTGGGGTATCACCCGAATTTTCATGGAGTAACAATCAAGATCAATTTTATGCTCCAAGTCCAACATACCCACAGGATTTCTCGTGTCCACCTCCACTACAACAGGAAGAACATTCAAATTGGGAGGAAGCCTTGGACAAATTTATTAAAGCTTCAAAAAAGGAACGAGGTACAAGACAAGAAAATGAATCAAGTAGATCTCGAATTTGCGAGAGCTGAGGGCGTTGATCAAGAATCTGGAAAATCAAGTGGAACAGATAAGACATGCATTGAACAACCGCCCTCAATACACACCTCGCCCTATGACATGGATTACGAGACCGATGGAGAGCCCGAACAAAATCTACAACTAGATGAGCCACAAGATGTTGAAAGAGAGAAACAATTGGGAACCAAGAAAAGGAGATCGGCGAAGATCTAACTTTGATTACCAACGAGGAGGAGCCGATGTTATTAGTGCCCCAAGTTCCTTCTCCGCCAAAGTTTAAGAATCTGTTAGATTTGCAAAACCATGTCCGTTAGGTAGTCATGTCGCTCGCAATACTCCTTTACGGCGTAAGCGAGTACAACTTGAAGTCGTGGTTCAATGAGTTGGAGAAGATAGAAGAAGAGATTGTTGTGTCTGACAAGCCTCAATGCCAGAATCTATTCGCAGACACAATGGAAAAAACACCTAGATGTTGGACGTTCTTTAATGTGATCTTATCTAAACAAAACATGCTAGGTGACTTTAATACAATGGCTATTGTAAATGGGAACCTACCAAAAGCTATATTATTTCCGATGGATGGAGGGTTCCTCAACTTTCGTAGAGGAATTGGATAGCATTGACCAGACAAAGTTAGGCTGAAAGACTATAAATCAAGCGCTAACTGGGAGACAACCCAGGAATTTTTATATTTATATGCTTTACTAGTTTATTTAGTAAATAGGAATTAATTTGCTTAGTAAGTTCTCTTATAATCTAATACATGTTGTCTCTCTTCATTGCAGGTATTGGAGGTTCAATAGATAGGAAAATTATTGTCGCTATCATCGCCACCAGCACCTCACGCTTAGCTGATTACAGGGAAGTTCCCTTCTACTTATCGCTATATTCTCACAATGAGGACATTGTAATTGCTAAGTTTGGGGGAGTTTAGTTTAGTTCGTTATTGCATGTTTAGTTTCATGTTTATGTTATGTTATTTTGCATATGTTGTTAATATAGTTTAGGTTCATTATAAAAAAAAATTCAAAATAATAGTTAGTTCTTATGTTCATTTTGCATAAGTCCAAATGGTTTGTTATAGTTAAGTTTATTTTGGCCAATGATGATATTGGAATTGGGTGACAAGTATAATACCGACTATTAGAGCTTTGATGTGATTTCTTGTTATGAATTGAATCTTTTTACATTTGAAACTAGTATAATAATGATAAAGACAAAGAAAATAACTTGTTGATTAATTGAGCATAAATTGATACATAATGGGACTCTAAAGGATAATGCTAGTTTGAATGAAAGAATGACAAGAATAAGTAGTGATGACTAAAGTTAGAAAAGAACCTAAGTTTGGGAAAATATATGTGGGGTATATAAGCTTTAAAAAAAACATGTTGAGTCTTGTGGTGGGTTGAGGAGAAACACTCCCCATAAACACAAGCGTGAGATGGAGCGTAAAACGCACTCACCAACCATCTATCAAAAGAAAGAGAAAAGGGAAAAAAAAGGTATAAAGGGTGACTAGTCTTGTTTTGGGGCCTTTGTTACTTAAGAAAGTGCTTGGGGATTGTCTTTACACCTAGCGCCTAAGGTCTTTTTATGGTGCAGAAGTCGTTGGTGAAAGCTTCGCTAAGGGGTAACAATCATTAGCCTAATGGGATGAGACATTACGATCATTTATGTATATATAAAAAAAATGAATAAATCACGGGGAAAGAGCAACAAGCCTCCGTGTAAAAAAAAAAAAAAAAAAAAAAAAAAAAAAGAAGAAATTATAAGCATCCTGCATGTACCCTTGAATTTGGTTGAGTTTAATTTTAGTTTAATCGTGCCTATCTTTGAGATTTCTTGAGTTTACACTGTATGATGCCTTCGAAGAGACTTGTTATGTGTTAAATTTGATTTTATATCAGTTAACATAATTGTTGAGCACACACACGCATTATACCAGTAATAACAATTTAAGACTTGATGATTGACTAGGAAATTGTTGATTGGTATTGATATGAAGTATTGTCGTGTTTGCTTGATTGCTCTAAGGCCGAGTGAATAGATTTGATTCTACCAAATACTGCTGGATTCATAGGCATATAGATGAGTTGCATTTCGTTGCATTGCATTGCATTATGTTGTGTTACTTGGGGACAAGCAACAGTTTAAGTTTGGGGGTATTTGGTAAGTGGATTTTATATACATTTATCCGGTATCTTTTACTTGAATTAGTTGCTTATATTTATGTGTCTTAGTTACTTTTCATGCATTTTGTGTTCATTTTGTAGGTTATACGTTTGGGGCTGCGGTGTGCGACTATTAGTAAGTGAAAAGCAAAGAAAACGAAAGAAAAAGCAAAACCGACATCATTTGGGCTTTAATGTTTACTTCATGTTCTTGGTTTGGAACTTAGCTTACATTGAAGAGCATCGTCTTAGCTTTCCGGAACATTTTGAATCATTCCAATCGGATTTCGGATGCAAGAGTTATGATCGTTGTACCAACGGACGTCGAACGTCAATGTTTTGGGTGGTCATTTGCATAGCAGTTACTTACAGCTCAATTTCAGCCTTCATCTGCCCAGAATTTCTCAATCCTCGTAGAATGTAAGTTATAGATCTCGTCGATATCTTCGATTTGATAGGTGGCAGACCCCGTAACTCCTCCCGGATCAAAAGTTATGGTCATTTTCCCAAAAGACGTCGAAGCAGAAAATGTCAGAACTTGGGGCCATCGCCGAGGCGCCCAAAATAGGCCTATGCCCAGCGCCGGGGCGCTGGGGGACAGTGTTTGAGCGTCGTGCCCAGCGCTGGGGCACTGGAGAAGGGCTTGGTGATGGCCTGGACGCGTTTTGACGAATTTTGACACCTTTTTTACTCCAAATAGGATTGGGTTTGTTACTAAGCTAAAAATTGGACTTGTAACCTATAAAAACATGATGTAAGGCATAAAATAAAGGGCGAATACATACCCTAGTTCTTATTAGTTCTTATCATACTTTTATCTTTTAATGTCTATTCAATTGTGGATTCTTGGTTTTAATTCATTAATTATGAACTAACTCTTTTATTAAGATTCCAATTGAACCTTTTATGGGTATAAATTAGTTATTTGATTTATTCCAATTATTAATGTTGAAGTGAATTGTTAATCTTGCTTTGTGCTGATTGATTAATTATCTGATCAATAATTACCTTGTTACTCTAGAAGGAATTGGGAAAGGAATTTTAGGGTTAAAACTGCGCTTAGTGACATGTGACTTAGTTATTTGCACAGTGAATTGTTAGGTTTGTAATATTCATGTGCGCAATCTAATTGCATAAAAATGCGGAAGCGTGTAAAATCAGAGTTTAAAAAATTTACAAACCATATGCCCGGATCACCCTTTATGCATAATTATTAATTAAACGAAAAGATAAAGAATAAAATCATACCCTCGAAGATCGAGCTTCCTCAGGTACAAGTTCACCTCCAAATCCTTTCGCGTTCAACTTGAATCCACCGGGTTTGGTTCCTTCCTTTGATCAACGTTAGCCACCCATATGTTTGGCCTCTAGAGGTGATCCACCAAGGAAAAATAAAGATTCAAGAAAAAATGGGTATTGCTCAACCCTAGTTTTCTATCTCTATAGAAAGAAATCTTCTCTCAACAAATTGGAATTATGTAGGTATGTTGTAAAAGTCAACAACTCCCACCACCCATAATAAGACTCCTCTTATTTATAGATGTGGGCAACCCACCTTAAC
Organism: Panax quinquefolius; assembly: GCA_020205615.1. Classification (NCBI taxonomy): domain Eukaryota; kingdom Viridiplantae; phylum Streptophyta; class Magnoliopsida; order Apiales; family Araliaceae; genus Panax; species Panax quinquefolius. The sequence goes on along the minus strand of CM035174.1, from coordinate 106,430,510 downwards.
AATTAAGGAATTGGGATTTATTTATTTAATTAAATTCTTTTAATTAATTAAGCTCCCTAATCTAATTAGGGATAATTAATTAAACTCTTTTTTAACTAATTTTCCTTCCTAATCCAATTAGGAATAAATGAGAATACTTATATTAAATTAATTCCTAAACTCTTTAGAAATTAAAATAATAATAATTGTAATAATATTAATAAGACTCTCTTATTAATTTATATTTAATATTTCTAAAATATTAAATCATAAATATTAAGCTATTTAATTTATTCTATCACCATAGATTAAATTAAATATACTAACTATATTATTACGATTATGCCATTAACTTCTTAAATAATTATTCTTCTTTTTTTGTGGTGTGACCCTTTAGGTTCTCCATATTAAACCGGTTGTGAATAAATCAATTAGAACAATTCTAATCTTATTTAAATAAATAAATTAAACAATTAATTTATTTAAATAAATAATATTTATTCTACAATAGGATAAGCCTCCTAGCGATCAACGACTTTCCGGATAATATAGATTTCAACATTAATCATTAAAGAACCTTTGAGTAAATAGTTACTTAGTCTGATTCAATCCTTCCACCATATAATGTCCCAATTAAATATAAGACACTGGAATTACTTGTCGAGTCTTATTTTATTTAATTATATGTATTTTCGATCCTTAAATGCACAACTCCAAATAATGCAAATTAGAAACTTCTTTCTAATTTCATTCGCCTTAACCAAGGACTTGAGTTGTCATTTATCGAATCACATAGGACATTTCTCTTCTTTTATTAGAAGTGGTAGATTCTTTATTGATCATACATTATCTCCATGTACAACTTATTATACCCAAGCATACCCTTTGATATACCCTAAGGGTCTTAAGGAATAAGTCAAAGTATAACTCATCATACACAAGATATCTTATGATGATCTCAAGTCCAAGGATTACTTGTCTTACTATCACTACAGAATTCCTATTGACAGCAAATAAAACTCCATTAGGTATTCCTTAGCGAGCCACGTTCAAAGTGAACTTATTCTCTAATAAGCACCTACATACTTGCTTTAGTGTCTCCACACAAAATGATCATGAGATCAATCATCCTCATCCAATGAGCAAGCGGCGTATGTACCCAATCTATCCGGATTCACTAATCCCCAATTTAGTAATCCAACGATTGGGAACTATTTTAGTTTTAAGCTTTCTAAGAATTTAGATCTCATTAGAATGATCATCATCATTATTCTAAAAGCATTGCTTAAAACTATGGGTTTATCACATATTATAAAACAAAGATCATGTAGATAATTAAAAGCCTTTAATAAATTAATACTTTTTATTAATAAATGAATAAGATTGTTACAAAGTATATGCTTTATCATCAAACATGATTGGCTTGTATGCATACTACTTTCAATCTCCCACTTGCACTAAAGCCAATCGTCATGGTATCTTATACTCTTCTTCTTCTAAGTGACGATTATCCTGGCACATTGGATAAGCTTTAGTTAATGGATATGTAATGTTGTTCTTGAGAGTGCACTATCTCTATAGTGATTTCCCATCCTTCAATGATTCTAATAATCAAATGAAAATGCCACAACACATGTTTAGATCCAAGATGAGACTTGGGAACTATTCCTAGTTCTGTAATGAACTTTTAATCCAAACAATCAACTTGCGACTTCATTTATAGCTATATACTTTGTCTTTATCACTAAACCAACAACTCTTTGATGTTTGGAACCTTTCGATTCAACTCGCACCACTTGTTCGAGGTAACCCTTTACCTTAAAGTGGATTTTTCATCGTCTTGGTCGGTCTGAAAAACTTGAGTCTGTTAAGCCCTCTAGTTTTAATTTAGACCCACCATGAATATGATCACATCCTTAGTGCTTGGGTTAAGCACTTTAAGATATTTTTCAGCGACTCATAGTGAACTTCTCCATAATATGATGATCAACATCGGTCTCGTACATTTCATTGCATACATGATTGTCACTCATGCGACCTCTTTTTTCGAGTCTGTAGGGGACTATTAAGAGATACACTCCATAGCTCATCGACATGAGACATCTCTTGGGTTTTGCCATGCTAAACGACTTTAGCATCAAATGAATATCGTTCCTTGGGTTAAGTCGAGCATCCTTTTAAATCTATCTATATAGATTTGTATCCCCAATAATGATACTCTTCCCAAATCATTCATGGAGGATTGTTTAGACAACTTTATCTTTCTTGATTGTAGCATTGGTATGTAATTCCTCATCCGTAGTATATCAACATATAATACTAGAAATTTCACGACGCTCCCTAATCGACCCTTTTGTACACACTAGAAGTCTTACCTCATCTAATGTAACTCGGATCATCATCTTCTATGATGTGTACCTCATCATCATCATCCATGATGAATCCATACCTCCTAGGTATCTTGATGCTTATTCCGTTTTTACGATTCAGGTTGTGGTATAATAGGTCTATCTCTACGAGTTCCTCTTATTTGACTTATAGTATTTTGTGGTTCTTGAACTCTTCAAGATCTATTATCCTCCCACTAGCCCCTTTTAATGATAAACACCTTTATCTTAGAAGGCGCGTTTTCGTAAACAAACAACTTTTGCTAAGTAGAATTATAGAACATATACCTAAACTTACTTTAGGATGTCCCACAAATCGACACTTGTCAAATCTTGTCCCAAGCTTATCCTTTTGAAACCTTTTCACATAAGTTGGAACCCTTATCTTAACATACTTAAGATTAGGAATCCTCCACATCCATAACTTTTATGGAATCTTGGGGCTTGGATTTTGAGGTTACCATTTTCGTGATATGTCACGACCATTTCTAGGACATTATCCCGGAAGGATCTTTGGAATGTCGGTAAAATCATTATGGACCGCACCATGTCCAACAAGGTACGATTTTTCATTCGGATACATCAATCAATTATTGCGTGTCGGGATCGTCCCATTATGAGAAAACCATTTGAGATGATCTAGAAACTTATTGCACAAGTATTTATTCCTTGATCTAATCAAAGAATCTAAATACATTGCCAATTTGTTTCACTTCTGAATTCTTTGAACCTTTCAAATAATTCACACTTGTATTTCAGCAAATACACACATTCAACTCTTTGAATGATCATCTCCTTTTCTTATACTAATTTGTTCAATATGTAAAATTATTTTCATGTAAGTAAAGTATACAAAATTTATTAAGTAATATTCCAGTTCTATACAAAACATTATCATTATAAATAGAACAACAATTGTTCTTCATTATAATACCAAAAATTTTATTGTCCAACAATAAAATGGAAATAATGTTTCTAACAAGAATTGGAATACTGATAACAACTTATTGACTTAATAGATTTGCTCGTAGGCATTGCTAAACTATAAGTTTCTATGGCTAATATGGCAACCTTTGCTACATTTCCATATATAGGATTACTTATATTTGTTTAGCTTTCTACTTCTGCTTGGTCCCTTCATAAATCTATATTTATGATAACCAAAGTCGGTATCCAATACCCAAGTAGAACCTTGACTTAAAGAAAAATTTATTTCAATCATGAACAAAAAGTGTGTATTATGAACTAGAAACTTCACTAAGCTTCTTTGGTTAGCCTCTGCAAGACGCTTCTCGCAGTTTCTTTCCAGTGTCGAGGCTTATTGCAGTGGAAGCAAACTCCTTTGCTATCCGTATCAGTTTTGCTCTTATTATCCTTTGTTTACGCCTTTCTATTTACCTTCTTTTGAATCGTTCTTCTTTTTGGAAGATCCTTTGGCCCCTACCAAAGTAAGACTTGGTCTTTCTTGGTTGAAAGTGACTCTCAACATTTTTCAACATGTTAAGCAAATCAAGAAAGTGATATCTAGCTTGTTCATATGAAAAATTCACAACAATTAATGAAAGGAGTCCGGGAGTGAGTGCAAGATCAAATCTTGGCTCAACTCTCCATCCATGACAAAACCAAATGTCTAATTGATCAATCAAATTGATTATGTTAAGAACTTTTTATGCATCTTATAGTGCCATTGGCCATTCTAGATCGGAAGAGCTCCTTAGATATCGATATCTATCGGTCCTACTTTCCTCACCATCAACTACTTGATGTGCGGGAGTATAGTAAAACATCCATAGTTTTATCTTGTGGCTTTGAGCTCGTTACTCATGGATGCGAGCATGATGCGTTGAGCCAATCATGCATCATCTTGCCACTTTCTAAAAGTAGCAATCTCTTCCTCGAGTCATTGTTATGCGCAACCATTGCGAGGAGATAGGCATATTAAGGACATAAGATAGCTTTTCATTTATGAGAACTATTCTCAAATTCCTTAACCAATCCAGTTTAATTAGGTCCTTAATTTAGCATCTAATATGCTTCTGTGATGATAGTAATTTTAGACATTGTAAAATTACGTAAATGAATTTGTAATTAACAATATTTTAACATACATTCTTTTATTAATTACCAAAATAATTTAGGTCTTGTTTTAAATTGGTATCTCCCACTATTTTCTTCAAACTATATTACCCTCACTTATATAGTTCGACAAAAATCTAATTAAAGATTTGCTAGTGAGAATAAGGATCCCATTTCAAATGTATATAGCCTTGTGGTGACACAACAAACTATATATAAATAAATAGGTAGACAACTTTTTGTCAATTACATCAACTATCTGACTCCTTTTCTTTTTTGCCTCTTAGATTATTTTGATCAGTGGTGGCACATCCGAATCAAAATTATCCAAGTTAAGTCCGACCTAGCACTCCATATATTCAAAAAGAAAAATATCATCCTTGTGGTGACACAACAAAACAATATTGTTCAATTTTCTTTATAAGCATCAAATGTGATAAATTAACATCTTAAATACTTAATACTTGCCTTGTGGTGACACAACAAACTCATATTAAATATTTAATACTCTATTAATTTTATCATGCTAGAAAGCGGCGTTCGATATTCCAAATATCTTTGAGCGCTTAGGACTTAATATAAAAATTGAGGGTTTGTTATTAATTTGTCTCATCTTGTTTAAGCGCGCATTTATTATATATATATAAAATACGCGTCGTATTAATGAACATGCGAAGCATGTTTGCATAATATATAATATATATAGTATAAGCATGCACATATAGAATACTATATTCTACAGGATTGATTATGGACTTTTATTCTAGTTTGGTTCACTAGAGCCACCAAGTGAACCAAAAGGTCAAACCCTAGGGGTGCAAGAAATAATATTTAAATATAACTATTACATTTAAACCCCAGCTCCATTACAAAACGGGTCTTCAAGCGCTCCTTGCTCCTTGATCTCCAATTCTTCAAAATTAATTCTAACTATTCCTATTACAAAACTATTTAAAATAAATAGAAACCTTGATCGTGATCGAGGGAAATACATAGGAGGAGATATAGAATTTATATTAAGAAAAATTAGAGAAGACGAGGTACGCAGACCCCATTTAATAAAACCCATACATTCATGCATCCAACTAAAATAAAATCCAATCGCATTGGTCAATAGTCCATAATCAATCCCATTTATTATCATACACATCACCATATGCATCAATAAATAACATTCATCTCATGAATAATAAACATTTAATATATATATATTGATATCATTTAATGGGCAAATTTAGTTAGTATAAAATCTAATTTTGAATTAAAATAAACTCCTTTATTTTAATCCAAATTTAAATCAAAATAAAACTATTTTATTTTAATTTATCCAATTTTGAATAAAATAAACTATTTTATTTTAATCAAAATTATTAATCAAAATAAACTCCTTTATTTTAATTAATTATGGAATCCAATTCCATGTAAAAAAAAAAATTTATTAAAGAAACACGGATATTCTTTTTACATTCACAAATAAACTCCTTTATTTTGAATAATATGAAATCTTATTCCATATTTAAATAAACTCCTTTTTTTTTATTTAAATAAGGAAATTAGGATTCATTTCTATTCACAAATAAACTCTTTTATTTTGAATAATATGAAATCTTATTTCATATCTAAATAAACTCCTTTATTTAAGGAAACACAAAATCCAATTTCAACTCTAATTAGTTATCATGGAATCCAATTCCAATTCTAATTAGTTAGCATGAAATTCTAATTTTAAAATTAAAATAAACTCTTTTATTTTAATATTTAAAATAAACCTTTTATTTTAAAATTAAAATAAATATTATTTTAATTATAAAATTATTAAGAATAATATATTATATAATAAATCAATATATATATATATATATATATATATATATACTATATAAACCGCATTTTATTTTATACTATAATATATATATATATATATATATATATATTACCTTACATATATATCATATATATATATATAATGCCCATACTTCTTATCATTTTCTTGTTGCTTTCCGTTTGATTTCCTTGAAATCATGCGTATCCTTCCTTGAAAAAAAAAAAAGGCAACTTGTTGCCTTAAAAAAAATAATTCCCTTTTTTTTTTTTTTTTTTTTTATTGTACATAAGCGGCAAGTTAGTGTCCACGCCTTTTTTATTTTTTTATTTTTTTTTTAATGATAGTCCTGCTTAATCCTCCTGCTTCCTTTTAAAAAAAAAAATATATCTTTTTTTTTTTTTTTTTTTTATTTAATAAATTTTATCTGATTAAATTAAAACCAAATAAATTGTTCTAAACACATATCAATATACATATCAAATTAAAACAATTAATAATTAGCATAAAGGTTTGGCTCGATGCCACTTATTAGGTTTGTAATATTATATGTCGCAATCTAATTGCATAAAAATGCGAAGCGTGTAAAATCGAGTTTAAAAATTTACAAACCATATACCCGGATCACCCTTTATGCATAATTATTAATTAAACGAAAAAGATAAAGAATAAAATCATACCCTCGAAGATCGAAACTTCCTCGTACAAGTTCACCTCCAAATCCTTTCGCGTTCAACTTGAATCCACCGGGTTTGGTTCCTTCCTTTGATCAACGTTAGCCACCCATATGTTTGGCCTCTGAGGTGATCCACCAAGGAAAAATAAAGATTCAAGAAGAAGGGGTATTGGCTCAACCCTAGTTTTCTATCTCTATAGAAAGAGGCGTCTCTCCAACAAATTGGAATTATGTCAGTATGTTGTAAAAAGTCAACAACTCCCACCACCCATAATAAGACTCCTCTTATTTATAGATGTGGGCAACCCACCTTAACAATTAAGGAATTGGGATTTATTTATTTAATTAAATTCTTTTAATTAATTAAGCTCCCTAATCTAATTAGGGATAATTAATTAAACTCTTTTAACTAATTTTCCTTCCTAATCCAATTAGGAATAAATGAGATACTTATATTAAATTAATTCCTAAACTCTTTTAGAAATTAAAATAATAATAATTGTAATAATATTAATAAGACTCCTCTTATTAATTTATATTTAATATTTCTAAAATATTAAATAATAAATATTAAGCTATTTAATTTATTCTATCACCATAGATTAAATTAAATATACTTAACTTATATTATTACGATTATGCCATTAACTTCTTAAATAATTATTCTTCCTTTTATGGTGTGACCCTTTAGGTTCTCCATATTAAACCCAGGTTGTGAATAAATCAATTAGAACAATTCTAATCTTATTTAAATAAATAAATTAAATAATTAATTTATTTAAATAAATAATATTTATTCTACAATAGGGATAAGCCTCCCCTAGCGATCAACGACTTTCCGGATAATATAGATTTCAACATTAATCATTAAAGAACCTTTGAGTAAATAGTTCTGCATAATTCAATCCTTCCACCATACAATGTCCCAATTAAATATAAGGCATGGAATTCTTTGTCGAGTCTTATTTTATTTAATTATATGTATTTCGATCATTAAATGCACAACTCTCAAATAATGCAAATTAGAAACTTCTTTCTAATTTCATTACGCATTAACCAAGGACTCTTGAGTTGTCATTTATCGAATCACATAGACATTTCTCTTCTTTTATTAGAAGTGGTAGATTCTTTATTGATCATACATTATCTCCATATACTGACTTATTATACCCAAGCATACCCTTTGATATACCCTAAGGGTCTTAAGGAATAAGTCAAAGTATAACTCATCATACACAAGATACTATGATGATCTCAAGTCCAAGGATTACTTGTACTACTATCACTACAGAAATTCCTATTGACGAGCAAATAAAACTCCATTAGGTATTCATTAGCGAGCCACGTTCGGTGAACTTATTCTCTAATAAGCACCTACATACTTGCTTTAGTGTCTCCACACAAATGATCATGAGATCAATCATCCTCATCCAACGAAGCAAGCAACGTATGTACCAATCTATCCAGGATTCACTAATCCCCAATTTAGTAATCCAACGATTGGGAACTATTTTAGTTTTAAGCTTTCTAAGAATTTAGATCTCATTAGAATGATCATCATCATTATTCTAAAAGCATTGCTTAAAACTATGGGTTTATCACATATTATAAAACAGCATCATGTAGATAATTAAAAGCCTTTAATAAATTAATACTTTTTATTAATAAATGAATAAGATTGTTACAAAGTATATGCTTTATCATCAAACATGATTGGCTTGTGTGCATACTACTTTCATGAATAATTAGGTTTGTGAATAGAATGAGAATATCTATTTGCCGAATGTAACACATAAGGAATTGGGATTGTAGTGAGTTTAATTCAATTGTTTTGCATAGGGATATAGCAAAATTAATCTGGATTAAATAGAAGGCAAATGATCACTTGAGAAAGGGCTTTTGGCATTTGAGAATTCCTGTTAATAATTCAGTAGACATAATAATTGGGATAATTGGATAATTGATTTATAGTTCATAATTGGAAATATTGGAGTCTTAATCTTTATTTATTTGAATTTATTTATAAAGTAACCTAGTTTTAATTGGTTAATTTAGTTTTCTTAATTAGAAAAATCATGATTTGAGATTGTTTAAATAAAATTAGTTTGGTTAAGAATTAGTATTTGGTGAATCAACACTCTCATGTGCTTCATTGCTTATCTCAGCATTTTCATATGTCATTTTCAAACACTGTCACAAAACAAGGGTTAATTAACATATCACATATTATCCCTATACTCTACGATCGACCAATTAAATACCAAATAAATTTAGGTAGGTCATACTAAATGCGAAAGGTATTCCCGTCTCTCCCCTCCTAGTACTATTCTCACATCTTAGCCAGGGGATCATATCCCTAAGCTCGATACCAATATGGCCCCCAAAATTAGGTATCGTCACCCATCTTGGGTCGCCACTTACATGGTACATAAATTCAAATACAACTTACTAACATAACTGTAGTGTACAATACGACATAAAAGCGTGAGTTTGAATACAAATATTGTCTACTAGATATTATACAAACTCGAAAGGAGTCCTCATTCAGACTATTATCACACTATTTCACGAATAGTGAGGACTACTAATGCTTTATCCTCACGGACCATTACTCCGTTCCCAGACTAAGTCCCATATGTTCTCATTTCACGAAGAAACGATGAAAGAAAAAGGTGAGCTCAACTAGCCCAATAAGAAATATTATGACTAAGATAATGCGAAATAAATTATCATTAGCCTTCAATGATGTTAAACGATAAAATACAATAGACATCCACTTTAAGCTGCGGCGTGAATATGCGATCCATTAAAAGAGTCAAGTAGAAAATAAAGTCTACTATCTTTTAGGTTTTAAAAGGTTTTCATCAATTTTTATCACTAAGACTCGGTTTAATGAATAAACCACAATATCTAATCATCCTGTACCCACGGTCAAGGATTTTCATCAAATTATCAATGGTCATGACTATCTTAGAATCACCCCCGGTCATAATCATACCAAAAACTATCCATCAACGCATTACACAGACCACTTGAGGACTTTTGTCACATCATTTATATCAAGTCGTGATTATACCGAATGATCCTGGTCATAATCATACTAAGTTCATCTATGCCACGTAAGCGAAGATAACATAATATAACATGAGGATGATGACAATGACATAATAATTCAATAAAACAAGTTCAAGAATTATTTAATCCAGAATTATTAACATCCAAATTGTCAACATGATCTTATTTTGTAGAGTAAAATTCAAGAATAATCGGAAGAATATTTCCATGAAAAGATCTTTGGATGAAACGCAAATATCAAAGATAATCTACTAATTTCATGGAGTATAGAAGTCAAAGTTTTAACCAACCGGGTATAATAAAGAATGGAATAACAAAAGAAATCACCATGCATGCGGTATTTAAGCATGTATGAGTTATTCCAATAGAATAATAATAACGGAACGGTCGTCGGTGAAATTCAAACCGAAGCGGGATGATCCAACGAGAATAATAAACAATGGAACCGGTCGTCCCAGTAAAACACACGAATGGGATATTCCAATGTAATAATAAAGAATGGAATAACGAGAAGAAGATCACCAAGTATAGGGGATTCCATATACTGAGTTATTCAATGTAATAAATTAGAATGGAATAATATAAGGATTTCACCAAGTATAGGGTATGGCCGTGTCACAGGTTATGTATAGGGTATGCCACTTTTACGAGTTATTCCAATGTAATAATAATGAATGGAATAACGAAGTTCTCTTCATGAATAAGAAAGAATAACACCCCTTACGAATACAACAAATAATATCCCTTACCGTAAAAAGACACCGGATATCAAAGTAGTGAAGATGCACTGAATACTCTTCTTCTTTCTCTATAGATTTTCTCTCTATAAACTTCTCTATAATTTCTCTCTCTGAGAGTTTCGATTGAATTAAAAGAAAATAATGAAGGAATGAGCTTATTTATAGGAAAATAGAATGCATAGTAATTAATCCATGAACGGTCCAGTTGATTTACTTTAATCTGACGGTCCATATTTAAAGCAAAATATTTTAAATAAAATATCATATATTCTATTTATATAAAAACATTTTACTATGCAAACACTATGCAAAGACTATGCAAAACACTATTATCTGAAACACTATTTTAACACTACGCGTAATAAAATATAATATATTCTATTTATAGAATAACTTTAATAAAGTATTACATTTTTATATAAAAGATGTTTACATTTTATTACGTTAATAATACGAATAAAACAAAACGTCATTATCGCTTATAATAATTCATATTATTAATCGACAATAATGGAATCAAACCGGTGACTTCTCACATAAAGCATCAATAATCAATACCGCGCTACTACTTATCAACCACACGTATTCATCGTACTTTTACTACCGAGTAGTTCAACAATGATCAACGGTAAAACTTCCGCCGTTATTTTTATAAAATATTTTGTTCGGTGAATAGTAACCAAAGGAATAGTAACTTCGTGAATAAGAATCTCAAACACAAAAAGTGTCCCAAATACTAGAGTGAACAATACTAGAGTGACTAGTAATTTCGGTGAATAGTAACCCGTGAATAGTAACCAGGTATTTTATGACAACTTGTCTACTTTGAAAAATTTTCAAATATGACCCTTAACTTTAAACTTTTATCAATTTAACTATTCACCAAAATAGAAAAATTGAACACTTTTATTTCATAAAATTTGGGGTCTCACATTTTATCAGAAAATTTGAATCTCGCAATTATTTATAGGAAATTCAATTCTCTACAACTTTGCAGAAGAAAGATTTTCTAAATTCCAAATGAAAATCAATCAAATTCACATACTGAGACGATTTTACGTGCTATAATCAAATTTCAATCAAGAAATGGGGTCCATTGACACACAAAAACATGTTTAATCATTTAATGCAATAAAAATACTCTTCCTCCTCATATACTCATATATCCCACATTCATTGTAAAAATATCATCATTATTGTATTATAATAATATAATAAAATATTATTTTATCGGAAAAGATAAAATATCAATTTTTAACAATTGTCACTTTAAAAAATTTCTCTGTAAGACCCAAATTTTATAAATAAAGATGAATTTTCTATAAATATTATTTTTAAATATTATGGAATAAATTTGATATAATGTTATAGTTGTGGGTAATATTTATAAATTTTGCAAAGTAAGCAAGTTGTTATAAAATATTCGATTGGTCGGGGAATATTCTTTTTTGTTTTGGGGAATATTAAATGCGACGACTCAATCATTAGTGGACCCCATAACGGAAGTATTGTCGTAGTTAGAAAAGCGACAAAATTATCTTTCTATAAAAATAACTACGGAGGTGTTACTGTTAAAACTGTTGAACTACCCGGTGGTAAAAAAATGCGATGTCTGGCGTGGTTGCGTAAGTAGACACTACAGTATTGATTATTGATGCTTCGTGAGAAGTCACTTAGCTATACTCAATTATTACTACGATAATTATCGTGATCATATCTCTTATATTATTGATTCAATTATTGTCACAAAGATCATCTCAGATAATATATGTTATATTATTAATTGAGACGACAAGTTATAAATGATTAATAATTGTTGAAAGATTAAATATGTGTTGATTAAAAATAAAATGATTTGTGGTAATATTTATTCAATCCTTGATGTATATAAAGAGTCTGTTATGAGACGTTTGTGGTAAGTTTGATTATTTTATGGGGGGCCTATATGTCATCATCTAAGAGTCTCTTCGTTAATAGTAATTACCTTTGTGAATAGTAATTACCTTTGTGAATAGTAATTACCTTCGTCAATAGTATTTACCTTCGTCAATAGTAATTACCTTTGTGAATAGTAATTACCTTTGTGAATAGTAATTACCTTCGTCAATTGTATTTACCTTCGTCAATAGTAATTACCTTCTTCAATAGTAATTACCCCTTCGCAAATAGTAGTTGTCCCTTCAATATTACCAAGAGTTAACTGCCTCTTCGGTGTTCCAAGGGTTAATTACCCCTTCGCAAATAGTAGTTGTCTCTTCAATATTACCAAGAGTCATTTTGACCCTTCGTTAAGACCAAGAGCCACCCTCGCTTTTTCTATAAATAAAGCTCACTCCTTCATTATTTCTCACGAATTCATTAAAACTCTGAGAGAAAACTATAGAGAGAAAGAAGAAAAGTATTCTCGCTACTTCACTTTTCCAATATTCATTTCTTCTAGGTAGGGAATATTATTTGTTGTACTTTCGTAAAGGGTGTTATTCTTTCTTATTCATGAAGAAAAGCATTGTTATTCCATTGCTTATTATTCTATTGGAATAACTCAGATACTGCTGTTTACCTATACTTGGTGACATTCTTCTATTATTCATTTGGAACATCATGTATACATGTGTTTTACACCTAACTCGGTTTCGTCTTTATTATTATTCTGCTTGGAACATCTTGTGCATGTGTTTTTACAATCGACTGGTTCCGCCTTTATTATTATTTTGTTGGAACATCCATGCATGCGTTTCTGGCCGACCGGATTCGTTATTTATTATTCTGTTGAATAACTTTTGCGTATGCGATTATATCGCATTTACGGTGATTTCTTTTGTTATTCCATTCTTTATTATACCCAATTGGTTAAAACTTTGACTTATACTCCATGAAATTAGTGGAATATTCTTGATATTTGCGCTTCATCCAAAGATCCTTTCATGGAAATATTCTTCTCAAGATTCTTGAATTTTACTCTACAAAGCAATGATCATGTTGATAATTTGAACGTTAATAATTCTGGATAAAATAATTCTTGAACTTGTTTTATTGAATTCTTATATCATTGTCATCATCCTCATGTTTATATTATGTTGAAAGTCATATGTGGCTTCAGTAGTGCATAGATGGACTTGGTATGATTATGACCGTGGATTATTCGGTGTAATCATGACCGTAATGTTACAAATGATGTGATAAAAGTCCTCGGTGGCACAATGCAATGATGGATAGTTTTTGGTATGATTATGACCAGGGGTGATTCGGATAGTCATGACCATTGATAATTTGATGAAAATCCTTGACCGTGGTACGTGGATGATTAGATATTGTGGTTTATTCATTAAACCGAGTCTTAGTGATAAAAATTGATGAAAACCTTTTAAAACCTAAAAGATAGTAGACTTTATTTTCTACTTAAGTCTTTTAATGGATTGCATATTCATTTAGCAGCTTAAACCGGTTGTCTATTGTATTTTATCGCTTTAACATTATTGAAGACTATTGATAATTTATTCTCGCATTATCTTAGTTATAATATTTCTTCGGGCTAGTTGAGCTCACCCTTTCTTTCACCGTTCTTCGTGAAATGAGAATATATATTTGGGACGAGTCTGGGAAAAGAGTGATGGTCCCGAAGATAGCGTTAGTAGTCCTCACTATTTTGTTAAATAGTGTGACAATAAGTGTAATGAGGACTCCTTGAGTATGGATTTTGTCTAAATGACAATATTCCTATTAGAACTCTCAGTTTATGTATTGTCGTATGTTACACGAAAGATGTATTATTAAGTTTGTATTTGAATTTATGTACCATGTAAGTGGCGACCCAAGATGGGTGACGTATACCTAATTTTGGGGGCGTCACATTCTCCATCTATATCCACATAAAATCAATATTTTCCTCATCATGTAAATCAATAATTAATTATTCACAAATAATATTACGTAATCTTAATACTAAGCAACCGGTAGTTTCGTGAAAGGGGGGCTTTCGAATAAAATTTCTCCTTCTTGGCGCCAAGCAATTAGGTGACCAAACCTCTCCTTAGATGAACTTTCTAGACATTGCCAATAATGTTTTCTAATAATATTATTCGGATAATATGAATTATTGCTTCGATAATGGAAAATCTTTTGTGTAGTGACAATTATTGAAACAACGATAATATAAAAATCAACGCACTACTTATTGAATCAATAAAATAAAATATACTGAACAGTAATTACTGTAACAATTATTGAGTAGTGCCTTCTTACCTAAGAATCAATAATTGGTGCAATACTGCAATGCTTCTTTGTCAACAACGCCAGACATCGTGTTTTAACCACCGGGTATTCCAATAGTATTAACGGTAACAACTACGCCGTTATTTATAAATAACTCATGTTTGTCGTTTTCTTCATCCAATTGCTTTTTGTTATGGGGCCCACACAAGGCTGCGCCGTCGTACGAATATTCCCCGACAGCAAGAATATTCCACGACCAAACGAATATTGTCCGACAAAAATGAGTATTTTATAATCACTTGCTTATTTAAAAATATTTGTGCATTTTACTCATAACTAACCACATTAATCAATTCAACCCTTACTATTTCAAAATAATAAATAGAGGAAATTAAATCTTTATTTATTAATAATTTGGGGTCTTACAATAACGACTTTACCGATAAACTTGAGTGTGGTAATAATTATTGTTTATGTTTATTTTATTGAACTAATAAAACAATTTATATGAATAATGTGTTTAATTATATTTTTCATTTTTCATTTAACAGCAATTTCCAAGTTGAGCCTTGCTACTAATGATGCCAATGTTTCTATGACTCAACTTAATTAATGAGGTAAATTCATCTCTCGATTCATTAATTTGCATATAAGGTTCATTGATTCATTGTATACATTTAATGAGCATAAAAAAATAATGTATTTGCAACTGATGTAGTGTCTTTCTTTTTATTCATTGCAGATTTACAGTTTGGAAGTTGGCTCAGTTATCTCATGCTCATTCATGTTTTTGTAATATGTCTCGAGTTAGTTTGTTGGTGTTGGATCGATCTGTTCTTTGTTGACTTGGTGTCTCGATCAACTTTATTTTTGTAATATGTCTCATACTCTCATTCATGTTTTTGGTGTTCTCGGTTGGTGTTGTCTCTGTTGGTGTTAGTCTTGTTGAATTGTTGTTGTCTTGGTGTTGTCGACTTATCTCGATTGGTGTTGTCGACACTACGACTTGTCTCGATTCTTTAGTTGATGGTCTTGTTGAAATGTTGATTGTTGTCGATTCTTTGGTCTTGTTGACTTGTCTCGGTTTCCTGAGGGTTGTCAAAAAATATATGTTGAATGTTGTCTCACTTGTGCATACTCTGTTGAAATTCATGCTGCGATCCTACTTTTCTATATCATCTTTGTGTATATCAGTTGGACTTGGTGTGTATCATGTTGTGTATATCGGTTATCATGTCAGTATCATGTTGTCATCTTTGTATTCTTTGTGTATATCAAATTATCAGTTGGTGACTTGGTGTTGTTGTATATCGATTATCGATTTGGTGACTTGGTGTTCTTGCGATCACTTATCGATTATTAATTTCATGTTGTGTATATAAGACTTGGTGTTGTTGTCAGATTATCAGTTGGATTTGGTGTCTATATTCATTGTTGAATGTTGTATTACATTCGGTTATTAACCGAATAACCGAATACTTAATTCGGTTATTCGGTTATCAGACATTTCGGGTAGTTGTTCGGATACCTAAAATAGCATAAATTCGGTTTTCGGTTATAACTGAAATGTGTATTCAGTTCGGTTATTAACCGAATGCTCACTCCTAATATTACCAGTGATTTGACATTGTTTGTTGGTCCGTATTTGTTACTTCTAAGTTGTGTCAGATACATTGTTTGAAAGGTGCAGTTGGTAACCAAACATGCATAGAAGGGTAACCATTTTATTTTTTGGTAGTAACTAGATAGTTACAAGCTTGTATCAGGACATATATCAAGTGTTAAATGTACATGTGAGAGTATACATGGGTTGCCTAAACTGGGTTGGATATACAGGTTGTTTCTGTTTTGGTTACCATTAAAACATGTTCTGGTTACTTTCATATAACTATTTGGTTACTTCGTTATTATGTTTTGGTTACTGTTACCTTATGGTTTGGCTACTATTATTGTGCTCTCAATGTGAGATTTTGGTTACTTTTATTTTTTATTCTGATTAATATGTAATTATTTAGTATACATGGATTGCCTAAATTGGGTTTCATTACATGATGTTCCTGTTTTGGTTACCATTAAAACTTATTCTAGTTACTATCATATAATTATATGGTTACTGTTTTATTATGTTACATTACGGTTACTGTTATTAGTAACCAGATAGTTACAAGCTTGTATCAGGACAAACATCAATTGTTAAATGTATATGTGTGAGTGTCCTATTTATCTACAAGCTTGTTACTAACCAGATAATTATAAGCTTGTATCAAGACTGTTATAAAATGTTAAATGTATATGTTTTATTTATACCCTGTCATCATGATAGAATAAGAAACTCCAATTAAGATTTCTCATTTATATATATGATGGTCACTTATAGATCTCATATTAAAATAAAAATAGTTTGAGAGGTGCAGTTGGTAACCAAACCTGCATATAAGGGTAACCATTTTAGTTTTTGTTAGTAACCAAATAATTAAAAACTTATATCAGAACAATTATCAAGTGCTTAATGTACATGTGAGGGTTCTCATTTATCTAGCTGATGGATACTTTTAAATTACGTAGTTATAAAAGTTATTTGGAAATGGTCCAAGCCAGTTGGTAACTAAATATGAATATAGAGGTAACAATTTTATTTTAGATTGGTAACCACATTTACATAAAAATGTTTTAGAACAGTTACCAATTGTTCAATGTATATGTTTACTTTATATTGACAACTCATGATGGAATCAAAAATTAAAATATTAATCAACATCAATTTTGGTTACTGTACACCATCAAAAATGTTACCAACTATGTGGTTAATGGTTACTAATAGTAAACAATTATATATTCCTGTAAACAATTAAATTTGTTGTGTTGGTTACTGTCAGTCTTCATTGTCTAACAACTGAATAAACATTATAAAGTAACCAAATCAATATTAAACAGTAACCAAATTACATAATCTCAGTAACCAGAATATAAACCACATTTTTACATGCAATTTTGAAGGCCTAAATGATGGAATTTGACCAAAAAACCCTGCAGTTCACCAGCAAAGCTGGTGATTTTTGATCGTTGACCCGTTTTCAATGAAATTAGGCTCCAAAAACGCCAAAATCCGACACTGCAATCTTGATAGAAATTACTAAATGTAAAACAAATCAGTATAAAATACACTAATATTATACAGTAATCATAACAACATTATACTGTAACCAAATTTAGATTAGACAGTAACCAACATATATCTATTTAGTAATCAGAACATAAACACACTTTTCATTGCATTT
This sequence comes from Panax quinquefolius, assembly GCA_020205615.1. Classification (NCBI taxonomy): domain Eukaryota; kingdom Viridiplantae; phylum Streptophyta; class Magnoliopsida; order Apiales; family Araliaceae; genus Panax; species Panax quinquefolius. Next base: position 106,412,265 of record CM035174.1, on the reverse strand, counting down.
TACAGTAAAAAAAAAACCCAGTATTATGTGTTTGTTACCAAATAAAGACTAACAGTTGTATGAAGGTAACCAAATCAATGTTAGCCAGTAATCAAACTATATAATGTTAGTAACCAGTACATAAAATACATTTGTACATTCATCTTACAATGGAAATAATCAGTATATTGATATTTATTACCAATTAAACTATAATAGTTGTATGAAGGTAACATATGTAGCCAATAAGTAACCATCATAATAAAACAAACCAATATAAAACACCGTAATATTATATAGTAATCATAACAACATTATACAGTAACCAAATCCAATTTAAATAGTAACCAACACATTTATTTAGTAGCCACAAGATACATACATTCTCCATTGCATTTTTATAGTAAAAACCAACCAGTATAACTTGATTGTTACCAACTAAAGGCTAAATATTGTAAGAATGTAACCAATGTAGCTAACAAGTAACCATTAATATAAAAAACATAAGTATAAGTATAATTAGATTAATACAGTAATCAGGTCAGCACTAATGAGTAACCATTATAATTTTACATAGTAACTAGGTCAGTACTAATGAGTAACCATTATAATTTTATATAGTAACCAAGTCAGCATTAGTCAGTAACAAAGTTAGCATTAGTCAATAACCAAGTCAGCATTAGTCAGTAATATTATGCACTAACCATTATAATTTTACACAGCAACCAACTAAGCAATAGTGAGTAACCATTATAATGTTACACAGTAACCAAGTCAGCATTAGTTAGTAACCAATTTAATGTTACAAAGTAACCAAGACATCATTAGACAGTAACCAATATAGCATTAGACAGTATAATGTTACACGGTAACCAAGACAACATTACACAGTAACCGACAGTTGTAGGAAGGTAACAAATGTATTTGATGAGTAACCATTAATATAAAAAAATCAGTAGAACTCATATAAAGATTATAAAGCAATCAACTAAACATTATTCAGCAACTGAATACATAATAAACAGTAATCTCATCCGATTTGAATTGATAATAACCAACAAATTACTAGAAGAAAGCTTCAGAAACACAAAACAAACAAACTGATTAAGCGGTGGATGAATAACTAATCAATAAATTATATTAATAACAATTTTACCGAAACCCTTGTTATTGATTTAGGTAATCTCAGTTTGTTGTTCTTCCTGAGAGGATAAGTGAGTTGCGTCGTGACAAAATGTTTCGTCTTCTCCGATCTCAGAGTCGCAACAGAAGTTTTTGTCTTCTCCGATAGATTTGTCGTTGATCCGTTGTTTCGATTTCAAAGTTGCATGAATTTAGGTGCGGTTAATTGCAAATATGAAAGTCGGTAACTGGCGTGTAGGAGTTAATGACCCGTGATTTTAGCACGTAATATTGTGTGTGTTTTATTTTTGTAATTATGTTGTGTATGTTTTATTTCTGTAATTATTTTCTAATTGTTGTATATTAGTGTTAAGGACCCGATAAAGTATTGATATGGCCCATGGATGTGATCACTTCCAATTCAATACCACAAGCTCAAAAGAAAATAAAGTTCGGCTCACGTTATCCTTTGGTCAATTACTAGGTTTTTGGGCCGAAGCTCTAAACTAGGCAAAGGAGTTGTGAAGAGATTATCCTAAACCGGTTTTATGTAAATGAACTGAAGCCAGAGCCGGTCCTGGGTTTTCTAAGGCCTAGGGCAAAATTTCTCAAATGTGCTCCTTTATACGATTTAAATAAAAAAATTATAAATTAATTAATTTTATTAAAATTATAAGAATTTACAAAAGATAAGGAAGAACACTTTTTAAAATGTCATCGAAGCAAAGAATCAGACGCCTCAAAATTAGGTATACGCCACCCATCTTGGGTCGCCACTTACATGGTACATAAATTCAAATACAACTTATTAATATAACTGCTGTTTTTTCAAATAATACGATTTATAAACCGTGAGTTTGAATACAAATATTGTCTACTAGATATTATACAAACTCAAAAGGAGTCCTCATTACAACTATTATCACACTATTTCACGTATTAAATGAGGACTACTAATGCTATCCTCCTCGACCATTACTGCTCCCCGACTCGTCTCCCAAATATGTTCTCATTTCCAAGAGAATAAAGGAAAGAAAGGGTGAGCTCAACTAGCCCAAGAAGAAATATTACGACTAAGATAATGCGTAATAAATTATCATTAGCCTTCAACAAAGGTTAAACCGATAAAATACAATAGACAACCAGCTTTAATCAAGTAATGAATAAGCAATCCATTAAAAGAGTCAAGAGAGAATAAAGTCTACTATCTTTTAGGTTTTAAAAGGTTTTCATCAATTTTTATCACGAGACTCACCTTTTAATAAATAAACCACCACATCTAATCATCCCCGCATCACTGGCCAAGGATTTTCATCAAATTATCAATGGTCATGACTATACCGAATCACCCCGGTCATAATCATACCAAAACTATCCATCATCGCATTACAAAGCCACCGAGGACTTTTGTCACATCATTTATATCAAGTCATGATTATACCGAATGATCCTCGGTCATAATCATATACTAAGTTCATCTACGCACGTAAGCCAAAGATAACATAATATAACACGAGGATGATGACAATGACATAATAATTCAATAAAACAAGTTCAAGAATTATTTAATCCATGAATTATTAACGCCCAAATTGTCAACACGATATCGCTTTCAGAGAGTAAAATTCAAGAATGATCGTAAGAATATTTCCATGAAAAGATATCGATGAAACGCAAATATCAAGGATATTCTACTAATTTCATGGAGTATAAAGTCAAAGTTTTAACCAACCGGGTATAATAAAGAATGGAATAACAAAAGAAATCACCACGCATGCAGATTGCAGATGTATGTGTTATTCCAATGTAATAATAATAACGGAACCAGTCGTGAAATTCACACCGGCTGTGATGTTCCAATGTAATAATAAAGATGGAACTGCATCCTGTAAAACACACGATAGATATTCCAACAGATGATAAAGATTTTAACCAGTCCTGTAAAACACATGCATGTGATGTTCCAATGTATAATAAAATTTAAATCCAGTCCTCCTGTAAAAAAACACATGCATGTGATGTTCCAAATGTAATAATAAGAATGTCACCAAGTATAGGTAAAATCACAGATACAAAAGTTATTCCAATGTAATAATAAGCAATGGAATAACATAAGGATTTCACCAAGTATAGGTACGCCACAGATATAAAAGTTATGTATAGGTATATCCACTTTTACAAAAGTTATTCCAATGTAATAATAATGAATGGAATAATGTAAGTTCTCTTCAAGAAGAAAGAATAACACCCTTACCGTAAAAAGAACCTAATATAGTAAGTAGTAGTGAAGTAGCGTAATACTCTTCTTCTTTCTATAATTTTCTCTATAGCTTCTCTCTATAATTTCTCTCTAGAGTTTCAATGAATTCGTAAGAAAATAATGAAGGAAACGAGCTTCTATTTATAGAAAATGGAATGCATAAGAATTAATCCATGAACTATCCAGTATTGATTTACTTTTAATCTGACGGTCCATATTTAAAGAAAAATCTTTTAAATAAAATATAATATATTCTATTTATATAAAAACATTTTACTATGCAAACACTATGCAATACTATGCAAAACACTATGCAAAACACTACGCAACACTATGCATAATAAAATATAATATATTCTATTTATGTAATAACTTTAATAAAGTATTCTATTTTATATAAAGATGTTTCGCTTTTATTACGCTAATAATACTTAATAAAACAAAACGCCATTATCGCTATAATAATTCATATTATTAATCGACAATAATGGAATCAAACCGAGTGACTTCTCACATAAAGATCAATAATCAATACCGCAGGCTACTATGCAACCACACGACATCGTATTTTTACTACCGAAAGTAGTTCAACAAGAACTACTTGTGAAACTTCCGCCGTTATTTCAATAAAATATTTTTGTCGCTTTCAATCCGACAATAATTTCGCTGGGGTCCACCAATGATTGAGCCATTGTATTTAATATTCCCCGCTAAACCTAATATTCCCCCACCAATCGAATATAATATAACCACTGCATACTTTTGCAAAATTTATAAATACTACCCACAACTATAATATTATCTCAAATTCACACCATAATATTAAAAATTATTTCACAAAATTTAAATCTTTATCGATAAAATCTGGGTCTCACAATCTCCTCCTTATGGAATTTCTCGCCTCAAATTAGGGGTACGACTGATATGATAAAGAGGTGAGGATACCTTGAATACCTTTATCGTTGAAAATATTAAATTCATCTTTGCAATCCTACCAAAGATATTCATTAACAATTCATCTTCGCACCACTACGTGCCAAAGATATTTATTAACAATTCATCTTTGCACTACAGCCAAAGATATATAACCAGAAAAACCAATAATACCGAGACTCAAATTAATAAGATATCACAACCATGAATTATCCATGCACCATCGCCAAGGATATTCGTGTTTTCAATTACTACCATGATTATACCGAATAACCGTGGTCATAATCATACCAAGTCTATCAATGCACTACTACCAAAGACGACTTTACCACATCCATGAATTAATATTTCATCACGAGACTCAAATTTCAATAATTAATCCATATCATCGAATCATCCCCGCACTACGTGCCAAGGATATTCATTAAGATCACGACCACGAAATTATCCATGCACTACTACCAAAGATAATCGTGTATTCATTAAGATCACGCACACAAATTATCCATGCACTACTACCAAAGATAATCGTGTATTCATTAAGATCACGCACCACAAATTATCCATGCACTACTACCAAAGATAATCGTGTATTCATTAAGATCACGACCACAAATTATCCATGCACTACTACCAAAGATAATCGTGTATTCATTAAGATCACGACCACAAATTATCCATGCACTACTACCAAAGATAATCGTGTATTCATTAAGATCACGACCACAAAAATTATCCATGCACTACTACCAAAGATAATATCCATTCATTAAGATTATCTAAATTATCCATGCACTAAAGATAATCGTGTATTCATTATTATCACGACCACAAATTATCCATGCACTACTACCAAAGATAATCAGGTATTCATTAAGATTACGACCACAAATTATCCATGCACTACTACCAAAGATAATTGTGTATTCATTAAGATATCACGACCACAAATTATCCATGCACTACTACCAAAGATAATTGTGTATTCATTAAGATCACAACCACAAATTATCCATGCACTACTACCAAAGATAATTGTGTATTCATTAAGATCACAACCACAAATTATCCATGCACTACTACCAAAGATAATTGTATATTCATTAAGATCACGACCACAAAATTATCCATGCACTACTACCAAAGATAATTGTGTTTTCAATTACTACATGATTATACCCAATAATCCTCGGTCATAATCATACCAAGTCCATCTACGCACTACAAAACGTATTTACTTTCAACATAATATAAAATACGAGGATAATGATATAAAGAATCAATCAAATGAGATAAAGGATAAATATTAAACATTTATAATATAATTTATCCAGATTCAAGAATATCCCCATGTTATCAATCACTTAATAATCTTATAATCTAATATCATTAATATTATAACAATATTTTAATCACTTCTTAAATTTATAAACAATTTATCTCAATTGTTTACGCTTTTACCATATAATGCATTTAATCATTCAAAATGCCATACTCATAAAATATCATCACCAATTATCAAATCCTCATCAAAAAATATGCATATACTCTATATAGGATTCTCTAGCCATAAAATCCTATTTTCAACTTTCATATTACTTCACATAACATATTTAACTCATATGTTCAGAATTAAACTATTTTCATGAAAAATACCAAATTAGTCCCAAAAATATTTCTTTTCTGGGATTTAGCATAATATAGTCCCATAATGAAAATATATTTTCTCGGAATTTTAAAATTCATTTACTATTTTTCAAAAATCAATTTCTAATTAATTCCTTAAGAAATTAGCTACCTCAAGTTTAACTCCAAAATTCCCAAATCTTGGCAGACCTTACACATGTTAACGTGAGCTTCTAGTTTAAATTTCATGGTCATCTGAGTTATAGAACTCCTAAGTATAGCGTTTTTCATTTAAAAACCTAAATATTGAAATAGTCATAACTTGCTCATTTTAAGTCGAATGAGCTCATTTTTGGACAGGAGATACTTTATACCATATACCTTCATGTCCCAAAAGGCCAGAATTTTTCTCATAATTTAAGTGGCCAAAACAGTCCCTTAAAGTTTCATGGCAGTAGCATTTTTTCGAATTTACACAGCTTTGGCCTCCTTTGCTAAAATCAGTCCACACAAAAAATCTACAACACCTTTTCCAGTAATTCCACTTGGATTAGTTAGGTAACTCATAGATCTAACTCTAGGACTTGACCACATTCAAAAATTCAAAATATAATAAGAGATATAGTCAATTGAATTTCATGTTACGCTTTTCACCAAAATCTGATTTTCAACTCTTTGTGATTTCTAAGAAACTTTCATGTTTTCACATACTAACCAACATAACTCATCATAAAACTTACTAATACTTCATATACCCATGATTTTCATTATTCCAATGCTTTTATTATGACTTTCATCATAAACCACGAAAACCTGCTCATTTTAGTCAAGAAATATTCGAGGGTTTAAGAAATGGGTTTTTGTACTCGGGTCAATACAAAATTCGATTTCACGCCTAGGGTAGGCTAGAAATCTTCAAGAATACGCCAAGAAATTTATTAATGATAGAAATATCATTCAAAATCGCTACTTTATCCAAGACTTGATAAGACGTTACATTGATACCAACCGTGACTTCTATCCCTTAACCTAGATAAAGACCTCACAATGATACCTATAAACTTGCCATCTTCATTCACGATGTCGCCCACGTAAAGTCCTTCTTTGCAGCATTCCACACAAGGAAGTCAACAACGAAAGGATCGGGCTCTTTACTTATGGCTTGATATAACAAAGGATTAACTTTAGGGTTTGGTTACTTTGAATTCAGATAACAAAGTCAAGTTAGAATATGAAAGCTAACAACCTTACAAAAAGAATAATAAGTAGTTAATCAATCGCTTTCAAAAATTACCTCAAAGGCAAGAATTTTTAAAGAGATAAGATCGACAAAGTGAAAGTGTTTATTTGAAACAACAAGATTAATAAATGTTGGAGGTAACGGTTTTTCTCCCAACGGTTTCAATAGATAAATCAAAGTCTAATTTTTTTCTGAGTCAAATTTAAACATCAACACAACTAGGTAGAATAAAAGAGTGGGTAGAACTTGTATTGAATAAAGTATAGACTTCGCAATAATTAATTTAACCCTGTAATAACTTCGCTCGGTTTCTCGATTAAACGCCTCGCTTAAATTACCGAAGTTCGACTTTTACTATAGGGTACATTCCACCCTTAAGTGCTTCTTCACATTCCCGATCCATGATTTGAATCATTATTCTCCGATCCATATCGAATTCGGGTCGACCGCTATGCATGGGTAATTCAATTCGATGTTGGTTCTCCCAATTGTCATTCAAAAAGCAAAGTCCATTTCATCTATTTCGCTTTATCGATCTGGACGCCTTTTTCTACACTATCAACGCTACAGCAAATTTTTACCCATGCATCGCCTATTCTCCTTCGCTCAAATTTCTTCTTTCAAATTTGATCTTTGATTTTAAATTTCGATTCCAACTTTAATATCTTACACCTCGCCAAAGCGTGATTTTGTTCGAGCATCATCACATCTCCTGTAACCCAATTTTGAATTGTCAGATCCCTTTGTCCACGATCGATCGCTTGCCGCTTTCAACCTCGTTTTCTAGCTCACGAACACGATTTTGTAATTCTAAGTTTTGATCATAAATTTCTTCTAACCAATTCTCCTCGTGTTCCTCTTCTTCCTCTTCTTCTTCTTCTTCTCTCACTTTCACCGCTACCTCGCTAACTAGCTCTAAAAAAAACAATTAGTTCTTCATTTACTACGTGATATCTCTAATTTGTTCTCTCGTCGACACAATCGCATTAACTCGATTAGTGATTAAAGGTGTCACAACGGCCACATTCACTCCATCAGGAATATTTTCACCGCCATTTCCAAACACCGCCACAACACAAGGGTTAATTAATATATCAAATATTATCCCTATACTCCGACCGACCAATTAAATACCAAATAAACTTAGTAGGTCATACTAGCGAAGGAATTCCCTGCCTCCCCCCCTAGTTCTTATCTCACATCTTAGCCAGGATCATATCCCTAAGCTCGATACCAACCGCGACGCCTCTAAAATTAGGTATACGCCACCCATCTTGGGTCGCCACTTACATGGTACATAAATTCAAATACAACTTACTAATATAACTGCTGTGGTACAATACGACATAAACCGTGAGTTTGAATACAAATATTGTCTACTAGATATTATACAAACTCAAAAGGAGTCCTCATTACAACTATTATCACACTATTTCACGTAATAAATGAGGACTACTAATGCTATCCTCCGGACCATTACTTCGCTCCCCGACTGTCTCAAAATTTATGTTCTCATTTCCTCAAGAGAACAAAGGAAAGAAAGGGGTGAGCTCAACTAGCCCAAGAAGAAATATTACGACTAAGATAATGCGTAATAAATTATCATTAGCCTTCAACAAAGTTAAACCGATAAAATACAATAGACAACCAAATTTAATCATAATGAATAAGCAATCCATTAAAAGAGTCAAGAGAGAATAAAGTCTACTATCTTTTAGGTTTTAAAAGGTTTTCATCAATTTTTATCACGAGACTCACTTTTAATAAATAAACCACCACATCTAATCATCCCCGCATTACTACCCAAGGATTTTCATCAAATTATCAATGGTCATGACTATACCGAATCACCCCGTCATAATCATACCAAAAACTATCCATCACCGCATTACAAAGCCACCGAGGACTTTTTGTCACATCATTTATATCAAGTCATGATTATACCGAATGATCCTCGGTCATAATCATACTAAGTTCATCTACGCACGTAAGCCAAAGATAACATAATATAACACGAGGATGATGACAATGACATAATAATTCAATAAAACAAGTTCAAGAATTATTTAATCCATGAATTATTAACGCCCAAATTGTCAACATGATATCGCTTTCAGAGAGTAAAATTCAAGAATGATCGTAAGAATATTTCCATGAAAAGATATCGATGAAACGCAAATATCAAGGATATTCTACTAATTTCATGGAGTATGTAAGTCAAAGTTTTAACCAACCGGGTATAATAAAGAATGGAATAACAAAAGAAATCACCACGCATGCGTATTTCAGATGATGTGTTATTCCAATGTAATAATAATAATCTAACCAAAGTCGTGAAATTCACACCGACAGTGATGTTCCAATGTAATAATAAAGATGGAACTGCATCCTGTAAAAAACACATGATAGATATTCCAATGTAAATGATAAAGATTTTAACCAGTCCTGTAAAACACATGCATGTGATGTTCCAATGTATCATAAAAAATTTTAAACCAGTCCTGTAAAACACACGCATGTGATGTTCCAAATGTAATAATAAAGAATGTCACCAAGTATAGGTAAATCACAGATACAAAAGTTATTCCAATGTAATAATAAAGCAATGGAATAACATAAGGATTTCACCAAGTATAGGTACGCCACATATACAAAGTTATGTGATAGGTATATTACTTTTACAAAGTTATTCCAATGTAATAATAATGAATGGAATAATGTAAGTTCTCTTCAAGAAGAAAGAATAACACCCTCACCGTAAAAGAACCTAATATAAAAGAAAGGAAGTAGTTAGTATCACTCTTCTTCTTTCTATAATTTTCTCTATAGCTTCTCTCTCTAATTTCTCTCTCTGAGTTTCAATGAATTCGTAAGAAAATAATGAAGGAACGAGCTTTCTATTTATAGAAAAATGGAATGCATAAGAATTAATCCATTTAACTATCCCGTATTGATTTACTTTAATCTGACTATCCATATTTAAAGAAAAATCTTTTAAATAAAATATAATATATTCTATTTATATAAAAACATTTTACTATGCAAACACTACGCAATACTACGCAAAACACTATGCAAAACACTACGCAACACTAATAATAAAATATAATATATTCTATTTATGTAATAACTTTAATAAAGTATTCTATTTTATATAAAAGATGTTTCGCTTTTATTACGCTAATAATACTTAATAAAATAAAACGCCATTATCGCTATAATAATTCATATTATTAATCGACAATAATGGAATCAAACCGAAAGTGACTTCACATATAAGATCAATAATCAATACCGCAAAGTATACTACGCAACCACACGACATCGCATTTTTACTACCGAGTAGTTCAACAAGAACTACTAGAAAAACTTCCGCCGTTATTTCAATAAAATATTTTTGTCGCTTTCAATCCGACAATAATTTCATAGGGGTCCACCAATGATTGAGCCATTGCATTTAATATTCCCTCGCTAAACCGAATATTCCCCACCAATCGAATATAATATAACCACTGTGATACTTTGCAAAATTTATAAATACTACCCACAACTATAATATTATCTCAAATTCACACCATAATATTAAAAAATTATTTTGACAAAATTTAAATCTTTATCGATAAAACTCTGGTCTCAGGTGGATTTTTATTTTGATTATTGAATTTTTTTTTGTTATAAAGACATTATTATACTCAAAAAATATTACTATAAACTAGCTAATCATTACTTGGTTGACGTGTTAATTAGTTATTGGTGATGTGTCACATCGCCAATAACTAACTCATACATCAACTTTTTTTGCTCATGTGATATGCAAGGTTCAACACTTCCGGTATATTAATGTTAAGGAATCCTAACTAGTTTATAATATTTTTTAAGTATATTAATGTTTTTATAACAAAAAAAAATTTAATAATCAAAATAAAAATAGATTGTATTTCACTATTATCTCATCACTTTATAATTTTTCAAGGAATTTAATTGCTCCAAAGGAAACAAGAAAGTTAAGATGGGAAAAAGGAATTAGTCCATGTTTTTGTGGAAAATTATGAGAAGGGGCCCACAGGCCAATGTCCAAGAAACTTGTGACATTTTCTCCTTCACTTTCCTGTCGGTAGGTGGTGAGACTGGCCCTTGCCTAGATCTCCACCATCTGCATTATACTCCATACTCCACAAGAAGATAGAGTACTATTTATTATTGAATTTACAAATTTTAAAGATGTACTCGTCTCGTTCCAAATTTAAGAAAAATTTCACTTCTTTAAACATATTTCATAATGGTATTCAATCTACTAAAATTAAAAGAAATCATAATATAATATGTACTCTTGAACTCTTTGTTTTGCTTTTTAATACTATACAATTAGCATTTTGTTTGCAAAAAAAATTTAAAAAGTTTTTAAGAGATGAATTGTCCAATTAAATACTCCCAACAAGTTTTAAGCTTGCAAGTGTTTAATTTTAAAATTCTATTTTTTTTAAAAATCTGTTAATTTTAAAAAGTCTTTTTTTTAAAAAAGCTATTTTTTAAAAAAACTGTTTTTAAAATTCAATTTTTAAAAAGTCTGTTTTTTAAAAACGTTAAATTTTATAAAAACAGAATTTTTTAATTTTTAAAAAATTTAAAAAAATTTAACTGAACTAATATTTTTTCAAAAAGTTTTTTTTTTTTTAAGTCTGTTTTTTAAAAACGTTAATTTTTTTAAACTAAACTAATATTTTTTAAAAGTCTGTTTTAAAAAATTTTAAATTTAAAAAGCGTTACTTTTTTAAAAACAGAATTTTTTATTTTTTTAAAAACGTTAAATTTTTTTAAACTGAACTAATATTTTTTTTAAATTTTAAATTTAAAAAGTTAATTTTAAAAATTTTAAAACGTTAATTTTAAAAAATTTAAAAACGTTACTTTTCTAAATATTTAAAAAACGTTAATTTTAAAATTTTAAAAAAGTTAATTTTCTAAAAAATTAAAAACGCTACTTTTCTAAAAAATTTAAAAACGTTACTTTTCTAAAAAAAAATTGAAAACGTTACTTTTTAAAAAAAATTAAAACCGTTAAATTTCTAAAAAAAATTAAAAACGTTAATTTTCTAAAAAAATTAAAATTTTCTGTTGTTATAAAATTAACGCTTTTTAAAAAAAACAGACTTTTTAAAAAATATTAGTTCAGTTAAAAAAAAAATTAATGTTTTTAAAAATTAAAAATTTCTGTTTTATAAAAATTAACGTTTTAAAAAAACAGACTTTTTAAAAAAATTGAATTTTTTAAAAACAGTTTTTTTAAAAAAAAGACTTTTTAAAATTAACATATTTTTTAAAAAAAATTAAAATAGAATTTTAAAATTATTACTATTAATAGTATTATTTTTTATTATTATTATTTTGAAATTATTAGTATTATTATTATTATTAGTTTTGAAATTGTTTTAAGTCAAGTAGTTAATAGCTTTTATTATTTGTGCTTATAATAATCCAATTGTTTGTTTTTTTCTGCTCCACGAAGTTAAAAAAAGTCAAGTCAACTCAAGATAAATAAGATTCCTAACGTTTTTTGAATTTTAAATCTGACGGAATGACCATTTTGTAAATTTTTGAAAGATGCTTATTCGATCAATAAAAAAAGTTTTGATAACCACAATAAAAACCGAACCCCAGTACAATGACCAAAACGTTATTTATCCCGTATTATATGTCATATATGACAAATGTAATTAATAAAATTCTTGGCTCTTGTATGTATGATGTATGAAATATCATAATACTTGATAGGGTAATATATTATAAGCATGCATGAGGTACGTATATATATATATACGGTATGATTAAGAAGATTCTTTTAAATATCATTTCTCCTAATAAGATTTTTTTTTAAAACTACGCTGCTTTTGAGGACGCTATGCGATATTTTTTGTAAATACGCCAGGTATTGTATTTATAAAAATACCACGTCCCTCCAAAACGACGTAGCTTTTAATAAAAGAACGTTATTTATGTATGAATCGCTATTTATTTATAATACTTTCGATCTTATATATATATATATATATATATATATATATATATATATATATATATATATATATATATTGACAAGATCCAAATCCCCATTTTATCTAATGTCCAGATTTTTTTTTTTCTTTTTTTTAAAAACAACTAAAAAAATAAATAAAATTATGGAATTGAAATTTTTCATATCATTGCGTTTTGGGTGTGATTAGAGTAGACGATAACAAAACATGTATGTATTAAATTCTGCAGACTATACCACCATTTTTAAGATAGGTGATTTAAATCACACCCAAAATATTATATTACTAAAAAATTTCAATTTATAAAATATTAAATATTTTTTTTAGTTGTTTTAAAAAAAATAAAAAAAAATTAATCCGTTTTTGACCAGGTCCGGACTCCCGGACCTGATCCATTCTATATATATATATATGGGTCACCTCACCTGTGATTTACCAGCTCATGATCGGGAGTCGGGACCATTTTGATAGAAATTGATCAAACTACTTACTCTCCAGTCTCCAGACAGCCTAAATGTCATGAAAAATATTCTACTTACTTTTTCTTTTTCTTTTTTTGAAATTGTGTTTTAAATTTTTATATATATATATATATATAAATTTCATTTTATCCTTCTTATTTTAATCCTCTTTGAGCCAAGCTAATATAGTCAAATGAATTTAATTAATACTCCTTCCTCCCATAATATATATATATATATATATATATATATATATATATATATATATGATACTCCTAGTAGTATTTCACTATATCAAACCGATTTCAATTCACTTCTATCTTGGGAACTCATTTAAACTACAACATCGGAAAGATAACATATATTTAAACACTCGTCCCCCAACATCAATGTGGGGAAGTACTTGCAAAATTTAAATATACATAAACTTAATTAGCCTAATAAATACTTTAAAAAAGCCGACTCTCCCGCCAAAACCAAAAGGCCAAACTACCAAATAAAATTAATTATTAGCAAGGATTACCACAAAAAGCTTTCTCTTAATTAAAGACCAACCAGAGGGTCCGACCCAAATATGTCACCGAAGTCTTGAAAGTAATCGTCACCCTGCCATGTTGATGACCCGAATCCAAAGTCACTCACTGACCCGAAAAATATATTGGCAGAAGCTTCACCAGGTATCCCACCCGTTTGTTCAAACAAATCAGGCGCCGGAATATGAAAATCGAACAAACTTTCCGGGAATAAAGTATCATTCTGATTCAGAGGCAAAAAATCAATGAAGTTGTGGCTTACTGAAATCTCGACGGAGTCGTTAATCGGACTCTGGGAAGAGTGTTCTGATTTGTTTGACTCTTCATTGGAAACTTTTACAAATCGGAGAACAGACTTTGGGGAGCATACAGTATTATTTGATTCTTCGTCGGAGTCATAAAAACAGCCGGTGACGGTCGGCTTGACTTCAGGTGATGCAGTTTTCGCCGGAGCAGGACTAGTAAAGTTTGTTAGCGCGTCAGAACCACGCAACTGTATAGCCCCGTTGTCATAAACAATTGCAGCTTCTTCAAGTTCCTAACCAAACCCGTACCCGTCTTAATGGATCTCTAATCTCTGTCGCCCATTTTCCCCAGGCTTTGACGTACGCCGCGAAACTTCTTAACAGGGCTCAATTTTAATTCCGTTTTACTAGCCGACTTTTTCCGGCGGTTGCTCGTCGTGGCTGCTGCTCTGCTCTGACAGAGGCTCTTAATACGAAATTTACGGTTATCTATTGAACACTACTCAATCGTGATCTCGCGCACGAATTTCTTTACTTTCTGACGCTTAAAGAGTGTCTCATCTTCGTCGCTGGAAGAGTCAGTAGCGTCGGCGTCGATAACAGATATCCGTACAACTCGTGGGCCGCCGGTATTCAGTTCGGTCATCTTCGTCTTCTTTCCGGAGATACCTTCCGTCGGCAGTGGTCTAACTAACCATCGTAGTTTGTATTTTGTGCTCACTATAGTTGACCGCAGATCTTTCCATTTGCTCTTAATTTCCTAAAGATTAATTTATGAGATTGACATTTGTTAACATCAAGATCTTTCCTCACGTCTCAATCATCAAGACGCGTCCGATATCCTCGCGACATACCAATGTTCAACACCAAAAAGCTCGACGGCATTGATCGCTTGGAGGATAAATTCCGGCGTGAGAATCAAGATTTCAGCGATCACAAGCTTAACAATGGAGAGAAATAATATCGAATGTCCGGAGAGAGAATAAGAATATGATTATTCTGCTTAATGTTTTGTCCCTTACCTCCTTTGTGATCCTAAATTTCATACGCATCTAATCCCGATTTACGCGCCACCCATCACCTCCCGACACCTTTTCCCCACTCCTGGTCATTTCAAATTTAAAGTATGTAGCCTCTTTCCTCACTTCCTCTACTACTCTTTTGCCACCGCCAAATATCCGAGTCCCATCCTCATTAATGCCACGCAGAAGATGGCGAACATAGTAGTCAACTAGTATTTGGCATAATGATTACTATTCAAAGTTGAGTTAAGTGGCACTTTGATAATGGGCCAATTTAACGACTAAGCCCAAATAACTGAAATGACCCAAACGACCGGATCCAACCGAAAGGACCTAACGAAATAATCAAGTAATTAGACCCAAATCATTCTGGACCAATCGCACAAGAAAGAATATAATCCAAGGGAGGAGCCCATTAAGTCCGGCCTAATAAGGAAAAGGATTACTACCAACATCGCTTCTCTAGTCTTTTATTAAACAGATGTTTAATGAAAGATTATAAACAATATAGCCCCATGATATAACGAATTATGATAAGTCACAAGAGGTCCAAAGTGAAACTCACCAAAGCCCAACAAAATCTGGTCCAAATTGATATCGTAAAGTAAAATGGAAGGCCTAATAGATATAAGTCCACTCCGTCCTCGCTTCTTCTTGACCGATCATAATCGAACTCTTCGTCCCTCAACTCACATCCGAGCCATCTCGCTTCGCTTATATCCCGTCATCGCCGCTTCACAAGTACTTCCATAGCTCTATCCGCTTCATCCGCCATCATAGCTAATCGGAGGCCTTTCATATCTCGGTCATCTCTTGTGATCGAGTTCTAGGCGAGGTGCCTTCTACTGCTTTCCCACCACGGCGAGATCCCTTTTCACCGGAAGACCACTTACGCTTAGCTTTTGCCCACCGCCTTCTGGCCGAGAATCTTCGTGTGAACGTTTGACGCCGCATCTTGCGCGTGAACACTTATCACGGCCCCAAACGATCCTCGATGCATAATCGTGGTATCGATTCACCGGCGACCCTCGGTCTACCGCCTCTTCGAATGTAGGTGTTCTACTCTTCACCATGAATATCGACGTAGAATAAACACGATGCGTGATTGAAAATACTCGGACACTAGAACTCGGCCTCCTTTCTAGCGCTTAATGTTAATGCCAAGATCTTTCCTCACGCCCCAATCACCAAGACGCCGTCCGATATTCTCAGACAACTCAACAAGTCAACACTAAAAGCTTGACGGCCACGACCGTCAGGGATAGCCCCACAGCGTGATAGTCGATGACGGTGATCACAAGGTTAACAATGGAGGAAAATAATATCTAATGTCCGGAGAGAATAAGAATACGATTGTTCTGCTTAATGTTTTGTCCCTTACCTCCTTTGTGATCCTAGCCCCATACGTACTCCAATCCCGGTTTACCGTGTCACCCATCACCTCCTGACACCTTTTCCCCACTCCTGGTCATTTCAACCGAAAGTATGTAGCCTTTACTTCCTCACTGCTACCACTCTTTGCCACCACGGCCATCATCCGAAATCCCATCCTCATTAATGCCATGCAGAAAGATGACAGACATAATAGTCAACTATTATTTGGCATAATGATTACCGGTCAAAGTTGAGTTAAGTGGCAATTTGTATAATGGGTCAATTCAATGACTAAGCTCAAATAATAGAAATGACCCAAACGACCGGATCCAATCGAAAGGACCCAGTGAAATAATTAAGTAATTGGGCCCAAATCATTCGGACCAATCGGAGACAAGAAAGAATATAATCCAAGAGAGAACCCATAAGCCCTACCAATAAAAAAAAAAAATTACTACTAAACAACATTCAAAGCTAAAATAAGAGACTAGAGAGTAAAATTTTGGGTGTGTAAAAAAGAGGAGATTAATTCCTTGGCCTCGAGGAAGAATGAAGAGAGAGAAAATGAGTCCCACTATGTGAGAGATTACGAAAGAAATAGAAATTCAGTTGTATTTAGTCCCGGACAGTCACACCGTTATGCAACTGCTTTAAGTACTACATTTAGTACTCCTATTTTGCCACCCATCAAATTAAGAATAATATCTATTTAATAAAATATAAATAATTTTAAATTTCTTGTTCACTTAATAAATTATTTAGATCATCTAAAGTTTAAAATAAATTTCATCGTTCATACAGTGTCGGAGTCACGGACACAACTAGTGCCATAGGATCAACTTCATTACTTATAGTATCATTTCCTATAAGTTCACCACATGTGTGTCACACAAATAGTAACATTTTATTCTGTTTGAAAGTAAATATTGAAAAATAATAAATTAAAGTTGCTCCTTTCTTTTTCTCTTTATTTTCTTATTATGGTTAAATTAAAGTCGTTCCTTCCTAAATAGCACGACTGTTATTTTGTTATATATAGATTACAAGTAAAAATTATATATGGTTCTGAACATAATTCATTTAGTTTTTAATTATAATATTTATTTTATATAAAGTGTATAATGTAAGTTCGGCCAACTTAAAATTAACTAAAATCTGGACGGACTAGAAGTCTGATTAGAACTTGACTTAACTCATTTATTAAATACGTACGTATTATCATATTAACACTCATTTAAAATTCAACAAAATAAATACTCAATATATATATTTTTTGTTAATTTAACACACTCGATCATATATGATATATTCCACCAAGACTCAACCATATTGAGTATTATTGAAGGTGAGGTATCAATTATTTGGCCGTAAAATAATGGCAATACCAGATGATCATGTTTTGATCTTACTTTAAATAATGATAAAGCAGCCAGCTCCAGCTACCTCTGTACTCGTGTATAAGTATTGTTCCCCTCTTTAGGGAAATTTTAGAAATATCTGTTTGTTAACTTGCTAATTTTATCTTCTCTTATGTTTCCTAAAAAAGAACAATATAGTACGAGGTGGAATGGGCCGGCCCAAACACGACACGAGTAGGGCGTCTAAATTCACTCATTTTTTCTTAATAGGAGTATTAATTAACTGGACCATTATTAAATAATGGACATGTTTGGTTATTAGAAGAAAGAAAACAAAAGACAGCAGCACCACTCAACTTTGCGTGACAATTTTTGGTTACTTTCCATTTGTTTCGAGTTAAATGATTTCATAAATACTACTGAATTATGTTGCGTTTAAAACTGAATTTTCCTATCCATATATTTACCATTAAACCAACTTCACAAGAGACCAACCCATGCACGATCCAAACTATATCAACTAGTCAGAGCCTGAGGATGCATAATAATATTACTACATTAGTTCAAATGCATCCATCCAGTAAATCAAGCAAATACCATTTCTTAATTTGATGTATTACATTCCCTCGGAGAATAGTTATTATCAGTTGATATACTTTTAACCGCCTAGTGATGAATTGATCATCTTTTTTACCATCAAAATCTGGAGGCTGTTCATTCAGGAGAATTCCAACATATATAATTCTTTTAAAGACAATTTCCCATACAAAAGAAGAAGAAAAAACACATAGCTTTGTTTCAAGGAGGAGGGAGGTTCCAAAGTTTCCACATTCCGTCCATCTTACAATAGACATATTACACTTTCATTCACTCGTACAATATAAATATCAGTCCCAAGTCGCAAGTTTCCACAAAAAAAGAAAGTCACCAGGAAATTCCCCTCCTATCACATGGCAGCACCCCTAACCCATGGCGTATTTCTGGGTCCAGCTCCGGGCAGTAGTCTCATACTTGCTCCTATCAGTCTTGTACATGTGAGCTATCTCTGGTACGAGAGGGTCATCAGGATTTGGGTCCGTCAACAGAGAACAAATAGACAGCAAAACCTGAACATGAGCCAGAAAACTTGAACAAATACACAATGAGGAAATACAACATTACTTGAATATGTTACTTTGTATTCTTGATTGAAAACTGTTTTATGGCAGGTCGGTACCATATACAAATATTCGAGATATCCTATAGAATTAATATAGTTTGACCCCCCACCCTGCCCCCTGCCCCCTGCCCCCCTGCCCCCTGTATATGATCCATCCTAACCATTACCTTCTGTAAATGCTATGACATACTATATCGCCAATAATTTACCCTGCCTGCTCAGTTTATTGGGGAACCACATACATGGATCAACTCATTTATATATAACATGGAACCTCAGATTGCCCAATGCCACTAGTTATTATTTCTTCTGTTGTGAGACCTACTAATGAACTCAACTCCTTGTACTACGTACGTTGGGATGGTTCAGTTTTAATGGCTTTACCACATGGGAATTGATTACGGTAGCAAGAATCAGGCTGCCTTTTCTCAACTTCTTGGGTTCTTTTTGAAACCCAGAATGAATTAGAGGAAGAAATAACTATATTAACGTACCAAATCCACTTATAGATACCTCAGAATATTTAATAGTCACTTAACTAGGGATGAAGGGAGCATCATGTTGAATGTAAAAATTAATGTAATGAACTGATAAAGCTCTTGAAAGTTAGAAATTTATCATGTTATTTTCCTTCCCTTGCACTTTTCAAGTTCCAAACAAACCTTGATGTATTTCCAGGGGTAAGCAAGGATTTTCTCATGCTAAACTGTTTTGAGTAATAGAGTAATAACCTTTGAAATAGTAAGAGCAGGGCTCCACTGTTCCTTCAGAATATCAAGGCAAATGCTGCCATTACTGTTAATATTTGGATGGAAAACCTTTGTTCTGAAAGCTACCTGCAAAATCAAACCAACCATATAAGAAACAAAGAGATTACCCCCACACAAAAAATAGTTACAAGAATACTAAAACCCTCGTCTCAAAAGCACATATGCTCTTCCTTGAAATGAAGCGCAGATCTGAAATGACAAAAAAAATAACATATAGATCATGCTTTTAAACAAATGCTTATCAATTCATACAATACATGGCTAAGTGCTCTACAAAGTTATGGCCCTTCTGGCTAATAAGATTCAAATACATTGCTAAAGCATGGTCAAAACTACTGTACTCGAATTTACTCTAATACATTATTATAGTTATCCATGTAGTATTTCACAACACAATGACAAAGAAACCACGAGAACAAACAATGTAATTAACAAATGAAGAATATGAGTTACAGCTGTAAATGGAGAAAAATCAAATGTGAACTGCCCAAAAGGTTAAACTGTTCATCTTTATTCCGACTTATCAATAAAATATATTCTAAATTATTACATAACCTCTCTTCACACAGATTAATTAACAAACATTAAATCACATCACACAACAACATCTAGGGCTGTAAAAGAACCAAATAGCTCGAGAAAAAGCTCGACTCAGTTTGTTTATGTCAATAAAACGAGCCAAGCTCAAACAAAATTTTATTCAATCAGTTGGTTCCTACTTCCTTCAATGACTGTATATAAACAAATAATAGACAAAATCATGACGAGCAAACCGGAAAAAGGGAGTCTCTTCATCGTATAAAACAAGCAAACTCCCAAGAAGCATCCATAGGACTATAGGAGTATGCCATTCCCGTAGTGGTCCCTCTTACTCATTGGAGCACAAGCACAGCTTCACAACCCCCCCCCCCCAAAAAAAAAAAAAACCCAAAAAAAACACACCCTCCCCAACACAAACACAACCCCAAAAAAAACATTAGTATTACGCTTGTAAAAGACTTTAATTCTCAAACTCAGAAGAAAATACAATATAAAATGGGGCTAAATCTCAATACCATGTTCAACGTAATAGAAATTTACACAACAGAAGCACGAAAAAAAACACCTTTAGCAGAAGAACACAGTAGCTAAGCACCATATGGTTATTTTGCAGACATTTCTTTAACAAGAATTGCTGTTGAATGAGTACCTTGGGTGGCTTGAAAGGATAATCTGGAGGGAAATGAATAGTAACTAGAAACACTCCACCCGCATAAGGACTGTCAGGGGGACCCATAATTGTTGCTTGCCAGTGAAACATGTCTTCAGCAACTGGGCCTGAAATTTTTAAATACAAAGGAGAGATAAATTAAAGGAATAAATTGCAGCATGACAAATTGACAATAACAATCTATTAATAATTTCAATTGTGTTCAATGATTTAGCCTCGCTCTAATACATGAAAGAGTTATCTTTTGGCATTAACCGAAATAAACAGGTAAAAGGTGTGTGACAGGAGGTTGTAGGCTCCCGGGGGGGGGGGGGGGGGAATTAGCCATGTTAATTCCATCTCTAACATAAGCATCACAAATCACACACGCCACTCATTTCAAGAAGCCAGTAAAACTAGAATGTTCCTCAATAATTGTTAATATCTACCCATATGATGTATCTGTGTGCATGGGCGTATGAGACAGAGATAGAGAAAGAGCGACAGAGAGAGGGAAATGGTTGCATGAAGCCATGAATTAACAGTACTCTGAGGTAGTATGCATTACATAACCACAAATGTGTGATAGTCATGTGACAAACTCAAAAGCCCTGATCAAAATAGATAGGTTGCTTATGCAGTATGAAGTAGTCTACCACATCTCAAAAAGGCTCACACAAAAGTTATGAGAACTCCATCCATCAATTGCAATCCTTTACATTATATTAGAATAAAATTGATCAAATCTATCAAAACCAACCCATATTCACCATTTCATACTATCACTCCACTATCAGCTAAGCCCTATGCAAACAACAAAGTAAAGCTTATTTACAGTTAAAATCTCAGAAGATTACAACAAAATCAGTAAACTTCCAGCAAGGCCTATGAAAAACCCATACAATACAGCTAAAGTTGAATTAAATTTTCAGTTGTTACAACAAAGGTACCAACTATTCAGAATATCAACACAAAATCAGCTTATTTTCAGCTTATAAGAGTCGGATTCACACGTACTAACAATCTAAAGAAGATTTAGCAAAAAGAACAACCCAAATCTTAAAATCGTCGGAAAATGAAACTATTTGACCTATAAAGAAGAAATTACAAAGCTCATACCAGCGCTGCAAGACGTAGGAGGATCTTTCTGCAGATCCTTGAGCTCCTTCAAGATCCGCTTCGAGGCCATCACGAAATCCTACCATCCAAACAAAACCCTAGATCAACTCAACCAGCTCCACAAATATACATACATATACAGATTAAATATATATATAGAGATATAAATACATATTTAGAGAGAGAAAGAGATTACCCCGAGATCCTCCTCTGATTATTAGTGTCTGTCTGAGAGAGCGAAGAAATTTAGAGGGATATGACTAATCAGAGTTTTAGAGAGAGAAACATACACACCAAGTCTCTGCTTCCTGCCGCTCCCACTCTCAGACGGTCAGACACCTGCTAAATCGGTTCGCGATTGGTCTTATCTACCTACTGGAACCCACTGTCAATTTCTTATTATAGAAACCTTTGTCTACAAAGGCTACATTTTTATCATTTATGACTACGAGTTAAAGGTTATCACTCTTCTAAATCCCTCTAAAGTTAGTAGTACTTTTTTTATTATTATTATTATTATTATTATTAAATTCCATGCATTTTGAAAACGAATTAAGGAATATAAATATGAAATAAATTATGGTATAAAATATTAAAAATGATATCGCACCAAATTTTTAGATACAACTCATATAGTCTGATAAATTAAATTGAATTTCAAAGAAAATTATTGGACTATATTTGTTTGTAATTGAATTTCAAAGAAAATTATTAGACTATGATTATATTTGTTTGTAAGTATTATATTTAGGATATGACTATTAATCCAAGTGTGTTGTTTGTTTTTAAATTTAGACTTGGAACTACTATTAGTTTAGAAATTATAAAAATGGCTTAATAGTATAATGTGATGAATTATATTACTCAATTATAATCCTTGCAAAATAAGACTCCCTCTACCTCCATAATAAATGTCATAGTTTGACTTTCATGGTCAAATTAATCATTTTTAAATTAATAAATTTTTTAAAAATTCAAGATATACGCCTTAGAGATAATGATCATAATAAACTACAAAAATGTATTACTAATGTCAAATTTCAGTAATTTAAAAATTTTATATAGATATTTTTAATTATTTATTTTAAAAATGATCAATTTGACAATTAAAGTTAATTTATGATATTTATTATGGAACGGAAGTATAATTTTTCCTCCATACAAATTTGTTTCTTAATAATTTAATGTCTTTGGTGCATTTACTTGTCTATATATAATAATTTGTTGAATAAATATTTATTCTTTATAATTACGTAAAACTTTCATCACTATTCTTTTTTATTTATTATTATTTATAAAAAAAGAAGGGAAAAAGAGCAATCTAGTTGTGTAAAACCTCAACTTTTTGAATAAAGATGAATTTTCTATAAATATTATTTTTGAATATTATGGAGTGAAATTGATATAATAGTTGTGGGTAATATTTATAAATTTTGCAAAAAGACGCAAGTTGTTATATAATATTATTGGTGGGGAATATTCGCTTTAACAGGGAATATTAAGACAACGACACAATCATTGGTGGACCTTAATAATGTAATTATTGTTTGATTGAGAAAACGACAAAAATACTTTTATGAAAATAACGGCGGGAGTTTTACCATTAACTGCATCAAAACATCCGCCATTGTTAAAGAAATCTGATACGCGTGGTTGCATAAGAGCACACGGTATTAATTATTGATGCTTAAGTGATAAGTCACTCAGCTTTTGTTGGTATTATTAATGTAATAATACGTAAAATCTTTTATATAAAATGTAATACTTTTATAAAGTTATTCTATAAATAGAATATATTATATTCTATCACGTGCGTAGTGTTGCATGATTATCTACATAGTATTTTGCATAGTAAAATCTTTTTATATAAAAAATGTAATACTTTTATAAAGCTTATCTGCTTTATTAGATAATAATCGTAATATATTATATTTTATTATGATAAGTGTTTCAGATAGGTCTTACTGCATAGTGTTTCAGAGTAGTAAAATCTTTTATAAAGTTATTCGCTTTTATTAGATTATAAATAGAATATATTATATTTTATTTTGCTTTTTTAAATATACGTAGTCAGATTAAAGTAAATCAATCTCGATTGCTCATGAGTTAATTACTACGCATTCCATTTTTCTATAAATAAGCTCATTCATTCATTATTTTCTTACAAATTCAATTTGAAATTCTGAGAGATAAACTATAGAGAGAAGAAGAAAGTATTCTCGCTACTTCACTACTTATATATCCAAAGATTTTCTTCTTAAGGTAGGGAATATTATTTGTTGTATTCGTAGAAGGGTGTTATTCTTTCTTATTCATGAAGGAACTGTTGTTATTCCATCGCTTATTATTCCGCATTGGAATAACTCAGATATCGCTGATTTACCATATACTTGGTGACATTCTTCTATTATTCCGCCTTTACTATTCTGCTTGAATATCCTCGTCATGCGCTTTCTGTACGGACCGATTCTCGTCTTTATTATTCTCATTTGGAATATCATGTCTGCATGCTTTTACACGGACCGGGTTCCGCTTTTTATTATTATTTTGTTGGAATATCCTCGTTGCATGCGTTTTACGGACCGATTCCGTCCTTATTAGTATTCTTCGTTGGAATAACTCATACGCTAAGCACCGCATGCATGGTGATTTCATTGTTATTCCATTCTTTATTATTCTCGCTGGAACATCCTGTCGGTGCGAATTTTGCTCGACTGGTTCCGTTATTTAGTATTCTGTTGGAATAACTCCGTCATGCTTAATCCGCATGCATGGTGATTTCTTTTGTTATTCCATTCTTTATTATACTCAAATGGTTAAAGTTTTGACTTCTATACTCCATGAAATTAGTAGAATATCCTCGATATTTAAGGCTTCATCCAAAGATCTTTTCATGGAAATATTCTTCCGATCATTCTTGAATTTTACTTCTACAAAGCGATGTCATGTTGACAATTTGGACATTAGTAGTTCTGGACAAATTAATTCTTGAACTTGTTTAATCAATTCTTATATCATTGTCATCATCCTCATGTTTATGTTATGTTGAAAGTCATCTCGCACGCAGAAGTGCGTAGATGGACTTGGTATGATTATGACCAGTGGATTATTCTAATAATCATGGCCGTAATGTTACAAACGATGTGAAAATTAAAAGTCCTCATTGGCCCGTAGTGCATCGATGGGACGCTTTTTGAGTATGATTATGGCTATGGATTCTCTTCTACCAAGAGAGCAAAGATGAATTGTTTTATGACACGATCATGACCATTAATGAATACACAAATATTCTTGGCGTAGTGCATGGATAATTGTGGTCGTGAATATCCTCGCCGTAGTAGTGCGGGGGTGATTCGATGATGTGGAATATTTATTAAAAGTGAGTCTCAAATGATAATAAAGGATGATGAAAAACCTTTTAAATCATAAAAGATAGTAGATTTTATTTTCTACTTGACTCTTTTTAATGGATTGCTTGTTCATTGCAGCTTAAACTTGATGTCATTATATTTTATCGGTTTAACATTGTTGGAGACTAATGATAATTTATTCTCGCATTATCTTAGTCATAATATTTCTTCTTGGGCTAGTTGAGCTATCCCTTTCTTTCACCGTTTTCTCTTCGAAATGAGAATATAAATTTTACGAGTCGGGGAATCGGAATGATGGTCCAGAGGATAGCATTAGTAGTCCTCACTATTCTCGTGAAATAGTGTGATAATAATTGTAATGAGGACTCCTTTTGAGTTTGTATAATCTCTAGTAGATAATATTTGTATTCAAACTCACGCTTTATGTTTGTCGTATTATACATACGATATTGTATTAGTAAGTTGTATTTGAATTACATGCAATGATTCGACGACCCAAGATAGGTGATGTATACCTAATTTTGCACATCAAGTTGCATAATTTGATGATTTTTATTTCAATGGAAACATTACAAAGATTGTAAAATAGAACTTCCTAATAAATAAGCAACAAGGATTGACAAAGTCAGAGAAGAACGTGAAACTGAGAGTACATCTAGCTCAAAATAGTCAGTCATGGGTGGCAACACCCTAACTGATACACAGATAAATTACCTGACCAGGCTATTATGCCTTGAAGTGGCTCATGTTGCTGAAAAAAACTTACATTAATTTTGTTCACGGACTTTGTGAAATAAGTAGTTATATTTCATGATGTATTATAATGCCGAGGAAACACAAACATGCTGGCCAGATAAAATGGTCACTCATTCTGGAACTGTCGATTCTGTCTCAAGAACCGGTGGTGGCACTGGGGTTGGAGTTGAGCTTTCCGATTTGGTTTCAGAAGATGCCCGGTTTTCAAAGTCTGTTGGCCTGACATTTTCAATCATCTTGACTACATCCACCATTTTAGGTCTCTGGTCTGGCACTCTTACCACACATGCCATTGCTATCTGTAGTAGCTCCACCATTTCTTCCTCTATATTTGGGTACCTCATTAGCTCCACATCAAACACTTCTGCAGTCCACTCTTCTCTGACTACTGAATGAACCCACCTGACCAAATGTATTAACTCATCACCTCCAGCAGTGTGGATGGGGGATTTAGCAGTAAGGAGCTCCAGTAATAAAACACCAAAGCTATAAACATCAGACGGTTGTGAGGCTTTCCGCGTGTCCGTCACCTCTGGGGCTCGGTAGCCAGCCGCACGGGCAATAGGTGGAGCCAGTGGACTCATTATTGTGGACAGACCCATATCTGATACACAACCATATTGTTGAAAGTTCAGAAAGATGTTTGAGGATTTTATGTTGCCATGAGCAAGCTTCCCCCCGTTCTCTACATGGATTCGTGCAATGCCTCTTGCTGCCCCAACCGCTATCCTCAGTCGGGTTTCCCAACTCAAAGGAATCCTACCTTCTCCTCTTTTACCTGAAAAATAGAGGTTGAATTGAGCTCTACTCATTGAACAATGTAAATATTTAGAAGCTAAGGCTTTCTTTTTTTAGTTTATTTACAACTTTAAACATCAGCAAAAAAAAAACAAAAAGTAAAAATAACTTGCGAAAGAAATCATCCATGTTAATGTTAATCCTTCAGGCATGGCCTCTCATGACTCAACATGTATTCTGTGGAGGGAGATGTTTTTTTTGGTAATATGTGAATGGAGGTGTTGCCAATAAGATTTAGCACATAATTTTTTTCGCTCTAATACATGGTAACATTAATCGTAAACTTAATCGCTTAGTAGAAGTTCAGACATATGTAGAAAAAGAAGCATTGGTATTGAGTATGTAAGATCTCAATTTACAAAGCTGGGAAACATATATACATTAAATGTCTATACTCTTCTTCACTATTATTCCAGACATCTCATATTACTGCCAGTCAATGATTCAAAAGAAAAATCTAACCTTAAAAACGAATGTTTTTATAGATGTCAAAGAAGATAAAGAATTAACAATTCTAGGATCTCTGAGCACGACAATACCATGTATATAATATAGAAGAGAGTAATGAAAGTCAATGTTTGGCTCTGTTTTTGGATGACTCCATTTTATTTTATCATAAAAAGTTTGGTAGAGTTGAAAAAGATGTCTAGAGCCTAGAGGTGCTCTACAAACCTTAGGACAAGGAGAACTGGATTTTTTGGATGTCTAGAAGTGTTTTTGGATGCATTTTATTTTATTATGTTTTAGTGCATCGGCCTCTACTACAAATTTATTTCAATTTGTTACAATTCTCTTTTAGAAGGCAACAACTAACATGCACAGACTTACTTATCAAAAGAAAACTTGAATTTGGCTATTTGCTTAGACCTGATGTCTCGGTCAATACAAAGGAATCACCCCGGTTCACATGTTTGGATAATCCATAATGTCTCCTTTATCTCATATTCTTTGGTCAAAGCAATTGTCCAAGCTTAAAAAATATCTTAAGACCGCAGCACAAAGAAGTTGTTATACCTCTACCAGTAACAAGCCTTTATTTTATTTGGCGGAGAATACAAAAACAAGGAGAAAAAAAAAAACAAGAAGGAAGAAGAAAAGGAGCAAGAATCAAATCAGGTACTTCCAAAGAGAGACAGAAAGATTCCAAGGCTATCACTCCTGTCAACCACTTAGGAGGCGAAAAAAGAATGGATAAGGATTATGATAAGTAGACACGATCAATCTCCATCCAAATTCAGGATTGAAACTCTTTAAATTCAATCCCTCAAAAAGTACAACTCTTTAGCCAAACTTACTGAATTGTTCAATACAATACAAAGACTATTCCAGTTTTTATAACCCATTTTCTGATAAAACAGGATATTATAGCCACAAGCATTTAGCAAAAGTGAAATATAAAACAAGTTTCTTCTCTCAAAGTACTGCAACCATATAACGCATCCTTCGAAGACAAATAACTAGTCATGGGTTTGATTAATCAAATTCAATTCAAAAGATTGACACAAGTTGGGCTATGAAGTGAATAAACAGCAAACCTCATGAGTTGGACTTAATAATATAAGCAAATTTGCAGAGAATGAAGAAAGAAACATACCATGTAACATTGCAGCAACACTCCCTTGACTGTAATAATCGCATACCATAAGCTTTTCATCCTTGGAGTAGTAATATGCCCTTAGCTCAATCACATTCACATGATTGATACTTCCCACCAATTCCATTTGTTGCTCGAATTCCCGTTTCCCAGCACCTACTTCCTTCAACCTCTTCACCACCACTGAAGTCCCATCTTCTAATATGGCCTTATAGGCCATACCAAATGTGCCTTTTCCCAGTACCTCGGCAGAAGCTCTCAATAAATCCTCCAAATCGAATACATAGCTACAACCCTCAAAGAAAACCAACCTATTATTAGCATCTTGACTCCGCGAAATAGCTTTCTCAGGTGACATTCCCCCTTTCTCCAACTTCCCTTCAAAAACATCTGCCCCTTTTCTTTTGAAGCAGCAAACAACCGACAGAAATGCAAACCCAATAAGCCCAATAACACAACCAGCAATTATAATCCCCAGTAATGCTCTCTCACTTAGTTTTCCAGCATTTTTAGATTTAGAATTTGGCTGAAGGGAAGGAGAAAAATCAGGAATTTCATGAATGCGAGAATATGGCAAAGAAATCTCATTACCAGCAAATCCTGAGTTCGGAAATCTTTGTAGAGATTTGGGTACATTGCCAGTGAGTTTGTTATTTGACAAGTTTAACAATTGCAAATTATGCAAATTGAGATCAGGAATTTCACCAGAAAACGAGTTGTTAGCTAGATTTAAAGCTGAAAGGTGGGTCAAATTTGAAATAGAAGAAGGAATACTACCATTAAATGCATTGTTGGACAAATTAATACTAGTAAGATTCTTCCAAACAGAGAAATCAAGTGGCAAAGGGCCTGAGAAGCTATTGAATTGAAGATAAAGATAAGACAAGTTTTTGAGGTTCAATAGATCAAAAGGGAAAGGCCCAGAAATACCATTGGATCTGAGGCTCAAGATCTGCAATGCTGAGAGGCGGCTGAGAGTGTTGGCTGGAATGGGGCCGTGAAATCCAACTCCTGGCAATCGGACGGCTGTTACTCGAGACCCATCTTCACTACATGTCACTCCAGTCCAGTAGTTACACACAGGAATAGACTCATTCCAGTTTAGATAACGAGAGTGAGGAAGATTGCTAACAAATTCAAGCAATGCTCCTTTGTCACCATCAACAAGACTTGCATTCCCTTGAGAGAATAATAAACCCACCAAAAATACCATAGAAAATATGTCTAAGCTTTCCATTTTCAGGACCATTTGAATTACAATATTAGTCAGTTCAAGGACTCCACATCACAGTAACAAAAGAAGTTGAAATTAAAGCACATAAATAGAGAGAAATAATGAAGGGTGGGAGAGAATCAGCTTTCAAGAGTAATGTCGAGAAAAGTAGATTTGGATTATACCATCTCCAGCGTCTCAACAAAGTGCACTGTAGCATGAAGTATATTTAGTCCATCTGATAGCAATTTATGAGATAATCTTTCAATGAATTATATTATATTTAATGAATTTTAATCCACCGATTATTCTTCCACACTATCATTAAAATGTATTAAAAATTATAGTACACCAAAATTAAATTCCTTAATATAGTATTTTAGACTATATTTAGTTTAGCTGCTGCCTGCCGGAGAGTGAGCATGAATGGTAGACTATATTTAGTCTGGTATTTGTGCTTCTCCGAGCTGGAGATGCTTATTAAAAAATGGTATAATAAATGGAGGTAAATGGGTTTGAAATAGGTAGTTTGCCACTTTGGTCAAAAGGGTGTTACCTAATATCATAAACAGGAGCTTTTCTTTTTGTTCTTTTCTCTTTTCCTTTTGGTTTGAGTGCCAAAATCAAGAATTTTTTCTCAGAAAAAGAGAAAACAAGTTACTTTTCCCGGAGAGAAGAGCAGCGAGCAGGTCTAATAACTCGGCTTAATGGTATGACAACTCAGTGAGATAACCAGTTCTCTCAGGGTCTCATGCATACTGACGAGTTTTATTTTCTTTTGGGCTTCACAAGGACCTACTAGAGTTATTTGGAACAAGAAAATGTTGAAAAAAGGTGTTGAAATGGAGACAATGGACACGTGGGTTTCACAGTTTCAGTGATGTAGCTTTAATTGGTGTGAGTGTGGAGTAGACCTGACAATATAGTTGGTTAACTGTCTGGTCAATTCATATTAACTGAAATCATATGGGTTGATTAACTGTTTTTATTTATTCGAGTTGGTTAAAATTTGGAATATATTTTTAAAAAGAAATATAGTTCCAACCCGGTTAACCATTTTTCGACCCATATTTTATTTCAAATTCAAATCAAAAGTTTTTTCACCCATATTTACCTACTAACTTAGTCCCGTCGGAGAGACACTGTATGAACGGTGAGATTTATCTCAAACTTTGAACGGCCCAGATGATTTATTGAATGAGCGGAAAATTCAAAATCATTTGTATTTTATTAGATAGATTCAAGAAACTCAACCATGCACCCCACCCCCACCCCCACCCACCACCCACCCACCCACCCACCCCCCCCCACCCCACCCCAACCCCCACCCCCACCCCACCAAAGAAAAATATTATGTGATTATGTATAGACCCCTTACCACGCCCCCCCCCCCCCCCACTCCCACCCCACTCCCCACCCCCCACCCCCACTCCCCACCCCCACCCACACCCACACCCACACCCACACCCACACCCACACCCACAAACACAAAAAAAAAATATTATGTGATTATATATACACCCCACCCCCCACTCCACCCACCCCACCCACCTACTCCCACCCCAGGACCTCACCCACCCCACCCAACCAACCCAACCCCAACCCCTACCCACCCACCCCCAACCCTACCCCCTACCCCAACGACCCCATCCCACGCCACCCACCCCACCCCCACCTCCACCTCCATAAAAAATATATTATGTGATTATGTATACACCCCACCCCCCTATCCCACCCACGCCCCACCCCACCCCACCCCACCCCACCCCACCTACCCCTACCCCCACCTCCACCTCCATAAAAAATTATATTATGTGATTATGATACACTCCACCCCACCCCTACCCCACCCACCCCCCCCCCACCTCACCCTCACCTCACCCACCCACCCACCCCACCCCCACCCCTCACCCTCACTGTAGAAGACCCCAACTTATTATTAATGAAATTTAATTTTCTATTTATTATTTTGAAATAGTAAGGGGTGATTTGATTAATGTGGATAGTTATGGGTAAAATACGCAAATATTTCAAAATAAGCAAGTGGTTATAAAATATTCATTGTTGTAATATTCGTTTGGTCGTGGAATATTAAATGCTTCATTTTAATATTAAATGACGACCACCGCGACCATGTGGGCCCCATAACGAAAGCGATTGGATGAAAAAAAAGCATAAAATATAAGTTGTTTAAAAATAACAGGCGTAGTTATTCAAGATTAATCTTATTAAAATACTTTGGTGGTTAACACATAATAATACGATATATTGCACCAATTATCGATTCTTACATAAGAAAGCACTACTCGATAATGGTTACGAATTAATTCTTGATCGATATTTTATTTTATTGATTTAATAATTCTCATATTGATATTTTATATTCTTTGTTGTTTCAATAATTGTCATTACACGTATTTTTCATTATCGAGCAATAATTCATATTATCCGAATAATATTATTAGATAACATTATTGGCGATGTCTAGAAAATTACGCCTACATGGAGAGGTTTGGTCACCTAATCAAGGCCAAGAAGGAGAGAAATTCTTATTGGAAAGCCCCTCTTCCTGAAACTGCTCATTGTCAATATTGTGATTCTCAGTAATATTATTTGTGAATAATTAATTATTGATTCATATGATGAGAAAAATATTGATTTTATGTGGATATAGATGGAGAAATTTTTAATGTGACAATTGTTGAAAATTGAAATTTTATCTTTTTCCGATAAAATAATTCATTTAAATATATTATTATATTTTAATAATATAATAATGGTGATATTTTTACAACAAATGTGGGATATATGAGTATACTTAGGAGGAAGAGTATTTTTGTTGCAATAAATGTTTAAAACATGTTAAACATGTCGGTGGACCCCATTTATTGACTGAAATTTGATTATAGCCTGTAAAATTGTCCGTTTATGGATTTCGGTCAATTCCTATTTGGAATTTGGAAAAACTTTCTTCTGCAAAGTTGTAGAGAATTGAATTTCCTATAAAAATTCAAGAGATTCGAATTTTCTGACAAAAGGGCTATTTATTGTGAATTATTGAAGTTCCGAAGCTCCGAAATAATTGATTTTTGGAAGTTTAAATTATTTTAAATTAGAAAAACGTTTTTTCTTACTTTTTCTAGAAGGTGGCATGTGCTTATTGAGCTGAAATCAGATTTCAAGAGTGGCGTAGGAATTTTGATATATATAATAATATTAAATTAAATTTTCTGCTTTGGTGTTCTAAGCAATTTCCTATAAATAGGGTGCTTAGGTTAGAATTGAAAATTACACCAGAAACTGAAGTTTTCTCTCTCTATATTATCGAAATGTATTCTTGTGAGTATTTTGAGTATACTTTGAGTATTGCTATATCTGGTCTGAGTTCAAGTCATAGCCTATATCCTGTGTTTCAACTAAAAGATTGTCTTTGTGAGGTAAGGGATATTTTTTTTTTTCAGAATGATATTATTTCTTCAATATCATTATGTTGAAATATTGATCTGAAGTTTTTATCAAATTTGAAACTTTTGGTGTCTGAATTACTATTCACGATATCTGATCTTATTCACGAATCACCTTTATTCATCGAAAAATGAAAATTTTTCTTTTCGTCCAAAATATCTATTCGGATACTAGCTTTGATTGTATCTATGTTTTGATCATTCTTGAATTTTACACCACTATAATCATTTTTGAGGTATTTTTGGACATGGATAAAACAAAGTACTGAATCCTTAATCCTTAATCCTCATTATTTTGTTTCACCGGATTCGCTTTCTTTAAAAATATTTTTCATCATCCTCGGTCTTAAATGATGATATTATTGAATATCTTTGGCACAGTAGTGCAAAGATGAATGATTTCTCAAGAATATCTTTGGCCGTAGTCCAAAGATGAACAGTGTGTTTAGATTTAACATAACCAATCGATGAATATCTTTGGCTCAGTAGTGCAAAGATGAATATTTAATTCGGATATATATTGATTGATGTTACAGGATAAAAGATAGACGATGAACTTTTAAATTCATACATGTAGAAGATAGTAGTTTGCATTCTCTACTTAACTCTTCTAATGAATTATTATTTCCGCTGCGAATATTGATTTAAAATTTGTTGCCTATTGTATTCTATTAGATTTTTCCTCAAGAAGACTAACAATAATTTGTTGTATATTATCTTAGTCATAATATTCTTTCTTGGGCTAGTTGAGCTCACCCTTTTCCTTTTTGTTCTATTTTTCTTCTCGTGAGGCGAGAATATAGCGAAAGACGCAGTCGGGGTATGGAATGAAAGTTCTAGAGAGTTGTTTAGTAGTCCTCACCATTTTGTAAAATAATGTATCAATAAATGTGATGAAGATTTATCGATTATTGATATTGTCTAGAAGATAATATTTGTATACAAACTCACGCTTTATTATTGTAATAATAAAGTTGTAGTTGTTTACATACCATGTATTGACAACTCGTAATGGGTGATGTATACCTATTTTGGGGGCGCCACAGTTGGTATCGAGCTTAGGGATATGATATCCTGGCGGAGATCGGGGAATAGAATTAGGAGGGGAGAGACGAGTAAATCCTTCGCTAGTGTGTCCTACCTAAGCTTATTTGTTAGTTGGTCAAGATATAAGGATATTATGTGATATATTGATTTCCTTAATTAACCCTTTTTTATGATGATTTGAGAATGTCGATTGAGAATATTAACAATGGAAATGAGATCGTGGAGACGCTTCAGACTCACCAACGAGGAGAACGTGTAACAGTCGGGCAATGTTTCTCCCGTGAACAACACCACCGAAAGCGAGATGATGAACGAGGGGATGTTTAGAAGCTTTTTGCGCTTCATGCAAAATCGCATTTGAGGACTTCGTGTTCAAAATATAGGAGAAATGATAGCAATTCACGAGTTGTCACAAAACAAGCGAGTTCAAAGAGTTGGGACCACGAATTTAAGGGAAAGCGGATCCGATCACGGCGAAACATGGGTCAAGCAAATTACCAAGATATTCGATGTCTTGGGATACACGGAGAAACAGAAGTTCCATTCGCCACCTTTATGTTCCGTGGCGAGGCGACTATCAAGCGAGTCCTGTAGGCGTACCCATCCAACTTTTTCGGCATGTCTCATGAGACGTTTGAAACTATTTAATGACAAATACTTTCCCGAAAGTGTTCGTCATATGAAGGAAGTAGAGTTCATCATATTAGAACAAAACAACACGACGCGGTGTCTCGATGCGAGGCAAAGTTTGCAGAGTTATCCGTTTTCAGACCTCATTTGGTGGAGAATGAGGAACGTGTGACGCGGATGTTTCGAGAGGTTTGAAACCCGGCATACGACAATATCTCATTTCTCATAAATTTTCTCTCTATTCAGATGTTGTTAATGTGGCTCAATTGTTAGAAGCGAGATAACGAGTATGTTCAACCGAGGACCATAACCGAGGATCGTCTTTAGAGATAGCGATCAATGTAATAATGATAACCAAATGGAGAAAGAAAACAGACGGACAAAAATGGTAACCACTCTGGTGGTAATCATGGCCATGAAAATAGAAGCGCGAGTCGGGAGGAGATTTTAAAAGAGAGATTTTAACAACGACCATGTGAAGACGACGGTCTTGCGAAAAAGAATCGGTTCTAAGGGAGGAGAACGACCACCGATCATATGCTATAAATGCGGAAAGAGGGACATATCAGTCCAAACTATCCACAACAGCTTCAGGTATGCTATAATTGTGGAAAGGAAGGACATATCGCTTTCGAGATTATGCAGAGAAACCTAGTTCAATGAGGGACGGTGACTCAAAAGATCGTCCCCGAAAAAGCAAAGTCAATCGGTTCCGGAAGAAGCGTTTGTTGTGGATCGGTCAAAATGCGAGAACCCAAACGAGGTGATCACGGGTAAGCTATTTATAAATTCTTGCAAAGTTTATACCTTACTTGATCACCGTGCTACCCATTCATTTATCTCTCCTGCTTGTGCTCAACGTTTAAACTTGACTCAGAGAAATTAGACTTTGACCTATCTGTGGAAACTCAGTTAGAGAAACTTTCATCACATCCATCGCTTATAAATCTTGTTTGATTCAAGTTGGCACCATTACCTTACCCGTTGACCTTATCTCTTTAAAGATACTTGCTTTTGATGTTATTTTAGGGATTGATTGGTTAACTACTCATCATGCCAAAATTGATTATTTTAAATAAGGTTGTTAGTTTTCATATTCCTAACCAACTTGTTGTTGCATGCAATTCAAGCAACTAAACCATTAAAATCAATCAACGCATCATATCTAATCATAAAGCTATTCGTTTATTGAAAAAGCGGATGTCAAGCTTTCTTAGCCCATGTTATGGATTTGAATAAAGACACGTCAAATTTGAATAATATTCTGTTGTTATTGACTTCGACGTATTTCTGAAGAACTTCCTGGCCTACCCCGAACGTGAAGTTGAATTCTTTATTGATCTTGAACCTGCATAAAGCCCATTTCTAAAACCCCATATCGAATGGCTCCTATTGAACTTCGAGTTAAAGGTCCAACTACGTGAAATTGTTGGACATCGGTTTCATTCGTCCCTAAGACATCTCCTCGGGTGCTCTGCTTTATTCAGAAAGAAGAAAGACGGAGTATGCGACTTTAGTATTGACTATCGAAATTGAACCATGTCACCATCAAGAATAGGTATCCTCTACCTCGTATTGATGACTTGTTTGACCAGCCAAGGGTCACAATTCTTTTCAAAATCGATCTTAGCTTACGGATATCATCAATTTGAAGATTAGAATCGAGGATATTTCAAAGACGCCTTGTAACTTCGGTATGGGCATTATGAATTCTTAGTCATGTCTTTCGATCGACTAATGCTCCTGCGCTTTCATGGATATGATGAACCGAGTATTCAAGGAATATTTGGATCGGTTTGTTGTTGTCTTTATTGATGACATCCTCATATATTCTAAAAGTCGTGAAGATCATGAGCACCATTTGAAGTTTGGTACTCCAAAGGCTTCGTGAAAACAAACTATATGCCAAATTAAAGAAATGCGAGTTCGGCTTGAGGAAGTAGCATTTCTTGGGCACGCAATGTCAAAATATGGAGTATCCGTGGACCCTGCCAAGATTGAAGCAATACAAAGTTGGGAGCAATCAAGTTCGGTGGGATCAAGTACGAATTTTCGGGTCTAAATTGGTTATTATCTGGAGATTCGTGGAAGGGTTTTCTCGGTTGCTACTCCATTAACTCGGCCTAACTCTTTAAGGATACAAAATTCGTTTGGAGCGAAAAAATGCGAAAAGAGTTTCCAAGAGATTAAGAGGAGACTTATTTCTACACGTGCTCTAACAATACCATCCGGTTTGGATGGATTTGTTATCTACAAATGATGCTTCGCAAAGGGTTAGGATGTGTTCTTATGCAACGTGGAAAAGTCATAGCCTATGCCTCGCGACAACTTAAAGAATATGAGAGGAATTATCCTATTCATGATCTAGAGTTGGCAGCAATGCGTTTCAAGGCTAAAAGATATGGAGGCACTATCTATATGGGAGAAAGTGGAGATATATTTAGACCATAAAAGCCTTAAATATTTCTTCTCTCAAAAAGAACTCAACATGCAAGCAATGACGTTGGCTCGAGCTATTGAAAGACTACGACCACACTATTCAATACCATCCCGGAAAAGCGAACGTGGTAGGCGACGCGTTGAGTAGAGAAGATCATATGCGGAATGAGTGCGATGATGTCAAGTATAATGACAGAGCCAACTTTAATAGAAAAAGTTAAGGTTGCTTTCGAGCCACCAGGCGGAGGTGATGCGTATGATGAAGAAGAAAAAGTACAAGAAGGAGCTATTCCTAAGCGAGAATTGATGAAGAAGGAATACTTGAGTCCACTCCGGACTTTGTGTCCCTAACGACTCTAATTTGAAGTCAAGATTATGATGGAGGCACACAATACACCATTTGCAATCCATCCTCGAAGTACTAAAATGTATCGTGATTTTCGACATACATTTTGGTGGAACAATATGAAGAGAGAGATTGCAAAGTTTATCTCAATGTGTTTAACTTGTCAACGTGTAAAGGCGAGCATCTAGTACCTAAGGGTCCGTTGCAACCACTTGAGATTCCGAAATGGAAGTGGGAACACATTACCATGGATTTCAGTTACGGGTCTTCCTACGGTTTCTCAAGGCATCAATGCTATTTGGGTTATTGTTGATAGATTAACCAAGTCTGCTCATTTCTTGCCGATCACGGAGACTTATTCCTTGAACGTCTTGCTAAGTATATATGTAAATGAGATTGTGAGGTTACATGGCATGCCAAGATCCATAGTTTGGATCGTGACCCAAGATTCACTTCAAGATTTTGGGTTAGCTTGCAAAAAGCTATGGGCACGGATTCTTTATTCTGTTGAAGATACCATCCTCAAACTGGACGGACAATCGAGAGGACTATTCAAACTCTTGAAGATCTATTAAGACTCGTGTCCTGAGACTTCAAGGCGGTTTGGGATAAGTATTTACCATTGGTGGAATTCTCCTACAACAACAGCTTATCGAGCAAGTATAGGTGTGGCTCCATTTGAAGCATTATATGGACGAAAAGTGTCGCTCTCCATATGTTGGGATGAGGTGGGTGAAGCAACATTGTTGGGACCCGAGTTTAGTGCACGTATGACAACCGAAAAGATCCAAATGATTCGACAACGATACAAACCAAGCGGCACAAGATTGACAAAAGAGTTATGCGGATCTTCATCGAAAGGACGTGGAATTTAGTATAGGGGATCATGTATTGTTGCGAGTTGCTCCATGGAAGGGAGTTACTGAAAGTATTATGCATACAAGCCAATCATGTATGATGATAAAGCATATACTGTGTAATCAATCTTATTTATTTATTAAAAAAAGAATTATTTATTAAAAGCATTTATTATCTACATAGTGCTGTTTTAATAATATGTGATAAACCCATAGTTTTAAGCAACGCTTTTAGAATAATGATGATGATCATTCTAATGAGATCTAAATTCTTAGAAAGCTTAAAACTAAAATAGTTCCCAATCATTGGATTATTAAATTGGGGATTAGTGAATCCGGATAGATTGGTACATACGTTGCTTGCTCATTGGATGAGGAAGGAAAATTAATTAAAGGAGTTTAATTAATTATCCCTAATAGGATTAGGGAGCCAATTTAATTAAAAGAGTTTAATTAAATAAATAATACCTTATTTTAATTAAAATAGGGTTACATGATATCTTTATAAGAGGAGTCTTATATCAGATATCTAATATACGAAATTCCTAGAGTTGAAGAGTACGCCTCCTTTTTCTATACAGATAGAAAAAACTAGGGTTTGAGCCAATACTCATTCTTCTTGAAAATTCTTTTTCTTTGGTGGATCACCTCTAGAGGCCATACACTTGGGTGACTTACATTGATCAAAGGAAAGAATCTACCCGGAGATTCAAGGAGATCATGGAGAAGTAGGAGGTGAACTCGTGCACTGAGGAAGCTCGCTTCTACAAGGGGTATGATTTCATAATTTCTTATTCTTCGCTTAATTAATAATATGCATAAAGGATGATCCGGGGTAATTGGTTTGTGAAAAATTTTAAAATCTGATTTTATTTCGCTTCCGCTAATTTTTCAATTTGATTGCTACTTTGATTTTCACAAAACCTTACAGTGGTATCATGAGCCAAACTTTATGCGAATTATTAATTTTTTGATTCCATGTATGTATGGGTATGAATTTAAAATTATTTATTGGGCATAATTTATTGTATAAAATTATTATTTTATGAAAAATTTAATTTTGCCGAAAACTATTTTCACAAAATATTTTTTTTCGAATCCGTGCATGTCATTTTTTTTTCTAAATCCGTGGTGACATTGATTTGGATTATATATATATATAGTTAATATGATTACCTTATCATACACTGCTGATTCAGTCCACGTGACCAGCATCTTTAAAAAAAAAAAAAATGAAAAACAAGGCTTGAAAAACGCAGCTTGGTCGCCTGTTAAGATCCAGTAATGGTATATATATTATATATTATATATATATATGTTATGTCCAGGATTTTTTTTTTTAGGCATCACGTTGACCGAGATTTCTGCTAACAGGCTGCGTACGGATTAATATTATATATATATATATATAATATTGTAATAATTTTATAATTAAAATAAAAGAGTTTATTTTAATCTTGAAATTGGATTTCATGCAACATAAAATTGCCCATTAAATGATACTCATATATATATGGAATGATTTTATTTATTGATACATATGGTGATATGTATGATAATAAATGGGATTGATTATGGACAATTGACCAATGTGATTGGATTTATTTTAGTTGGATGTTTGAATGAATGGGTTTTATTAAATGGGGTCTGCGTACCTCGTCTTTTCTGATTTTCTTCTTAATGTAAATTCTATCTCTCTCCTATGTACTTCCCTCGATCAGCGATCAAGGTTTCTATTTAAATTAAAGAGTTTATGTAATAGTACTAGTTAGAATTTTTCAAGAACCAAGATCAAGGAGCAAGGAGCGCTTAAAAGACCCGTTTTGTAATGGAGCCCTGATTTAAATGTAATAGTTATATTTAAATGTTTATTCTTTTTGCACCCTAGGGGTTTGACCTTTTGGTTCACTTGGTGGCTCTAGTGAACCAAACTAGAATAAAAGTCCATAATCAATCCGGTAGAATATAGTATTCTATATATGCATGCTAGTATATATATATTATATATTATGCAAACATGCTTCGCATGTTTAATAATATGACGAGTATTTTATATATATATTTGCATACGCTACGCTAAACAAGATGAGACAAATAATAACAAATCCTCAAAGTTTTTATATATTAAGTCTTAAGCGCTCAAAGATATTTAGAATATCGAACGTCGCCTTACAGCATGATAAAATTAATAGAGTATTAAATATTTAATATGAGTTTGTTGTGTCACCACAAGGCAAGTATTAAGTATTTAAGATGTTAATTTATCACATTTGATGCTTATAAAGAAAATTGAACAATATTGTTTTGTTGTGTCACCACAAGGGCGATATTTTTCTTTTTGAATATATGGAAGTGCTAGGTTGGACTTAACTTAGATAATTTTGATTCTGGATGTGCCACCACTGATCAAAATAATCTAAGAGACAAAACATAAGGAGTTACATGTTGATGTAATTGACAAGGAGTTGTTACACCATTTATTTATATATAGTTTGTTGTGTCACCACAAGGCTATATATATTTGAAATGG
Source organism: Panax quinquefolius (assembly GCA_020205615.1). Taxonomy (NCBI): domain Eukaryota; kingdom Viridiplantae; phylum Streptophyta; class Magnoliopsida; order Apiales; family Araliaceae; genus Panax; species Panax quinquefolius. The sequence continues at coordinate 106,370,798 of CM035174.1, read as the reverse complement.
GATCCTTATTCTCACTAAAGAAAAACTTTAATTAGATTTTGCTGAACTATATAAATGAGGGTAATATAGTTTGAAGAAAATAGTGGGAGATACCAATATAAAATAAGACCTAATTTATTTTGGTAATTAATTAAATGAATGTTTGCTAAAATATTGTCTTTTTACATGCAGAATTTTGAAAATGTCACATTCACTAATTTCACTGCGTAGCATACTTGATGCTAACAAACTGACCGGACCGAACTACACGGACTGGTTAAGGAATCTGAGAATTGTTCTCACTACTGAAAAGATTTCTTATGTCCTAAATTTGCCTGCACTGCAAAAAGTTGCGAGAGATGACCTCGAGGAAGAGATTGCTACTTTTAAACAATGGCAAGATGATGCATCCGTGGCTCAACGATCATGCTCGCATCCACGAGTAACGAGCTTCGAGTGTCGGCATGAAAACATGGATGCTCCTACTATCTTCATCGCACCTTCGAGAGTTGTATGCGTGAAGAAAGTAGATCGCTAGATATGAAATATCTAAGGAGCTCTTCCGATCTCGGATGACCGAGGGCACTACTGCTGAGACTCATGTCCTAAAGATGATCAACTGATTGAACGCCTTGGGCAACTTGGGTTCGCTATGGATGGGGAGTTGAGTCAAGATTTAGTCTTGCGGTCACACTCCCGCACACCTTCTCACAATTTGTTGTGAATTTTCACATGAATAAGTTGGATGTCACCGCACAATTACTTAACATGTTGAAAATCATTGAAGGTCACTTCCCATCCAAGAAGAACCATGTCTTCATCGGTGGATGATTCTTCCAAGAAAAGGAAGAGGCCCAAGGTATCTTCCGAAAGAAGAAATCCAAGAAGGCTAAGGAAAGGCGAAAGTGAAGGATCAAAAGAAACTCGATCCAAATGAAGAAAGGAATTTGCTTCCATTGCAATAAGTTCGTCAGTCACTGGAAGAGAACTGCAAGGATTATCTCATGAGAACAAAAGCGTAAGAAGCTTGGAGAAGCTTCAATCCTAATCAAGGTTTGTTTATGATTGAAATTAATTTTTCCGAAAGTCAATCTTCTACTGGGTATTGGATACCGATGTGGTTCTCACATATGTAATAATATCGCAGGACCGGTCGTAAGTAGAAAGTCGAAAGCAAGGATGAGGTCGTCCCACGAGTGGGAAATGGAGCAAAGGTTCTTTGCATTAGTTGTAGGACTTATTGTTTAGCAGCACGCCACGGCAAGTTCATTAATTTAAATAATTGTTATTAGAAACATTATTTCTATCTCTCAGATTAGATATGGATGGTTTTAATATTATAATAAAGAACAACAGGTTGTTCTATTTATAATGATAATGTTTTATTGGTGTTGGTAATTTGCGAAATGGACTTTATATACTTGACTTGCATGAAAATATATTTCAAATTGAACAAACTAAGAAAAGGAAAAGAGATGATGTTAATTATACCTTCATGTGGCAATCAGTAGACTCTTCATTATATTAATGAAACAAGATTATCCAAGTTGCGTAAGATGGGCTCCTAGAGCTATCTCGATTATGAATCATATCCAACCTGTGAATCTTGTCTCATGGGTAAAATGACTAAATCTCCTTTTAGTGGAAAAAGAGAAAGAGTTACTGAGTTGTTAGCGTTGGTACACACGTATGTATGTGGACCTATGACAACGACCGCATTTGAGGAGGGTATTCTTATTTTATTACATTCACCGATTTGACCACCACTCAATATTTGGATATGTGTATTTAATGAAATACAAATCAATCATTTGAAAAGTTCAAAGAGTTCGAAGTGAAGTTGAGAAGCAAACCGGTAAGAGTATTAAGATTCTTCGATCCGATCGAGGAGAGAATACTTAAGTGGTGAGTTTCTCAATTGTCTCAAAGAAAATGGTATAATCTCACAATAAACTCCACCAGGGACGCCAGAGATGAATGGTGTATCTGAAAGGAGAAATCGAACATTGTTGGACATGGTTCGATCTATGATGAGCTTTACCGATCTTCCAGCTTCCTTCGGGGATATGCCTAGAATCCAATTTTGCCATACCTACTTAACAAGGTACCTACAAAATCCGTCCCCAAGACCCCATATGAGTTATGGACATGGAGGAAACCAAATCTTAAGCATGTTAAGACTTGGGGTTTTCCAGCTTATGTCAAAAAGTTTGAAAACGATAAAGTCGCAGACTAGATCTCGACAAATGTAGATTTGTGGGATATCTTAAAGAAACATCGGGGTATTATTTCTATCATCCAACCGATCAAAAGGTGTTTGTTGCGAAACATCGCGCTTTCTTGGAAAGGAGTTTATCCTTGAAGGGGTCGATTGAGTAAGATATATCTTGAAGAAGTTCAAGAACCACAAAATACTACGATCAAAGTGAGGTACCTAACTAAGTAGAGATTCCTTCATACCACACCCTATTCATAACCGGAAGAGTACCAAAGATACCGACATGTATGGACTTGTCATAGAAGATGACAATGAGGTACGATCATAGATGATGATGATCCATTGAATTACTTAACAAGCTATGAGTAGTAAAGACTCGTAAAAGTGGCAAGAAGCCATGAAATCCGAAATGGACTCCATGTATGATAACCAAGTATGGACTTTGGTCTCACCACCAAAGGCATTAAGCTTTATTGGGTGTAAATGGGTCTTTAAAAGAAAGACCTGGAAGCGATTTACAAGGTAGAGACCTATAAGGCCCGATTGGTTGCAAAAGGTTTCAAACAAAGACAAGGAGTTGACTATGACGAAACCTTCTCACCAAGAGTAACTGCTCAAGTCCATTCGGATTTTGCTTGCGATTATCGACTTTACCATGACTACTGAAATCTGGCGGATGGATCGTGAAAACGGCCTTCCTCAATGGGAAACTTGAGGAGGATGTGTATATGACACAACCCGAGGGATTTGTTTCAAAGGTTGGAACAAATCAAGTCTCATAAGCTTCTGAACGATCCATTTATGGATTAAAGCAAGCTTCTCGTGGGTGGAACATCCGCTTTTGATGAGACAATCAAAGAATTTGATTTTATCAAAATGAGGATGAACCATGTGTGTACAAGAAGGTTAGTGGGAGCCACTGTTTCATTCCTTGTATTATATGTTGATGATATATTACCGATATAGGGAATGATATTCCTATTCTGCAATCAATTAAAATCTGGTTATCTAAACACTTCTCCATGAAGGACTTGGGAGAAACATCCTATATTTTGGGGATAAAGATCTATAGAGATAGATCTAAAAGGATGCTTGGCTTGTCCCAAGGAACGTACATTGACTCGATGCTAAAAAGGTTTAGCATGGAAGATTCCAAAAGAGGCCTCATCTTGCCGATGAGCCATGGAATACATCTCTCCAAGAAACAAGCCCCAAAGACACTGAGGAGAGAAACCGTGTATGAGTAAGATTCCTTATGCTTCAAAGAATAGGATCTATCATCATATACGGTATGATATGTACTAGACCAGATGTCGCTCATGCACTTAGTGTAACAAGCGGATATCGGTCGAATCCGGAGAAGAACACCTTTGGAAGGCGGTGAAAAATATCCTAAAGTACTTAAGAAGAACTAAGGATGTATTTCTTGTTTCACTTGTGGTCCGAATTAAAACTAGAGGGCTTCACAGACTCAAGTTTTCAAATGCACCAAGATGACAATAACTCCGTTTGAGGTATGTGTTTACCTTAAACGATGGCGCAGATGAGTTGGAAGAGTTCCAAGCGATGAACATTCTTGATTCAAAGGATGAGGCAGAGTACATAGTCGCAAGTGAAGTCGCAGCGAAGCTGTTTGGATGAAGAAGTTCATTACCGAACTTGGTGTGGTTTCTAGCATTAAAGGACCGAAGCCTTTATTCCGTGACAACACCGGGAGTCGTTATTGCAAAGCTAAGGAACCTGTGTCTCATCGTAAATCCAAACACGTGTTCATGCGATTTCATTTAATCGGAGAGATCATTGAAAGAGGAGACGTCACCACAAGCGTGTGGACTCTCAAGACAATATTTCGAGATCCATTTACTAAAGCGTTAACACAACAACGGTTTGATCGTCACTTAGAAGATGGGTATGAGATACCACGACGATCGACTTTAGTGCAAAGTGGGAGATTAAAAGTATTATGCATACAAGCCAATCATGTATGATGATAAAGCATATATGTCTGAATCAATCTTATTTATTTATTAATAAAAGAATTATTTATTAAAGGCATTTATTATCTACATGGTGTCGCTTTTAATAATATGTGATAAACCCATAGTTTTAAGCAACGCTTTTAGAATAATGATGATGATCATTCTAATGAGATCTAAATTCTTAGAAAGCTTAAAACTAAAATAGTTCCCAATCATTGGATTACTAAATTGGGGATTAGTGAATCGATAGATTGGTACATACGTTGCTTGCTTTCATTGGATGAGGATGATTGATCTCATGATCATTTGTGTGTGGACACTAAAGCAAGTATGTAGGTGCTTATTAGAGAATAAGTTCACCGAACGCGACTCGAAAAGGAATACCTAATGGAGTTTTACTTACTCAATCAATAGGAATTCCTCAGTAGTGATAGTAATCTGAAATGATCCTTGAACTTGAGATCATCATAGTATCTTATATATAATGAATTACACTTTGACTTATTCCTTAAGACTCTTAGAGTATATCAAAGGGTATGCTTGGGTGTAATAAGTTATATATGAAGATAATGAATGATCAATAAAGAATCTACCACTTCTAGTAAAAAGGAGAAATGTCCTATGTGATTCGATAAATAACAACCCAGGAATCCTTAGCCAAGGTGGAATGAAATTAGAAAGTAGTTTCTAATTTGCATTCATTAGGAGTTGTGCATTTAGGAATCGAAATACATATGATTAAATAAAATAAGACTTGACAGTAATTCCATGTCTTATATTTAATTGGGACATTGTATGGTGGAAGGATTAAATTATACGGTAACTATTTACTCAAAGGTTCTTTTATGATTAATGTTGAAATCTATATTATCTGGAAAGTCGTTGATCGCTAGGGAGGCTTATCCCTATTGTAGAATAAATATTATTTATTTAAATAAATTATTTGTTTAATTTATTTATTTAAATGAGATTAGAATTGTTCTAATTGATTTATTCACAACCTTTAATATGGAGAACCTAAAGGGTCACACCATAAAAGGAAGAATAATTATTTAAAAATTAATGGCATAATTGTAATAATATATTTAAATATATTTAATTTAATCTATGGTGATAGAATAAATTAAATAGCTTAATATTTATTATTTAATATTTTAGAAATATTAAATATAAATTAATAAGAGGAGTCTTATTAATATTATTACAATTATTATTATTTTAATTTCTAAAAGGTTTAGGAATTAATTTAATATAAGTACTCTCATTTATTCCTAATTGGATTAGGAAGAAAAATTAATTAAAGGAGTTTAATTAATTATCCCTAATAGGATTAGGGAGCTAATTTATTTAAAAGAGTTTAATTAAATAAATAATACCTTATTTTAATTAAAATAGGGTTCATGATATCTTTATAAGAGAGTCTTATATCGATATCTAATATACTGAAATTCCTAGAGTTGAAAAGTCGCCTCCTTTTCTATATATAGATAGGAAAAACTAGGGTTTGAGCAATACTCCTTCTTCTTAAAAATTCTTTTCTTTGGTGAATCACCCTCTGAGGCCATACACTCAGGTGGCTTACATCGATCAAAGGAAGGAATCTACCTATTCAAGGAGATCATGAGAAGAGGAGGTGAACTTCGTACTGAGTGAAGCTCGTTTCTACAAGGGTATGATTTCATAATTTCTTATTCTTCGTTTAATTAATAATATGCATAAAGGATGATCCTGTAATTGGTTGTGAAAAATTTTAAAATCGATTTTATTTCGCTTGCTAATTTTTCAATTTGATTCTTTACTTTGATTTTCACAAAACCTATCAGCTTACAAGATTTGGGAAGAGAGGAAAGCTCAATCCACGATTTATCGGTCCATTTCAAATTCTTGACCAAGTAGGAAATGTAGCTTTATAGACTTACGTTACCTCAGTATGTCTCGTGTTCATAATGTGTTTCATATATCTGCATTTCAGAAATATATGAAAGACCCGAACCACGTTATAGAGTTAGAACCAAGACGAAATAGAAAGACTTAACGTACGAGAGGTATCTCATCAAGATCTTGGATAGGAAAGAGTATGTATCCTACGCAGAAAGGTCATACCACAAGTTAAAGTTTTGTGGAGGAATCATCTATATAGAGGAAATGACACGGGAATTGAAAACGGAAATGAAAGGAGGTATCCTCACCTTTTCGAAACACCAGTCGTCGTCAATTTCGAGGACGAAATTTCATAAGGAGGGGAGTTGTAAGACCCCAACTTATTATTAATGAAATTTAATTTTCTCTATTTATTATTTTGAAATAAGTAAGGGTTGATTTGATTAATGTGGATAGTTATGGGTAAAATACGCAAATATTTCAAAATAAGTGAGTGGTTATAAAATATATTCATTGTTGTGGGAATATTCGTTTGGTCGTGGAATATTCAAATCGCTTTTTGAGAATATTCGTACGATTCATTGCCCAATGTGTGGGCCCCATAACTAAAAACGATTGGATGAAAAAAATGACAAATATAAGTTGTTTAAAAATAACTTAGTTGTTACTGCTAATACTATTAAAATACCGCATTGGTTAACACACAAGAAGAAATATTGCACCAATTATTGATTCTTACATGTAGGCACTACTCGATAATGGTTACGATAATTCTTGATTTATTTTATTTTATTGATTTAATAATTGCTTGCGTTGATATTTTATATTGTCATTGTTTCAATAATTGTCATTACACAAAGATTTTCATTATCGAAGCAATAATCATATTATCCTAATAATATTATTAGATAACATTATTGGCAATGTCTAGAAAATTCGTCTAAGGAGAAGTTTGGTCACCTAATCATATGTGCCAAGAAGTGAGAAATTCTTATCGGAAAGCCCCCTTTCCTGGAACCGCATTTGTCAATATTGTGATTCTCAGAATATTATTTGTGAATAATTAATTATTGATTCATATGATGAGAAAAATATTAATTTTATGTGGATATAGATGGAGAAAATTTTAATGTGACAATTGTTGAAAATTGAAATTTTATCTTTTTCGATAAAATAATTCATTTAAATATATTATTATATTTTAATAATATAATAATGGTGATATTTTTACAACGAATGTGGGATATATGAGTATACTGACGAGGAAGAGTATTTTGTTGCAATAAATATTTAAAACATGTTAAACATGTTTATTGGACCCCATTTATCGAATCGAAATTTGATTATAACTTTATAAAATCGTCTGCTTTGTGAATTTCTGGTCAATTAAATATTGGAATTTGGGAAAACTTTCTTCTCGCAAAGTTGTAGAGAATTGAATTTCCTATAAAAAGTCGCGAGATTCAATTTTCCGACAAAAGGACTATTTATTGTGAATTATTAAAGTTTCAAGTTCAAAATAATTGATTTTGGAAGTTTAAATTATTTTAAATTAGAAAACGTTTTTCTTACTTTTTCTAGAAGGTGGCATGTGCTTATTGAATGAAATCAGATTTCAAGAATGGCGTAGGAATTTTGATATATATAATAATATTAAATTAAATTTTCTCGCTTTGGTGTTCTAAGCGATTTCCTATAAATAGGGTGCTTAGGTTAGAATTGAAAATTACACCGAAACTGAGTTTTCTCTCTATATTATCGAAATGTATTCTTGTGAGTATTTTGAGTATACTTTGAGTATTGCTATACTGGTGCAAGTTCAAGTCATAAATTTATATCCTGTTTTTAACTAAAATCTTGTCTTTGTGAGGTAATGGATATTTTTTTTTCAGTAATGATATTATTTCTTCAATATCATTATGTTGAAATATCGATCTGAAGTTTTTTATCAAATTTAAAACTTTTGGTGTCTGAGTTACTATTCACGATACTTGGTCTGATTCACGAATCTGCCTTTATTCATCGAAAAATGAAAAATTTTCTTTTCATTCAAAATATCTATTCGGATACTAGCTTTGATTGATCTCATGTTTTGATCATTCTTGAATTTTACACCACTATAATCATTTTTGAGGTATTTTTGGACATGGATAAAACAAAGTACTAATCCTTAATCCTTAATCCTTGTCATTTTGTTTCACTTTGGATTCGTTTCTTTAAAAATATTTTTCATCATCCTCGATCTTAAATGATGATATTATTGAATATCTTTGGCCCGTAGTGCAAAGATGAATGATTTCTCGAAGAATATCTTTGGCCCGTAGTAGTGCAAAGATGAACAGTGTTTAGATGAACATGACCAATCGATGAATATCTTTGGCACAGTGCAAAGATGAATATTTGATTCCGATATATATTGATTGATGTTACAGGGATAAAAGATAGATGATGAACTTTTAAATTCATACATGAAGATAGTAGTTTGCATTCTCTACTTAACTCTTCTAATGAATTATTATTTCATTGCGAATATTGATTTAAAATTTGTTGTCTATCAGTATTCTATTAGATTTTTCTCTGTTGAAGACTAACGATAATTTGTTGTATATTATCTTAGTCATAATATTTTTTTTGGGCTAGTTGAGCTCACTCTTTTCCTTTTTGTTCCATTATCCTTCTCGTGAAGCGAGAATATAATGCGAGTACGGTCTGGGTATGGAATGAAAGTTCTAGAGAGAGTTGTTTAGTAGTCCTCACCATTTTGTAAAATAATGTATCAATAAATGTGATGAGGATTTATCCGAGTATAGATATTGCTACAGAAGATAATATTTGTATACAAACTCACGCTTTATTGTTGTAATAATAAAGTTGTAGTTGTTTACATCTATGTATTGACAACTCGAATGGGTGATGTATATCTATTTTGGGGTGTCACACTCCACCCCACCCCACCCCACCCCACCCCACCCCACCCACACCCACACCCCAAAAAAAAATATTATGTGATTATTTATACACCCCACCCCACCCACCCCACCCCCCCCACCCACCCCCACCCCACCCCTACTCCCACCCCATCCACCCCACCCCACCTCACCCACCCCACCCCACCTCCACCGCCATAAAAAATATATTATGTGATTATGTATACACCCCACCCCCTATCCCACCCCACCCCACTCCACCCAACCTACCCCCTACCCCACCCCCACCCCATCCCCACCCCCACCCCACCCCCACCCCCACCCCCATCCCATCCCATCCCCATCCCCACCCCCATCCCCATAAAAATATATTATGTGATTATGTATACACCCCATCCCCACCCCACCCCCACCCCATCCACCCACCCACCTACCCCACCCCACCCCACTAAAAAAAAATATTATGTGATTATGTATACACCCCTTACCCCCACCCCACCCCCACCTCCACCAAAAAAATAATATTATGTGGTTATGTATACACTCCACCCACCCCATCTCACCCACCCACCCCTACCCCACCCCCCTATCCCCCACCCACTCCACCCTACCCCCACCCACCCCCACCACTCCCCAAAAAAATTAATATTAAGCGATTATGTATATACCTCGCACCCCCTATCCCTACCCCTACCCATACCCACCCCTTATATCCGTCTCTCTATCTATAGTATATATTAATTTTATTTTTTAAAAATTTTGTTTAAAAGTCAAAACATCTTAAAATGGTTAATATGATTTTTAACCATAACCATATGGTTTCAACCCACATTATCCATATTAAAAATGGTTAATATGGTTTTAGTTCTTAAATGGTTGGTTAACCATATTTTGAAAACCAAAACCAACCCATAACCATATTTTGCCAGGTCTAGTGTGGAGGGGCTGTATTTTTCCTTCTAATAGTAGTATTTGATTACTCGCAAATTTTGTGTACGTTTAAATAGTACTCCCTTCATTCATGTAGCTAGTTTTAGACTTTTTTTTTTGTTATTTCTAATTATTTGTCGTTTGTGGTTATCTAAGAGAATTGATTATTATTTTTTTTAAATTACCCTTTATTACTCCACCTATTTTTTTGATCCATATTCATCATTATCTTATACTACTCCTCTACTCTCAAGTCTCTCTCCTTCTCCTAATAAAACTCTTTCATTATTAGATAAGTGAGGTGAAGGGTATTATAGACAATTGATAGTATAGTTAATGTTTTTCAATTATTTCCTTAATTTTTGTACACATATCTAAAACGACATATATTAAGGAATGGAGGGAGTAGTATTTCATAATGATGAAAATCAAATTCTCCATCCGTCCCTATTTAAATGACGTTTTAGAGTTTTTTATTTGTCTCTAATTAATTGACGTTTGTTCAAATTTAGGATAATTAATAATAATTTTTCCAAAATTACCCCTCATTACTCTACCTATTTTTTTGATACTTTAAACTCTTGTGTTATGATAAATTAATGATTTAAAGGTATTATAGACAATTGAGTACTATATTTAATACTTTTCAATCATTACCTTAATTCTTATGTCCACGTAGAGTTAAAAATTTCCAAGGGTCAACCCTTTAAGAATTAGTTTCACCAAAACTAATGAATAGTTTGGTTTAAATATGTTTGATGATTAAAATAATGGTATTGCATGCTTCAACAGTTGTACATCACGTTGACAATATATTTACTTGCCTACAGTTGTAGTAGTATATCACGTTCTATTCTAAAAATATATACTCCATCATTTTCATTCATATGACATATGTTTCTTCAGTCTATCTCATCCCATTTTTCATTTTCACGTATACCACCTCCATTCTATAAATAAATAAATCAATCAATAAAGAGTTTCAATTTTCTTTTATAAAAGTAATTTTAGTGCTCGTAATTGGCAAAAATATATACCTTTTTCGTACTCTTGGTTTGGTTATATTTTTATTGCATAATTATCCTTATACAATTTTATCCTTAAACGAAATGCAAAACTAAATGAAAAAAAATTATTTATATAAAAAAAATAACAGTCAAACATTTAAAATAAACAAACAAAAGATAAATGTAAAAATAAAAACTTAAAAACTAGATGTGGCATTAATTAGTATCCCCATTTGGAGTATTATTTTTTACCTTAGGGTTAAAAGATAATATTCCCTCCATTTCAAAACTAAAATATATTTTGATTTTTTAAATCAATTTACGAAATTCTAAAACGAAATTGATTTAAATTCATTATATTTGTAATAAAAAAAGGGCAAAAATACAATAACTACAAGTAGTAGTATATTTAAGTAAAGCTTATAGTTGTTTATATTATAATTCAACAAATTCATAATAATTTTGAATTAAAGTAGCAGCATTTCATAAACATAATTGAGCTTTGTTTTGCAAGTTGATGATGAGGTAAGGTCGCGCTCTATTTAGTCTATCACGAGTTTAATTTAAATATATACATCTCATTATTTCAACAAATCAGAGTGGCGCAGCGGAAGCGTGGTGGGCCCATAACCCACAGGTCCCAGGATTGAAACCTTTTCCTTACCAAGTGGAAAGTGGAGTTTTAAGGACTGAATTGCAAAATAGGAAGAAAGATTAAAATAATATGTAGCTAACTAATTAATAATATGTATGCTCATGCACACTAACTAATTTAGTTGGCACACCGCAATCCACATACATACAATCCAATAATATGTAGCTAACTAATTAATAATATGTATGCTCATGCACACTAACTAATTTAGTTGGCACACCGCAATCCACATACATACAATCCTCATAAAATGAGTTGAGTTGTTTTGTCAAATTGAAGGCATGACAGATAGCTCAAGCCGGCCTGTCCACTCCTCACCGGACTTCAAGGCGATCGGCCTCTCAATTGCTGCCCCATCAACACAAACCATTTGTTTATACTCTTCATCCCCTAAATCTGCTATGGTTCTAGCCATCTTCTCCCATGGATTCCATACCACTGATGACAAACGAGTAAAGAGGTCCGCTTGTCACAGTTCATGGAAAAAAGTATGCTTAATTTCCTGTTTATTAGTATATTTCAAGATCAAAGAGGAGAAAAGCTTACCCACATCAGGAAGTCCCTCCTTCCTTATCACAAAAGTCCGCTTTTTGTCATGATCAAATACCCCAATTATATCTGAAGAACTAAGATAAACTCTATCCACCTACAACATAATAAAACACCAACTTCCCTATCTCAATATATGCTTACATGTTGGCTTACCTCACATTCAAAAGTCATGTATATATCCTGCCACTGGTCTACCAATATATGGTTACATGTTGGCTTACCTCACATTCAAAAGTCAAGGCATCTCCTTGCTCTGTAAAGCGTTCTCTGTCGCACAGATTGTCAAGATAGTCAAGAGTCTCCAACCCCTCCACTCTCACTTCACTGTTAATACAAATGTCACCATAAAGAAAAGAAACTAATTCTGATTCAGTGGGAAAATGTGAATGATACCAGATATCCGATACGGAGAAGTAGGTGCGATATGCAAATGAGAACCGAAAAGGCTTGCAATCGATGTTTCTGATGCGTGATATCAAGGTGAGACATCCATCAGTAGCCAAAGACACCCGCAGACGAAATTCAAAACTTGAAAAGAAAAATAAACTAGTTGTATAATTCATTTTTTAAGGAAACACAAAATTAAATAGTTGGCATTTCGAGAGTTGGGAGTTCCAAAAAGTACCAAAACCACATGAGAATCTTGTTCGTTTAACTACAGACAGCTTATGCTTGGACTAAGCTTATAGAGATCGACGATATATAAGGAATTTCCATGCTCGATCGAGTTCATACCTGTAAGGCCAGACCTTCAAGTCTTCTTGAGATGGTTTAAGAAGCAAGTCAATATATGCTGTGCCATTGGAATCACTGGGTTGTAGAGGAGGAGGAGATTCGTCAATCGCCCATATCTTGTTCGTAGCAAACCCATGTTGCTCAAGAGAACCACGGCTTCCAAACTTCACAGCAATGTGAAAGCCAAACCATTAATTAGTCAAAATATTTTAAAGGTTGGTTTGTCTTGATAAGCACTAGCTAGAGTCTATACTTGTGGAAAGCACGAAAATACCTGAGGAAAACAAATTGGAATTCCTCCTCTTACGGCTGCTGGTGGCTTGAAAATTGCCTAAATGAATGATATTAAATCTGCTTAGTTATTTTATTTGATCATAATTAAAAGAATGTCATTTTAATTTGAGCATCAAGTAGTTTATACTATATATAAAAGAAGAAGTGAATAGTAATTCTTGAAAGTACCTTACTACTTATGAATAATAGTTCTTCTCCACGTTCATTCTTCCATGATAAAACCTGTCCTCCATGCAAGCTAACCTGGAGAGATGAAGTGACAAAATTGTAAATCATCTGGTGCATGGATCTCGGATGATTTCATAGGCATGAAATAATTGAAATTAAAGAATTCGTAAATGGATTAAAAGTATACAACCTGCGCCGAGGCGCCTCGATTGTTTTGAAGTAGCACTCGATCAATCCCATTCTTATCCTTTGAGACTGTAATTGCTGTTGTCATTTCAAGAACAAGAGCTAGTACAGATTACCCCCAATAGCCAATACTAAGAAGAAGAAGAAGAAGAAGAAGAAGAAGAAGAAGAAGAAGACCCGGACAGTAAAAATAGGCCAGCAGTCACTGAAGCAGTTGAAAATGGGGACTTTTTCGTGATACAACAAACCACTTTCCTCGTGCATGCAGACCAAATATCCAACTACTAATTTAGTTAGCTACCTCAGTCTCTCCTCTCCACCAAATCCGCAACAAGTCACCTTCAAGTACTTCCGGATGTACCTCTAGGAAATACTTAAACCAATAAACACAAACACTGGTTTAATGGTTTTGTTAAATAAATTAAACCAATATATTGAGTTAGCCCGGATAACCAAACAGTCTAATAAATGGAGACTATTGAGTCCCGGGTTTGTCGTATTAATACTGAAAAGATTGAAGCAACAGGTTTTTGATAAACCAATAGCTTCGTTTTACGTTATGGGTATGATCAACTCGTTATAATCAAATCAGATCAAATCAGATATACAAATAGTATAAAAATAGTTAAGTATACATCGCAGATTGCTTGTAACTCGTACCTGACTAGAAAATGATAGCATTCTCAAGCCACAAGTCAGGATATGCGACAATGATAAACAAATCACCGACCTTTGGGGGAAAAAACAAACAGGAAGAACCGAAAGTCACCCCAATAGCCATTTGAAATGAGGATCAATGTAGTTTGCATGGAATTTATATCAAGTGGAGATGTAGTAAACAGAAAAAGCATACAATCGAAGTGCATAAAGATTTGAGTGCAATTACAGCTAAACTTTAAGATTACCTGCTCCGAAAGTGTAGCAATAAAGTTTGTCAAATCCAGGACCAGGAGCAGCCCATATTTGACTGAATCGCTAGTTCAAAAAGTATAACCCTTTGAACTGAACTCAATAAAGGGGCTAGGGGAAGGATAGCTCATATAATGCAATAAATGGGCTTGAAATTGGCTGCTACAATATTTATCTTAGCATAGATATATCAGTAAATATACACGCAGTCATTTCGAATTCTCAACACTAGACATGACTCGTTGCTGTAAAGAACTACTGAAAAGTATAAAAGAAAAAGGGGAAAAAAAACTATATTCCATAAAAATCATATCAAAACAAATGTTTAACAAACAATTTATCAAATCAAAGCAAATCCTGGAAAATAAGAAATCAAGTCGGCCACTCCGATTCATGTATAACACAATGGAATGCCATGTTGAGACCCCACATAACAGAGAATCGTGCAATAAAGCAGAACATTGACCTCTATATCCATTAATATCTTTACATTTATTTAGTTATACAGTGATCATCCATTAACAAGGAACCAATTACAATGCATTTGTGTGATGGACAGAAACCATAGTGATCTTTAAAAAAATCAAATCTTCACAGTTGTTAGCAATTAAACCACCATCCAAAGTTTTTTTTGAATGAATTCCCGCAAGTTTGTGATTACTCATGCACAGCACCTCTTAAATCATCACTGTATCACACATCTCAGGACATCAAATTTCTGTGGAAAGAGCACTAGACTCCTCAGGAATTCATATCCAACTGGCATCTGTGATGATGCAGGAAATGAGTGGCCTCTGCTTCTACATAGAGAGGTAGTTGATACATGTTCGGAAGATTAGTTGATTCATGCAGCGGTCGCACACACAGCCCCTGTAAAGAAAGAAGATGCACAAATAAATTATGGTGGCCATCACTTGTAAGGAGGAAGGACTGCAATTCATGCCATTGTTTACCGTGTAGAAATATGTATAGGCAGTGATAGTAGTATTAAACATTTTACTATCATAGAGGTATTTTACAAAACAGGTAAATAGTTATGGCACCTATCTAGCCATTTATGTACTTTTTCCTTATTTTATTAGATCCTTGGGTAGAGAGAGAGAGAGAGAAAATCAACCCGATGACGAAGGAGAGCAGCAAAACTTCTCTTCATCAGCATGTTTTACATCAAGCCCGATAAACCATGATCCAACACTAACATCATCATGTGCATATGTACGAAGTATTGATCTACAAAAAGATGGCGATTGCTAGTGTATGTTTGTACATAGTGTGAGATAAGAATAATAGTTGTAGAGGAAAAAAACCAGAGTCAAACCTGTTGATTGAAATGAACTGAGCCAATGCTCGCGATATTGTATACATCTCACCAGAAGCATGTCGAAAGTATCTGTGCACAATAAAGATTTAGTAGGCCAAAGGAAAGATGCATACAAGTACTTGGTATCTTAAGAATAAGCAGCAGAATGTTCTAAAAGGCGCTAGGCGGGAGGCGGGCGGCCACGGGCGGCCTAGCGCCTAGGGGGCCTAGGCGAGATTTTTTATTTTAAGGTAATTTTAATATTTTATCTTACATTTATCCAAACAAAATAATAATATAAAGCAAAACAATTTATAATAAAGATAATAAAGGCCTTTTCTTAAAGTTCAAACACATTCATATTGCTAATGTCAAAGTTCAAACATAAACATGCAATTGTTCAAAGTTTAAACATATTTTTAACGTATTAGTTTTATTTATAAATAAGATTGCTATTAAATAATAAATTTCAAAATTTCAAAAATTTAATTCAATATTAAAACTTAAGAAACTAAACATAAATTTAAGAATTATAAAATAGAATTAAACTAAATATTACAAATGTATCCTCATTTATATAATTTGAAGTTGGTACAAGTTCAAAAATTACAACTATAATAAAATTATCCATTTTGACTTGATATTGTTCACTTCTTGTTGTGATTTGATATGCTACAACCTATATTATGAATATGGTAATCATTAGAAAAATAAATATATCAAGATTTAGTTTGGGTAGTTATTAAAATTTTAAAAAAAATTCCGCTTAGAACCCGCCTAATTTTCTAAAGGAATTTTTTTATGGCCTTGGGCCTAGGTGAGGCGCTTGGGGGCTTAGAGGCGCCAAGGGGGGGCCTAGGTCCTAGGCAGGGCGCCAAGAGGGGGGCCTAGCGCCTAGGCGGGGCCTAGGCGGACCTAGGCGGGGATTATTAGAACAGAGGCAGCAGTACTAAGAAAAGATCTTAGGGAGCACACATATTACTTCATGTCTTCATCACAATTGACATACTTGCATTTAAAAAAAAAAAATCAAAAAACAATTTCCAAGGACTTAGCAGCCCAACTTGATACATTAAGAAAAACAAAAAAAATCTACGTCTAGTTTCAGAAGGAAAGAAATTATTCATACAGTGCATCTATGTTCTTTCCATACAAATTCCGCAAATTTATTCAGTCTAGATACTTTCTTGGACTAACCATGATTGCATCAGGATTTCCACCAATTATTTGTACTGGCTGCACACATAGCCACAGACAAACAGTATTAAAATGACCTAGGTTCTGACTTTTGATGTGACATTCCTTCTTGAACAACCAACTTTTCGCCTTTTTTTGTTAGAAAATGATATTTAAACCAATGGTGTACCTAATCCAAGTTGGAAATCACTGACAACTCTAACCACTTAAAACTAGAGAGCATTGAACATGGAAACAAAGATGAAAAAATCTAATAAGCATCATGAACATACGGGCTCAAGCTTTCAGAAATCAGGATGTGTAATGTGGAAAGCAACAAATAACTGCAAAAAGATGCTTATACATATAGAAAAAATATGCCTCAATTTAAACAATTCTAACATATTTGCACCCTTTCCTGACTACAAATCCCGAGTTAAGCAATATATTTCCCAATGATTTATAATATATATTACCTATATAGAATCCCTTGTGATGGTATAACAGTAAAGTTCAAGTATATAGAATGAAAGAATAAAAATCTGCTGAAGAGCTAGAAAACAACATACCTGCTACAGGCTTACGATATAAATTATTTTGTATCAGAAATCCAAACAAACTATAATTACAAAAGCACAAACACCATATAAGCAACTATATCAACACTGCTAAATATATGCCTATTATACTAGTTAGACACTCCTATACCTGAACAGAAATTACGTAATAACAACTAATGTTAAACATAAGCAAAAAGAAAAAATCTGATTTGGTAATACTCACGAATCTGAATCCCCAAATTTCCACCAGTCTGGTTCATACCATTTGTTGGATCTGTAGTTTACAGGCAATGAAAAGAATATTAAATTTTCAATCTAACGACTATGTCTTCATTTCTTTTTCCCAAACAAATACAAGTAAAGAATTTTTATTTAACTCACTGCTGAGTGAAAACTTCTCCGGATTTCATACACCCAATATAAACACGAGGCTTATCCAACTGACTAACAAGCACTGCTCCAAGGGCATCTGCACACAAACCCAATAAAAAATTCAACTAAAAACTTACGTTGTTAGATGGAGAACGCAATAATGTATATCATGCCAACACTCTCCCTCAAATGCAACTTTTTATAGAGAAGGGAGAAATTAAAGTGCATTTGCACTATTAAGTTATTATAAATACAATTGCGTGGCCGGGAAGATTTGAACCAAAGACCTTGCACACCCAGAGCTCTGATACTATGTTAAGTAACCAACTCATAGAATTTTCAATATGTCTAACAGTATAAGTTATCTTAAATGATTACGTTTTTTTGTAATTAGTTTTTGCAAAACAAAGATATCCCATATGATACCCATGGACTGGAAGTTCGTAGAAGTTTCAAGATGTCTAACAGTCTAAGTTATCTTAAATGACCATAGAAGCTAAAGTGTCACATTGGTTGCTTCACGTTTTTTTTAATTAGTTTTTGTTTTATTTTTTAACTAATAGGGGATTTCATAATATAAGGGTAAAAGTATTATAACATTAACAAATGAAATCAAATGCTTTAAATAGTTTTAAGTGTCCAAGCAACTAAGATTACAACCATGCCCTTTGAAGACATGAAAAAAAATTCAAGAAATTTCTTATTATATTCAACCCCAGATCCAAAACATAATCTCCATTCACTCAGTTGTTACATGATAAATGCTTCATTAAATTTCATTTGAATTATCAAATGCGATTTAGCAAATCAATCATGAAGAAGTTTCCTTTAAGTCTAAAAAAAGAATGAAATGCAATATTAAATTACATCAAGAACTCAGACAATATATCTTACTTATATAAATATGATTGCTGCCATATTAATGTAAATTCTTAAAATTCCATAAAAAGTTCGAGCAGTAAATTATGGAGTAAGGTTTGTACTTAGAATGTTATGTTTTACTTTTTCAAGACCTCTATTCCACCACCCCTCCCCCTAATTTTTTTTGACTGCATGCAGATTGACATATAATATAACAAAGAGGCATGTTATATAGGGAAACCTAATATAATAACATGTACTACATACCAATATTAACATAAATATCATCATTGACTTTAACATAGAATTCAGCATCCCAGTGCTCCACCACATGAATAAAGAACAATTTTGACTTGTTTGGTAGCTCCTCAGGAGCCTCCATGTGATCATTCTGTTAAGAAACGAAAATGAGAAAATAACATTTTTGCTCATTTGAAGTTAGATAACACTTTTAGACCAAAATAAAGAACAAAAATCTTCAATGAGTTTAAACATCCCTAATAACTGTGAAGTTGTACTCTATCTCAATTAAGAGTCCTTGCTGCCTTCAGGATGTCACAATCCTAGTAAAAATTTCCTTTTCAGTATTAAGCAAACAAATACTTTGATGCTCCAAATTTGCTATTAAGATTCACATTCTTACGCAAAAAGTGTGCGTGCAAGCTTGTAATACTTTAGATTAAGAATGCTTGCGGGAGTGGGAGCAGAGGTGTATGTATATTACAACATTATATGTGCACTCACATTACATACATATGCAAGCCATAGAGACACACACCGGAACCCAATAACCAAAACCATGGAAGTGTGGGTTAGTCTCTTTCATTGGTCTCTACATATTTACTTTCAAACCTCAAGTTTCAAAATGTTGGACAAAATTTCACATATTCAATATTATAATAAAGCTATAAATGACAACAGCAGTTGAACATACAAGAATAATGAAGTCATTGGCCAGCTTATTTTCACTGATGATGTCCCTTTCCGAATTGTCCCCATGATTTGGACTGAAAGATAGAAAATCAGTCAGATACAGCAGTCCATATAATTTCTTAATTTTTTTAAATTAACAATATAAAGACCTCCTTCCTATCACAAATCGTATAATTATGCCCTTTTCATCCTCCAATTTTTTAAGCGCCACACCTGCACACATTAGGTTTCAAGATAAGCATTCTTCAAGAAACAACTATAGAGAAGAGAAGTAACTTAACAAAAAAAACTTCAGAGAAGGGAAGTAAGAAACTCTTAAAAAATATTGTCAAGCATAGGTGTTGCAGCATTACAAATCATCATATAATCTTAATTCTATATACTTCTGAATTAAAAAAATTTAAGTGATTAAGACGGGACTCACCCTTGGTGCTCTCGAGGGACGAGCCATTCTACGTGAAGCACTCCCGCACCAGATAATTTGTGTACCTCTAAAACATGCTTAATCCTTTTTAGCCACCAAGGTGGTCTAAGTCCCTCTAAACATGATTATACCTTTTTAGCCACCCTCACATGTGCGCAATGCCAGTCCCCATGAAGTTAAATTCCATGACCTCTTGGGCAGGGACCTAGACACAAATAATTTTACTAAGGTCTTATAATGGACTCATTCATCGTCACATCCTAACCAAGCAATCATATTGATCCCTATGGTACTGAATATACAGGACATATACATGACCAAGAGAAGTGCCAAACGAGCTCTGTCCATGTTGTGACTTATAGACTACCCCAATTCCCATGAACGTAACCAAAATATTGTCGTCTTTAGAGATAGAAAGAGAGTCACCTTGTCCACCGAGACTCTTTCTTGGTCTAGGTGCTATAAAGAATAAACTTCCTGAAACTAAAGATGTATCCATCTGAAGTAGCCTACGATAACCAAGAGACGTCTCAGTTCAAGGTACTAACAAAATCCAATGAGCTAAGTTTTCATAGTTGAGAGTCTCTTCAGAATAACAGTGAGATAATAGAAGAATATTATTTGAGGACTCGGGTTAAGAGCGGATTCTAGAATTACTTAACAAAATGCTTTGTGTGTCACTATAGTAGCAAATTTTCTAATCTGTTTTCAGTTTTGTAATCATTTCTTTTAAAAACATAGATGTCTTGCAGTACTTTAAACAATATGCATGGCAGTCTATGATAGAATATGTTATATATAATATACGTGTTTGTGAAGTAGTACAGCTCGCAGTGGCGAAGCTAGGCTTGAAATCAGTTAAAAAAAATTTTTTACTCAGCTCAATTTTTGACCCCCACTCAAAAGGCAAACCGTGAACCATTAAAGTCTTTCATGAGTGGTGGGAATGGATATTGGTGACTGGCTAGTCGCGAGTGTAGAGACTGGAGTGCGATTCTATTCTACTGTGACTCTCTTGCAGCCTTGTGCCCTTGCAAGTAACAAAAATTACTCTCTCTTCAATTTCTCCAACCTCAGTTTTGTTTTCAGAAATCAATTGTGATTTCCCCCTTTTGTTAGTATTATTAAATTGGATATTTGGATGCATTTGTCTGACCCGAAAGTATAAAGTATTAAAAAATTGTCTAAGGGCAGCGCTTTCGAACCCCCGCCAAATTTTTTATAACTTACTAATAATTTTGACCCCAGTGCTATAACTTCCTGGCTTCGCCACTGACAGCTCGTATATACATCAAGTAATACATGGGGGAAGGATGAAACTCACAAAAAGGAAGGGTATTCTACCAGTAGGCATCCATGCCTTACGGATTGCATCTCTATTGTTCTTGCGGCCAAACCTTGTCATGATCCCTATCACAGCTAGAAGCATTTTCTTTGTATTACTCTCACTATTTTCTGTGAGATGCTTTGCAGTAAATCCTTCTAGTCTAGCTTTGTCCAACTCTAACTGATGTGCTTCTAATTTCTTCTGTTGTTCCCTGGAAAATACAAATTGGTTACTTTGCTTCTACAACGATTTCTTTATCGAAAACGAATTTGCCGTTCAAAAAAATTGCCATTGCATTTGGCCATAATCAACTTACCTGCAGGCTATGATTTTCAATGTATCGTCAACAGATATAGTAGACTGCCCCTGAAACAGAAGACTAATTGTTTAGTTTAGCTTAAACCAAGTTTTAGTAAATGAGATATGATGATATAACACAACAACAATCTTCAAATTCAAAGGATAAATGAAAATACCTTGCCAGTTCTCCTGTCTAGCTCCTTAATTACATAAACCCTGCTATCTGCGTCCTGCCATAGTCTACACACAATGTACAAAATTTAAAAACCCAAGTCACCAAGACTATTTTTGGAACTCCCCAAAAAAAATGTGAACTCCTTTGTTTATATTTTTCTCTCTAATTTTTTTATCAGAGTTCCAAACAAAGACTGAAACTTTTTTGGTTATTAACCCAAAACCACAAATATTGTCAACAGGAAAAATAAAAATTGGCATTATAGAGACAAAACTGACCGCCCAGCGACATAAAACGAAGCCATTGTTGCGAACATAGAGAGCAGGAGAGTTGAAACTCGCGATCGAAAAGCCGATTCGGAAGATAGCCGGTTACTGGATCCCCGGCTATGCATTTCTACTACGACGTCGTCTTAATGTATACTGGGGAATCGGAAAATGAATTCCGATCTGTTTAGCTGGAGATTGTCGAGTTTTGATTCTAACGGAAATGCTAAATAGTGAGTGTTTGTTAACAGAGGATAGATTATAGGAATGAGACGTTGCAACAAGTTCGTTATGTCCGCCGTCCGCTCTTGGGAATCACGATTTTATAAAGACTAAAAGAAAAATTGCACCCTAAACTTTATTCCGGTGTTGATATTTGCACCCCAAAGTGAAAAAAATGTCTAAGTACACCCCATACTTTCTTATTGATAACAGTTATTGACACTTTACACACTTAACTGGGTCAAAAGTGACCCGCTAAAACACGTGAATCCACACAAGAAGGGTATTTCGGACTTTAGATATTCTTTATCTTCTCCAATGAGTCATTCTGCATAAACGATTTGAAGGAGGCAAGGGTTCGCGATTTGAAGGAGGCTAGGGTTCGCGATTTGAAGGAGGCTAGGGTTCGCGATGAGTAGTGATTCGCGATTCTTGAGGGATTCATCGACAACGACGTTTATGGCGTTAGAGGTGTCCCAGAATACAATAAGTACTTCTGTGATTATCTTCCACAAGCATCTATTTTGAATAATCCGCTTTAGAAATTAGTGCATGTTCTTTTTGTGGTATATTGTTTTGTTTTGTAGTTTATTGACTTCTTTTTGTTATAAAGTGTAATGGTGGACCCTTTTTGATGATCAAATTCAAAACTCTCTGTCTCTTTTCTTATATTTTTTTGGATTTTAGTCAATTAAATATGATGTGGTCCACACATTTAACCGACAGGGAATTCTTTGTGTTTGTGTCTATGCAGGCAACCCAGAGTATTTTACAGTAAAATTTTTTCATGGGGGACATTTTGAGGAGAGCCCACATAAACAGTATGTGGGAGGTACATTTAATTTCTTTGATTTCTGTCATCCCGATTACATATCTTTACTTGACATATGTAACATGGGGAAGGACTTGGGATACAAAGTTGGACATTTCAAGTTCCATTACAAGTCACCTACAACTGATATGGAGAGGGGATTATTTGGGTTAGAAAATGATGATGATGTGTTAACAATGTGTATACTTATCCATTCTACGAGACTAGTTGAAATATATATATATGAGGTTGTTAGACTGTGGTGGTAGTTTAACTTTGAAATTGATGAAGTAGAAGTCAATGATGAAAGTTATGTGGATAGTTACGTGGAAGAATCAACGGAGGATGAAGAGGATGATGAAATTGGGGAGGGATGAGGGAGATCAAACCGGGCGCGGGGGGGGGGACTGAGGATGATGCAGTTGACAAAGGTAAGGGAAAACAAATGGAAGGCAAAGGCAAAGAAACAAGATTTGCACATAACAAAGGTGAGCGAAAACAAACTGCAGAGCCCCAAACTGAAGTTGAAGAACCACTAGTGCATGGATTTTCATCCTCTGACTATGATGACAGTGATGTGGAAAGGATGCCTAGGGTTGATGAGTGGGACCCTGAACCACCTGAACAAGAACATAAAGGTGGTCCAGAATTTAGGGAAGGTGACAGTGAGGATATTGAGTTTGAGTTGGGAATGACATTTTCCAATGTCAATGAAGTGAGGGCAGGAATCAGAAATCATGGTATCAAACATGGAAGAAAGGTGTATTTCAAGAAAAACCTGTCCAATAAGATCCAAGCAAGGTGTGTGGAGCTATGTACACGGTACTTCTATCTCTGTAAGAGGTCAAAGAGAACTCACATTTAAAATTACTAGGTTACAAAAAGTCCATACTTGTAGTAGAGAGTGGGATAATTATTGTATAAATGCAGAGTGGATTGCCAAAAAATATGAAGATGATCTTCGGATGAATCCAACATGGGGATTAGATCAGTTTCATACTAAAGTAGTTAAAGATTTGGATATTGGAGTATCAAGGAGCCTAGCATACAGAGCTAAGAAAAGAGCAATGAGAAGCATTGAAGGTAGTGCTGAAGAGGAGTATGGACTGGTTCTGGACTATGCTGCAGAGCTCAGAAAAGCCATGCCTGGGAGTACTTGTATTTTGAAGAGAGCAGAACCAGAAAAAGGACAAGACTTAGGCAGATTCTTGAGGTTTTATGTCTGTCTCCAACCACTAAAAGAAGGATTCAAGGTGGGGTGTAGACCACTGGTGGGGCTTGATGGATGTTTTCTCAAAGGACCATATGGGGGTCAGTTATTGACTGCAGTTGGTGTTGACCCAAACAATGGGATGTGGCCAGTTGCTTGGGCCATTGTTGAATCTGAGAACACTCAGTCTTGGACCTGGTTTATGAACTTGTTGGTGGCTGATCTTGGGATTTCAAATGATGGAGGCTGGACATTCATTTCAGATAAACAAAAGGTATAAACATCTCTACATTTCTATATACTTTTCATTTAGTAGATGTTTGTGATTAGTACTTTAGAAGATGTGATTTATGATTATATCTGATTATTTCATTAGTGTTGATCCAGGGTTTGATTAATGCTTTAGAAGATGTGGTCCCAAGTGCTGAACACAGACATTGTGTTATGCATTTGTATAGGAACTTTTGGCAAAAGCATAAAGGCTCTGGATTAATGAAATTGGTGTGGAATGCTGCCAAAGCTACAAATCAATATGTCTTTCAAAAGGCAATGGATGTGTTACATAAAGAGGATAAGAGTGCATTTGAATGGTTAGCTCCTAAGCCACCTGCTCAGTGGAGTAGGTCTCATTTTAACACCATATGTAAAAGTGACATGTATGTCAATAATCATTGTGAGGTATTTAATAGCAAAATTCTGAAAGCTAGAGTGAAACCAGTAATAGGGTGTCTAGAAGGACTGAGATTATATTGCATGAATAGGATTGTTAACAGAAGAGATATGATGATGAAACATAATGGTGTAGTGTGCCCTAGAATAGCTAAGAAGATAGAAAAATGGAAAGGGCAGGCAGGGGGTGGATTGCCATTGTGGTCAGGTGGTGGTGGGAGGTTTATAGTGACAATGACTTCTGGGGGTCATTCATTTGTTGTGGATTTGGGAAAAAATACATGTACTTGTAGGAGGTGGGAATTATCTGGAATACCATGTGCTCATGCAATATCATGTATTTATAAAATAGGACATGATCCATACACATATGTACATGAGTGTTTAACAAAGGACATGTATCTAAAGGTTTACAGTCACAACATTGAGCCTATAAAACACAAAGATGAGTGGGATCATACTGGGCTTTCCCCACCTTTGCCACCAGTTAAAAATACTCATGTGGGTAGGCCTAAACTTGTTAGAAGGAAAGGTAATGATATTCCACAATCAAATCCAGAAGGTACAAGGTTGAAGAGGAAAGGAACATCAACAAAATGTGGATTTTGCAAGGAATGGGGTCACAAATGCAAGAAGGTGTCCTCAAGTAAGTTAAGTGTGTGTTTCTATGATTATTTTATCAAGATCATATATATGGAGTTTAATATATTTACAGTATCTTGATTTTCGAAACTCAATAGGCAATCATCTCAACCCCTCCGTAAAGTCAATCATCTCAACCTCTTCCAAAGTCTAAGAGGGCAAAAGGGTTCACAATACTAAAGTGGACTCATACTTAAGCTTCTCAACCAATGACATCAACACACGAGCCAAATAACATGAATGTGGATCAAGTGGTGGTTCTACCACGATGGCAAGGTGGAATCCATTACGAGAGTAGCACCGAAATGTCTCAGCTGATATATTACAACCCAAGGAATTCACATGGAAGGGAAAACAATGTACAACACTTGGAGACCTAGAAGCTGCAGCCAGATCCAAAAGAAAGAAGCTCCAGTTTAGTAAACCAACCAGTGGAGGGCCTAATGCATATTAATAGATAACAGATGGGGTTTTTGGGCTTTTTTTATGGTACTAAGCTTATATGGATGTATATATCCAGTTTAGGGGATTTTTGGGAATCAACTTAAGGTCATTATATGTATGTTTTTGTGGATAGTATGCATTTTTTTGTGGATAGGATGCTCCAGCTTTATGTGTTTTGTGGATAGCCAATGTTGTTAGGCCAATGACAACAACCTGTTATTAATTACCTCGATTTATGGATTGTCTTGGGATTAATTTGGTAATTGAATGGCAATACCAGGTTCCTTTATGATCACGGTGTGTAGTGTGTGTTTTGCGGTGTTTACGTATACGTGTTTGCATTGTGTGTTTACGATTAATGTATGTAGTGTTATACAGGTGGCCAATTGCAATGTAGGCTCTGTTTTGGGCAATTGCAGTTTGTTGTTTACATTTGTCTGTTTTGTGCATTAATACCCTTGATGTGCATTTGTGAGACAGTCTGCAAAGGTTAAAAGGTGCAGGTATCATAAATTGCACACCAAATGCATAAACAAGAAATTGCAGCAATTGATTACAACCACTATATTTGCCCATACATTACAACATGTTCATTCAAATAAATTGCCCATACATTACAACCACTAAATTACCTACAAAAGATGCCCAACAATTACCTTTCCTCCTACATTTCATAAGTCAACTAATTTCTACCAAAACAAGTTATATAATCAAAACATAATCACAATCAAACATTGAAATATAACCAGCCGATTAATTTACCAAAACATAATAACAAATTACATTCATCCATAAAAGGGAATCAAATTTTACAATATTTGTGTTGCAACCAAAAAGTTCCACCAAAATATATAGTTAACCAACCATGCTTGTGGACTACAATAGACATCCATCCAAATTTAACCATGTTTGTAGACTCTGATTTACATCCATCATAATATACACCCATCCAAATTAAACCATGTTTATGGACTCAGATATAAACATAGACAATGTACCAAAAGATACATTTTTTCCCATAGGTAAATGTAACTCCACTACTCTTTTTTTGACTTGAAGTATCTCATGTGAACTCAACCTCGCCATTCCTCTCATCCCCACTGGAATGTTTGGCATTGTAGAGTCTCATGCGATTCTGTCACCCTCACACCGATCCTCATTCTTTGTTTCATAATTCCCTTATACTCATAAATTGCACACCAGCCATAAATAAGAAATTGCAGCAATTGATTACAACCACTATATTTGCCCATACATTACAACATGTTCATTCAAATAAATTGCCGATACATTACAACCACTAAATTACCTACAAAAAGATGCCCAACAATTACCTTTCCTCCTACATTTCATAAGTCAACTAATTTCTACCACTATATTGCTAGAACCCAATTACAGACCGCTTTGATTCTCGAGAACCCAAGTTGCTTTCAAGAGAACCCAAGTTGCTTGTTTTCAACTCTCGAGGGTGGTTCATCCTCGATCGAGATAAACCTAAAATAAAAATTGCAATCCAAGTTGCGGTCAATGCATAAATTGCAAACCTTGCCCTAGTTTTGGACTGATCGAGATCATCTTTCACAGCTTTGATTTCAGCATCAAAATTCTCTAATCTTCTTATTAATCCAGTATTACTTCCTCGAACGCTCACACATTGGAGGATCATTGGCGAAATAATTACAACCATCGTGCCCATCTTCACACCAATCTGGACAACCAAAGAATCTTCTACTGGCATTGTTTGAGCTTCTCCAAGCTGTCTTCATCACTGCTTTCTTCATGCACCAGCAGTTTCGATCCATGAGCCCTAATTTTTTTTGATCGATTTTCTAAGATCGAGCTGTTGTTTGCTACTAAATGACTCTGTAATTGCGTTGGAGAAGATAAAGAATATCACACCCTTCCTCTAGTAATAGTAATAAACGTTCTTGTTTAATTTTTATAGTAAAATTCATTATTTTTTAAAATAATAAATTTTTAAAAAATAAAAATGTAAGTCAAATTATGATCGTAATTTATTATTGGTGTCAAGTTTTGAAATTTAAATTAAGATATTTTTTATGAGACGGAAGGAGTAAATAAGATTTTACGTTATTCAAATAAAATTAATTTATTTAATATAAATATTTAATTAAAGATGTATCATATTTTTAATATTATTTATTTATAAATATTTTATTAATAATGCATCATATTTTTAATAATATTTGTTTATAAATTGGCAATGATTCAAACTTTAATTTTATTATATTAATTATCAAGTTATTTAATTTAAAATATTAATAAATTTTATTTTAAGTAATAATTTTTAGAGGACACGGAAGGTGAAGGACACTTCATTTGTAAGACCCCAATTTTTTATGAATAAAAATTTAATATTTTCTAAATATTATTTTTAATAATAAGGTGTTGATTTGATATAATGTTATAGTTATGGGTGATATGTGCAAATTTTGCAAAGTAAGCAATGTGACGCCCCCAAAATTAGGTATACATCACCCATTATGAGTTGTCAGATACATGGTACAAAATTCAAATATAACTTCATTTATACAACTGTTGAACTGTCGTATAGAATACGACCACGATTAATCGTGAGTTTTAATACAAATGTATATAACTCTCATGGTGCCTCACCACAACCTTACAATGGTACTTTATATAAAAAAGTATAGTCAAAACCTTTTTTAGAAATTAAAATCTTTGGGAAGTGCTTTCGAGGAAACTGTGGCGCCCCAAAATAGGTCCATTCCATCCAACCCATTCTCGAGTCGCCAAATACATGAGTACGTAAATAACTACAACTTTATTAATACATTTGTCGCAAAAAATACGACCACATATATCTTGTGAGTTTAAATACAATTATTGTCTTCTGACAATATACATACCCAAATAAATCCTCATCGCAATTATTGATACATTATTTTACAAAAATGGTGAGGACTACTAAACAACTCTCTCTAGAACCTTCATTCCATACCCCGACTAGTAAGACTACTACATTCTCGCCTCCGAGAAGAAAAATGGAACAAAAAGGAAAAGGCGAGCTCAACTAGCCCGAAAAAGAATATTATGACTAAGATAATATACAACAAATTATCGTTAGTCTCCAACAGGGAAAAATCTAATAGAATACAATAGACAACCAGTTTTAAATCAACAACTGCAGCGGAAACAACAATTCATTAGAAGAGTTAAGTAGAGAATGCAAACTACTATCTTCTATATATGAATTTAAAAGTTCACCGTAGATATTTTATCCCTGTAACATCAATCAATATATCTGGAATCAAATATTCATCTTTTGCACTACTGCCAAAGATATTCATCGATTTATCATGTTTCATCTAAACACTGCTCATTTTTGCACTACGGGCCAAAGATATTAATCACCTCGGTCATGTTCATCTCAACACTGCTCATCTTTTGCACTACGGCCAAAGATATTCATCAAGAAATCATTCATCTTTGCACTACAAAGCCCAAAGATATTCAAGAATATCATCATTTAGGACTGAGGATGATGAAAAATATTTTAAAGGAAACGAATCCAAAGAAACAAAAGAACAAATATTAAGGATTCGTATTTTAAAACAATCCAAGTTCAAAAACTTCATAAGTAATCGTGTGTGGAGTAAAATTCAAGAATGATCAAAACATGGATACAATCAAAACTAGTATCCATAGTAGATATTTGGACAAAAGAAGAAATTTTATTTTTCTTGAATAGTGTCAGATTCGTGAATAATGTCGAGTATATGTGAATAATAACTCAGACACTAAAAGATAGAAATTTCACAAAAAAAACATCTTCACGCTTCGTGAATAGTACTTTAAATGAATAAGAACTCATGCTGAATAGTAACTTTCGTGAATAGTAACTCATGAATAAGAACTCATGAATAAGTAACCCGTCGTATGAAAAAGTTTCAAATTTGATAAAATTTCCAACCAATATTTCGGCATAATGATATTGAAGAAATAATATCATTTTCGAATAAAATAACATCCCTTACCTCGAAAGACAGACTTTAGTTGAAACCTGGATATAAAGCTATGACTTGAACTTGCACCAGATAGCAATACTCAAAGTATACTCAAAATACTCACAAGAATAAACTCGATAATATAGAGAGAAAAACTTGATTTACGGTGTGATTTTCAATTCTAACCTAAGCACCCTATTTATAGGAAATTGCTTAGAACACCAAAGCAAAAAATTTAATAAAATATTAATATATATTTATTAAATTCTTACGCACACTTTTTATCAACTGAATTCAGCATTCAACACAAGTAGCCCACCTCACAAAACTTTTAAAAAATGTTTTTCTTATTTAACATAATTAAAACTTCAAAAATTAACTATTTCGGAGCTTCGGAACTTCAATAATTCATAATAAATAGCCTTTTTGTCAGAAAATTCGAATCTCGCGACTTTCCATAGGAAATTCCATTATCTACAACTTTGCAAAAGGAAGTTTTTCCAAATTCCAAACAGAAATTGACCAAAATCCACAAACGGACGATTTTACAAGCTATAATCAAATTTCGGTCAATAATTGTGTCCACCAACACACAAAATATGTGTTAAACATTTAATGCCACAAAAATACTCTTCCTCCTCATATACTCATATATCTCACATTCATTAAAAATATCACCGTTAATATATTATTAAAATAATATATTTAAATGAATTATTTTATCAAAAAAAGATAAAATATTAATTTTCAACAATTGTCATTTTAAAAATTTTCTACATCTATATCCACATAAAATCAATATTTTCCTCATCATATAAATCAATAATTAATTATTCACAAATAATATTACGAAATCACAAGATCTTGCAACTGGTAGTTCCTTGGAAAGAGGGGGGCTTTCCAATAAAGATTTCTCCTCATTTGAGCTGCAATTAGGTGACCAAACCTCTCCTTAGGCGAACTTTCTAGACATTGCCAATAATGTTATCCAATAATATTATTCAGATAATATGAATTATTGCTCGATAATGGAAAATACTTGTGTAATGACAATTTATTGAAACAACAATAATATAAAATATTAATGCGTGAATTATTGAATCAATAAAATAAAATCTTTGAATAGTAATTATTTATAACAATTATTGAGTAGTGTCTTCTTACCTAAGAATCAATAATTGGTGCAATACCGTGTCTTCTTGTTCAACAACGCGTATTAGTGTGTTTTAACCACCGGGTATTCCAATAGTATTAACAGTAACAATTACGCCAGTTATTTATAAACAACTTATATTTGTCGCTTTCTTCATCCAATCGCTTTCATTATGGGGCCCACAAAAGATCTACTACCGTAAATCATTTATATTCCCGAAAGATCTAATATTCCAC
Organism: Panax quinquefolius; assembly: GCA_020205615.1. NCBI lineage: Eukaryota > Viridiplantae > Streptophyta > Magnoliopsida > Apiales > Araliaceae > Panax > Panax quinquefolius. The sequence continues at coordinate 106,339,308 of CM035174.1, read as the reverse complement.
GACCAAACGAATATTCCCTTGACGATAATGAATATTTTATAACCACTTGCTTATTCAAATATTTGCGTGATTTTACCCATAACTATCCACATTAATCAAATCAACCCTTACTATTTCAAAATAATAAATAGAGGAAAATAAATTTCATTTATTAATAATTTGGGGTCTTACAACCTCCCCTCCTTATGAAATTTCGTCCTCGAAATTGATGTACATACCTGGTGTTTCGAAAAGATGAGAATACCTCGCTTTCATTTCCGTTTCCAACTCCCAGGTCATTTCCTCAATAGCATGGTTTCTCCACAAAACTTTAACTTGTGGTATAACCTCGGTACATAGGACATGTTCTTTCCTATCCAAGATCTTAACAGGTACCTCCTCGTATGTTAAGTCTTCGGCTATCTCGTCCGGTTCTAACTCAATGACGTGGTTCGGGTCGTCCACATATTTACGTAACATCGATACGTGAAAAATGTTATGAACACGCGTCATACTTGGCGGTAAAATGAGTCTATAGGCCACGCCTCTATTCGATCGAGAATTTCAAATGGATTAATAAATCGAAGGTTTGAGCTTTTCTCACCTCACCGATTCTCGCTTTTGAAATAACAACTTCTTGCACCTCCTTCTTCAAATTCATCAGCTCCGGTTTGTAGCTTGAACAGCTTTAACTTTATCGATTAAAGTTGGTTATACTCGTATATCATCATGTGGGTACCTAGAGTTTTCATCTCCATCTCTATTATTTATAAATTATACGAAAATGAGTCTTTGATAATATCGTACTCATATTGTATACGATCTTCTACTCAACACGCCGCCTACCACGCTCGCTTTTCGAGATGGCATTGTCGAAAAATGTCTTTGAAATGAGTCACCTCTTGAGTTCTTGAAGCTCTTCCCATATTCCTTGCTCCATTCAAATTTTGTATCTCTACGAGTCACCACGTTAATGGAATAGCGATTCGAGAATATCCTTCAACGAATCTCCGATAATAACCAACTAAGCCTGAAAGCTACGTATTTCGATTCTCGACTTAGGTTGTTCTCAATCGTGACTCATATCCCAACCTTGGATAAGACGTTACAATGACACCTATCGGTTTACTATCGCATCGAATATGGTGTCCCCTACGAGAAATGCGGCTTCTGCATTCCACAAAGGAAGTCACCAGATAAAGGCTCGTGTACCAAATTCTATAGTTGAATTTTAACTCCGAAGTTCAATAGAGCCATTTGATATGAGATTTTAGAAATGAGTTTTGTACCGGGTTCAAAGTCGATACAAAATTTAATATCGAGGCTTTGGGAGTAAGCCAAGAAATTCTTCAGAAATACGTCAGAAAAATCAATAACAACAGAATATTATTCAAATCGGCGTGTCTTTATTCAAATCCATAACATGGACTAAGAAAACTTGACATCCATAATAAACGAATGACTTCATGGCTTGATATAAAATGTTTGACTACAATGGTTTGATTGCTTGAATTGAATAACGAGTTGCTTAGAATATGAAAACTAACAACCTTACGAAAGTAATCAATTTTGGCATGATGAGTAGTAGTTAACCTTAAAATCACATCAAAAGCAAATATCTCTATAGAAATAAGGTTAACAGGTAATGTGATAAAGTGCCAACTGAATCAAGCAAGATTTCTAAACAACGGATGTAATGAAAGTTTCTCCTAACGAATCTCCATAAATAGGTCAAAGTCTAATTTCTCCGTAGTCAAGTTCAAACGTTGAGCACAAGCAAGAGAGATAAAAGAATGGGTAGAACCCCAGATCTAGTAAGGTATAAACTTCGCAAGAATTTATAATTAACTAACCCGTCTAACTTCGGGTTCCTCGCATTTTAACCTGGCCACGATAAACGCTCTTCCGTGAATCGTTGACTTTGACTTTTCTCGGGACACCTTTTTGAGTCACCATTCCGCTGGATCGGGTTTCGATATCGTATAATCTCGAAAGCGATATGTCCTTCTTTCCATAATTATAGCATACCTTAAACTGTTGTAAGGCGGTTTGGGTGATATCCCTCTTTCCCATTTGTAACAATAGATCGATGGTCTTTCTTCTCCTTGGAACCGATTCTTCTTTGGTGTTGACGTCTTCACATGGTCGTTTGTTAAATCTCCTCTTTTTTAAAATCTCCTCCCACTCGCTTCTTCTATTTTCATGGCCACGATTACCACCGAGTGGTTACCGCCTTTGTCCGTATTCTTCTTTCTCCATTGGTTATCGTTATTCTGCCGATCGCTATCTTCTTGATGATCCTGGTTATGGTCCCTCGGTTGAACGTACTTGTTATCTCGCTCTAACAACCGAGCCTGCTTGACAACATCTCGAATAGAGAGAAAATTTATGAGAAATGAGATCTTGGCGTATCTTGGGTTTCAAACCTCTCGAAACATCCGCGTCATACGTTCCTCATTCTCCACCAAATGAGGTGCAAACTTGGATAACTCATGAACTTCGCCTCGTCTTTGGGACACCGCCATGTTATTCTCGCTCCCGAGTCTAATAAACTCCACTTCCTTCATATAGACGAATACTTTCGTGGAAGTACTTGTCATTGAACTGCTTCAAATGTCTCCCATGACATCTTGAGTGCGGTTAGATGGAGTACGCTTCACGATTCCCACCAAGAATCACCTCATTACTGAACATAAAAGTAGCGAATGGAACTTTCTGTTCCTCCGTGCATCCCAAGACATCGAATATCTTGGTAATCTGTTTGACCCACGTCTCGCCTTTAATCGGATCCGGCTTTCCCAGTGCACTCGTGGTCCCAACTCTTTAAACCGCTTGGCATGTGACTACCCGTGAATTGCTATCATTTCCTCCTCAGATTTTGAACACGAGTCTCCTCGTCGATTTTTGCATAAACCGCAAAAAGCTTCTAAACATCCCTCGTTCATCATCTCGCTTTCGGTGGTGTTGTTCACACGAGGTACATTGCCAATTTTGTTAGCCGTTCTCCTCGTTGGTAAGTATAGGCATCTCCACGGTCTCATTTACTCCATCATTAATATTCTCGATCGACATTCTCAAATCATCGCATAAAACAAGGGTTAATTAAGGAAATCAATATATCACATAATATCCCTATATCTTGACCAACTAACAAATAAGCTTAGGTAGGACACACTACTAGCGAAGGATTTACTCGTCTCTCCCTCCTAGTTCTATTCCCCGATCTCCGCCAGAGATCATATCCTAAGCTCGATACCAACCGTGGCGCCCCAAAATAGGTCCATTCCATCCAACCCATTCTAAGTCGCCAAATACATGGTACGAAATATAACTACAACTTTATTAATACATTTGTCGTGCAAAATACGACACATATATATCTTGAGTTTAAATACAATTATTGTCTTCTGCACAATATACATACCCAAATAAATCCTCATCACAATTATTGATACATTATTTTACAAAATGGTGAGGACTACTAAATAACTCTCTCTAGAAACTTCATTCCATACCCTTAGACTAGTACTGCTACATTCTCGCCTCTCGAGAAGAAAAATGGAACAAAAAGGAAAAGGGTGAGCTCAACTAGCCCAAGAAAAGAATATTATGACTAAGATAATATACAACAAATTATCGTTAGTCTCCAACAGGAAAAATCTAATAGAATACAATAGACAACCAGTTTAAATCAACAATCGCAATGAAAAAACAATTCATTAGAAGAGTTAAGTAGAGAATGCAAACTACTATCTTCTCGAGATATGAATTTAAAAGTTCATCATTTATATTTTATCCTGTAACATCAATCAATATATATCTGAAATCAAATATTCATCTTTGCACTACAGGCCAAAGATATTCATCAGTTGGTCATGTTCATCTAAACACCTGTTCATCTTTGCACTACGGGCCAAAGATATTAATCAGCCGGTCATGTTCATCTCAACACCTATTCATCTTTGCACTACGGGCCAAAGATATTCATCAAGAAATCATTCATCTTTGCACTACAGGCCAAAGATATTCAGTAATATCATCATTTAAGACTGAGGATGATGAAAAATATTTTAAAGGAAACGAATCCAGTGAAACAAAAGAACAAATATTAAGGATTCGTATTTTAAACAATCCAAGTTCAAAAATACTTCATAAGTAATCAGAGTGGAGTAAAATTCAAGAATGATCAAAACATGGATACAATCAAAACTAGTATCCATAGTAGATATTTGGACAAAAAGAAGAAATTTCATTTTCTTGAATAGTCTAGTCAGATTCGTGAATAGTCTAGTATCATCGTGAATAAGTAACTCTCAAACACCAAAAGATAGAAATTTCACAAAAAAACATCTTCACGCTTCGTGAATAGTACTCGTGAATAGTAACTCATGAATAGTAACTCATGAATAGTAACCCCGTCATGAAAAAGTTCCAAATTTGATAAAAATTTCCAACCAATATTTCGGCATAATGATATTGAAGAAATAATATCATTTTCGAATAAAATAACATCCCTTACCTCGAAAAGACAATGCTTAATTGAAACACCTGGATATAGGTTATGACTTGAACTTGCATCGAGCATAGCAATACTCAAAGTATACTCAAAATACTCACAAGAATACGCTCGATAATATAGAGAGAAAAAACTTGAGCTTACAGTGTGATTTTCAATTCTAACCTAAGCACCTATTTATAGAAATTGCTAGAACACAAAGCAAAAAATTTAATAAAATATTAATATATATTTATTAAATTCTTACGCACACTTTTATCAACTCAATTCAGATTCAACACAAGTAGCCCACCTCACAAAACTTTTAAAAACGTTTTCTTATTTAACATAATTAAAACTTCAAAAATTAACTATTTGAACTTGAACTTCAATAATTCATAATAAATAGCCCTTTTGTCAGAAAATTCGAATCTCGCGTTTTTCCATAGAAAATTCCATTATCTACAACTTTGCAAAAGGAAGTTTTTCCAAATTCCAAATGAATTGACCGAAATCCATAAACAGGCGATTTTACAAGCTATAATCAAATTTCTATTAATAATTGTGTCCACCAACACACAAAATGTGTTAAACATTTAATGCCACAAAATACTCTTCCTCCTCATATACTCATATATCCCACATTCATTAAAAATATCACCAATTAATATATTATTAAAATAATATATTTAAATGAATTATTTTATCGTAAAAAGATAAAATATTAATTTTCAACAATTGTCATTTTAAAAATTTTCTCCATCTATATCCACATAAAATCAATATTTTCCTCATCATATAAATCAATAATTAATTATTCACAAATAATATTACAGAATCACAAAGATCTTGTGACTGCATCGCTCCTGTGAAAGAGGGGGGCTTTCCAATAAAGATTTTTCTCTTCTTGGCGCCGCAATTAGGTGACCAAACCTCTCCTGGATGTAACTTTCTAGACATTGCCAATAATGTTATCCAATAATATTATTTAGATAATATGAATTATTGCTCGATAATAGAAAATACTTGTGTAATGACAATTTATTGAAACAACAATAATATAAAATATTAATGCGTGAATTATTGAATCAATAAAATAAAATACCGAATAATAATTACAGTAATAATTATTGAGTAGTGCCTTATTACGTAAGAATCAATAATTGGTGCAATACCGCGTGCTTCTTGTCAACAACGCGTATTAGTGTGTTTTAACCACCGGGTATTCCAACAAGATAATTGAGAATAACTACGCCGTTATTTATAAACAACTTATATTTGTCGCTTTCTTCATCCAATCGCTTTCCGTTATGGGGCCCACAAAAGATCGCTACTTGTCGTCATTTAATATTCCCCGACAAAGTATTTAATATTCCACGACCAAACGAATATTCCCAAATAATAATGAATATTTTATAACCACTTGCTTATTCAAATATTTATGTATTTTACCCATAACTATCCACATTAATCAAATCAACCCTTACTATTTCAAAATAATAAATAGAGGAAAATAAATTTCATTTATTAATAATTTGGGGTCTTACAGAAATCTTCGTACATGGGAGGCCATGCGTCTAGGTTATAATAGATATCATATGTCCACAGAATTATCTTTGGTTGACCCAATAGACCCCAAAGAAAAACGAGAAGATTATTATCATCTTCTTTCCAATGGTGAGTCTTTTCTTGACATATAACTATCTCCACTGTCTCTAAGTGCATATTATATTTCAAATAAACTTCAATATCGTATAGGTAGTGCCCGTAGATATACTCAGCAAGTGGATGCGCACAACCCTGTCTTATGATAAAACGAGGTTGTATGTCATTAGACATCTTGTATGATATTGGCAAAACACCCTTTCAAAGTTGGGTTCGCCTCACCCTATTTGATTCACCAAATATAACTACTAAATGAAGTATAGAATACAACACACTTTTCTATACTGTTTAGGGAGAAACCTCCACAGCTAGAGACCACCGTTCTATTCCCCTGTTATTATCCCCGCCAACCCTAAGAACACTCTTACTAAGAACACTCTTATTACCTGAAAGGAATTGTGAAGTAGAAAGGGTGAGCACAACTAGCCCAATAAAGAATATCATGACTGTTAGCCAAGATCTTCTCCAACGTCCCAATCACGTAAGACGCCCTGATCCTGCACAGTAAACACGATAAACACCACAAGCTTGTGATTATTTGACCACGGGGATAGCTCAGGCGTGAGAGTCAGTATACGTGTTCACAAGGTTAACAATGGAGGATGTAATGTCTAGTGTATTGAGAGAGATAATAATTCTCAGTTGTGTGTATATGTGAATATGAATGTGAACGTGTATGAGAACGTACCTGTTTGTGAAGACTTAGTTGCTAGGCTATACTCTCTTTACCCGGTTTACCGTGCCACCCACTATCTCTGACACAACCCCCATGATCTGATGGGTCCTGCCGACTGCCTGCAGTCTACTCACTACCTTTGGTCACTGTTTATGCCGTCGGCCGGCTATAATCCCATCCACATTAATGCATGGCAGGTGTCTTAGTCAACTGTCATGCTTTTTCATCATTACAAGTCAAAGTAATAGATATTAAATGATCTAATGGGTTAGTCCAATGAACCAAATTGGTCTTATAGGGTTAAATAAGTAATATGGTGACTAGGCCCAAAGGTGACTTTCAAGGTTCAATAATGATGGCCCAATAGATTATTTAAACAAGTGAGCCCAACTTACTACGCCCAAGAGGGAAATATCATGACCCAACATTGCCCCCTAGTTTTTTGTTGAACAGAATGTTTAATGAAAACTATAAATGGTCCATGATATTAGAATTTACTAAAGGCCCATAACAGAAGTAATTGAGACATACCCAATTTGGTCCATAAGATGAGACAGGGGAATGACCGAATGTCAGAGTAAAAGGCCCAAATCGATAAAGGATTGAAATTGAACAAGATTTCGCCTAAAATTGAAATCCAACCAAGAAGCCCAATATGATAAAATGTCTAAGAATTGATCTGGACGCTTCCCATTCGAATTCTCATCATTACTAACATTTAATGTGCCGCTCTTCGTAACTCGTGTAACCGTCAGTATAAAAAATAAACTTTACCAATTTTGACGCTTTTACTCGCCAATTTGAACTTTGAACCTTTGAGCTTTCTTCTCCTTCACGAACTTCCTTCTCTGCTTTTACTGAAATCTCAACAATGGTGACTGTGAACTCTAACCAGAATTCTTCCCTTCGCGTGACTCCCGTTAATGCCGTTTCCCCCAATCCAAACCCTAATCAAGAGGGTTCGAGTTCAAATCCCCACCCACGTGCTGACCATGGGGAAGAATCACCGATACCTTCTCTCGTCACCATCGACTTCTTTAAGGATGGGGAACAGTTTCCTCATGCCAATACCCCATCTACTGTTATGGAAGCTGAGATACGTATCCTTCGGACTCACTATCAGATTCCGGATACGTACGCAACAAGGGCTTCTGCTCCCGAAGAACGCATGTACCATCTACCGGATGGTTGGGTCGCTATGCCAGTTACTTTTCTTGAAAAGGGAATTCGTCTACCCCTCCATGCCTTCGTTGTTACCCTCCTAGGATTCATAGGAGTGGGTTTCGCCCAGTTGGTGCCTAATTCTTACATCCACATTCTGGCATTCATTGCTTTCTGCCACGAATTAGGGATTCCTCCCTCTGTCGACATCTTCTTCACCCTCTTCTCCGCCGGTAGGTCCCGAGAACGAGGTTTCAAAATGTTGAGCAAAAAGTCTCCATGACCCAACGCCAGATTTGAGAAGAGATCCCTGATGGATACCCCTTCAAGCAACAAGGGTTGGCACGAAAAATGGTTTTTTGTTACGGGACCCGAAATCTCTTCTCTTCCAGATTGGACTATCTCTGATCGGATCTCTACTAACTTTAGAGATATCTCCGAAGAGCGTGTAAAGGAAATGGAAATTTTTTTGAAGAAGATTCCTCCGAAGGAATGGAGTTTTGCACTTCTGACTAAGCAAGCCTGGTTATATGACCATAAATGTAAGTTTCGAACAACTTTGTAACACAGTTTTTTGAGATATTTAAGTGACATGGGTTCTGATACATGGTTATTTGCAGTGTCTCTGATCAAACCAACTTCTTCGGAAGTAAAAGAATTGAAAGACTTTTTGGCAGGGAAGATTACGGATGCGAGTGAAGAGCCTCCGACTGAAGAATCTTCCCGAGCTGATCCCCCCGTCACCGATCCACCAACTGTTTCTCCTCAGAATGACGAACCACAACCTGATGAACCAATCATTCTTGAAGAATCTCTCAGACCTCGTCAAAGGAAGAGAGCCGCCAAGAAATCCAAATCCACCCAGCCGGAAACAAATCCTGAAAGTGATCCGGAAACTATTCCCGAATCAATTCCACAAGCAACCCCCTCATCCAACCCTAGCTCTGCACCTTTCAAATCTGTCCCGATTAAGAGAAGTCTGCTTGATATACCTCTCCATGATCGGGCGAAGGTTCTCCGTGCTAAGAAGATAAGGACAAAGATTACCCCTTTGACTGCCGATGAGCTTCAAGTTCTATCGTCTTCGGCTGACATTGCCCCAATAGTCCCAACTGAAATTCAAGTGCCTGATGATGAACTGGTCGGATCTGTCCCTATCTTATCTCGAAAAAGGAAACATCCATCAGATAGCCATCCAGGTTCATCCTCGGCTCCCTCACCAATCCATGAACCTAATCCTGTTCGATCTCCCTTTCCGAAAAATATACATGTGGATCCCTCGCCAATTCACAATCAATCCATGCCTTCTCCTCCAAGACATACCAACTTCGAATTTCAAAGACGACGCTATGGCCTCTCCAACCATGTGGCCTCGATTTAATGCCAACTTTCCTTTTCAACTGTTTGACGCCTTCGTCCGTGAAACTGATGACCATCGATTCGGGAACAGTTCGAACGGGGATTTGCTTAGCGAAGGCATGAGCTACCTGGCGAAGGTAATTGGTTCTCTCATTTATTTCCGTATTTATCTTCATACTTATACATCCGAAATCGATCGAATAATCTTTGGACATGCGTGGCGAATCTCGTGTTCGACGTCGTCTGCGTCAAGGTTTATCGGTTTGAATCCGAAGAAGAGACAATGAGGAAAGAGAATGTCATCCTGAAGTCTGCTCTGGCTCGGGAAAGGACTCAACGTGAGAGCGTTCTTCACACGAATGAGGGTCTTCGGAAAGAGTTGGCCCAAGCCAAAGGAGATGCGAAGACATCCAATGAAGAACTGAAGTCAACTAAAACACAATATGAGGAGATCGTCAAGATGAATGTTGACTTGGTTCAGAGGAGCGAAATAAGGATGGAGAAGATCAAAGAGCTAAAGGCTGATGCTAAGATCTTGACTAACACGATCCAGAAGCTAGAGCTAGCAGAAACTCGTCATCTGAATAAGCGTCAGAAGCTGGAAGAAGAAATCCGAGAACTCAAGGCTCTTCGGGACCTTAGGCCTCCTCTAACCGATGACCTTCGCAAGCAAATCTGTGAAGAGTATCGGAACTCGGATGAGATTAACGGAGAGATCATGAAGATATATTCTGAAAGCTATGAGCTCTGCCGGAGTCGTGGCAAGGAGAAGTTGATTACAACTAACGTGGATCCATCCTTGCTCGACTCTTCAGATGGCGATGATGATGCCTGAAGTGAATGTTCTTATTTTTCCTGAGTTTTATTTAAGAATGTTTGTGAAAATTTCTGTTTATTTTGGAAATTGTTTAAGGATTTTGTTTTAAAAACTTTTATCAGGACTTCTATCGCTCTGAAATTATGTTATAATTTATATTTTTGCACAATGTGTTTGTCAAAATGAATGAATAGCTCGAATGGTTCAAATTTCAGCTTTCTATGTCATGACTTCTGCATGATGCTTTTTCGTTTCTTGTCAATAATTCAGTACCAATAGTCTTGAATGAACCGAGCTTAGATTGTGAACTAGTTAAGGCATATAACAGTTAAGAATAAAATGAAGTGAACTGAATTTAATGGATAGAATTTAATGAACTGAATTGAATGAACTGAACTCAACACTTGAACAAAATAAAGTAATGCATACTTATCATTTCCAAAGTGTGAGATCGGTCATGTGTTAAATGAATTCGGCTGATCCTCTTTGCACCATCAAGATCTTGCTTACCACTCGGGGTAGAATAAGTATATAAGGACATTTGTTTACCACTCGGGGTGAAACAATTATATAAGGATCAAGATATAAGGACCAAGATATAAGGATCACGGAATTTGTCTACCACACTGGGTCACAAATTCATAGGAACACTCCTGAAAATAAGGTTGCCATCGAATGGCCAGCAAGTCCGACCATACCTCCTTACTTCAGTGCATTTTGTTTACCATTCGCGGTAAATCAAAATTAAGAGGATCACGAATTTGTCTACCACGCAGGTATAACAAATTTATAGGAACACTCTGCCAAAAAAGGCTACCATCGAATGGTCAATGAGTCCACCCCCGTCCTCTTTACTTGGTGAACTATTGCTTTTATCGCCTCGGTAAAAGCAATATAAAGGAACATAGGATTTTTCTACCACGTTTGAAGCAACAAATAAATGGGCTACCATCGAATGGCCAAATGAGTCCGACCATACCTCCTCCTTACACCATTGTGAACTTAGGACAAATAAGAAGAGGATCAGTTGTGAAAAGTGAACTTTTATAGATGGTGAACAATCATGTATGATTTCTTGGTAAAATGACTTTCGATATCTCATCGAAATATTTTTGAAGCTTTGCTGCGCATGCCAAGTGTTCTTGATCTCTTGGATCCATCTAATGCTTTTAAACGATAAGTCCCTCGGCTTTGGTACTTGATCACCTCATACGGCCCCTTCCCAGCTCAAAGATTAACTTTCCTGTGTTTTTGAGGCGTGGATTGTGACGCCCCCAAAATAGGTATACATCACCCATTCCGAGTTGTCAATACATGAGTACGTAAACAACTACAACTTTATTATTACAACAAGAAACTGTGAGTTTGAATACAAATATTATCTTCTAGACAATATCTATACTCAAATAAATCCTCATCACATTTATTGATACATTATTTTACAAAAATGGTGAGGACTACTAAACAATTCTTTCTAAAACCTTCATTCCATACCCCAGGCTAAATACTCGCTATATTCTCGCCTCCCGAGAGAAGAAAAATGGAACAAAAAGGAAAAGGGTGAGCTCAACTAGCCCAAGAAAGAATATTATGACTAAGATAATATACAACAAATTACCGTTAGTCTTCAACAGGAAAAATCTAATAGAATACAATAGACAACAAATTTTAAATCAATATTCGCGGTGAAATAATAATTCATTAGAAGAGTTAAGTAGAGAATGCAAACTACTATCTTCTATGTATGAATTTAAAAGTTCATCGCTCATCTTTTATCCCCCAGAACATCAATCAATATACATCTGAATCAAATATTCATCTTTGCACTCACGTGCCAAAGATATTCATCGATTAGTCATGTTCATCTAAACACTGCTCATCTTTGCACTACTACCAAAGATATTCTTCAAAATCATTCATCTTTGCACTACACGGGCCAAAGATATTCAATAATATCATCATTTAAGACCAAGATGATGAAAATATATTTTAAAGAAACGAATCTAGTGAAACAAAATGACAAGGATTAAGGATTAAGGATTAAGGATTCAGTACTTTGTTTTATCCACGTCCAAAAATACCTCAAAAATAATCATAGTGGTGTAAAATTCAAGAATGACCAAAACATGGATACAATCAAAGCTAGTATCCGAGAATAGATATTTTGACAAAAAGAAGAAATTTTATTTTTCTATGAATAGTCTTGATATCGTGAATAAGAAACTCAGACACCAAAAGATAGAAATTCCACAAAAAAAACATCTTCACGCTTCATGAATAGTACTCGTGAATAGTAACTTCGTGAATAAGAACTCATGAATAAGAACTTGTGAATAGTAACTCATGAATAAGAACTCGTGAATAAGAACTCCATGAATAGTAACCCCGACATAAAAAAGTTCCAAATTTGATTAAAAGTTCCAACCAATATTTCAAAGATAATGATATTGAAGAAATAATATCATTTGAGAAGAAAATAACATCCCTTACCTCGAAAGATTAAGATTTCTAAATTTGATATCTGGATATAAGGTCTTTGAAGGAACTTGCAGACCGCCTAACAATACTCAAAGTATACTCAAAATACTCACAAGAATACGCTCGATAATATAGAGAGAAAAACTTCAGGTTTACGGTGTGATTTTCAATTCTAACCCAAGCACCCTATTTATAGAAATTCTTTAGAACACCCAAAAGCGAAAATTTAATAAATTAATAATATAATTATATAAATTTCCTACACATGCCTAGAATCTGATTTCAGCCATCAAACACATGCCACATTCTAGAAAAAGTAAGAAAAAACGTTTTTCTAATTTTAAATATTTTAAACTTCCAAAATCAATTATTTGAACTTGAACTTCAATAATTCATAATAAATAGCCCTTTCATCAGAAAATTCGAATCTCATGTTTTTATAGGAAATTCAATTCTCTACAACTTTACAGAAGAAAGTTTTTCCAAATTCCAAATAGAAATTGACCGAAATCCACAAACGAGGCGATTTTACGTGCTTATAATCAAATTTCACGATAAATGGGGTCCACCGACATGTTTAACATGTTTTAAACATTTATTGCAACAAAAATACTCTTCCTCCTTGTATATTCATATATCCCACATTCGTTGTAAAATATCACCATTATTATATTATTAAAAAAATATAATAATATATTTAAATGAATTATTTTATCGAAAAAGATAAAATTTCAATTTTCAACAATTGTCACATTTAAAATTTTCTCCATCTATATCCACATAAAATCAATATTTTCCTTATCATATGAATCAATAATTAATTATTCACAAATAATATTACGAGAATCACAATATCGATAACCGCGGTTCCCAAGAAAGAGGGGCTTTTCAATAAGAATTTCTCCTTACCGCACAAGCTTGATTAGGTGACCAAACCTCTCTTTAGAGTAACTTTCTAGACATTGCCAATAATGTTATCTAATAATATTATTCGGATAATATGAATTATTGCTTCGATAATGAAAAATACTTGTGTAATGACAATTATTGAAACAACAAAGAATATAAAATATCAACGCAGTAATTATTAAATCAATAAAATACTGAGCAAGTAATTCACGTAACCATTATTGAGTAGTGCCTTCTTACGTAAGAATCAATAATTGGTGCAATGCAGTGTCTTCTTGTGTTTTAACCACCCAGTATTTTAACAAAGATTAACTGCAATAACTACTTCATTGTTATTTTTAAACAACTTATATTTGTCGCTTTCTTTTCATCCAATCTTTTCATTATGGGGCCCACATGGTGGTCACAAGTCGCATTTAATATTCCCCGACAATCTGAATATTCCACGACCAAACGAATATTCCTCGACAACAATGAATATTTTATAACCACTGCTTATTTTGAAATATTTGCGTATTTTACCCTAACTATCCACATTAATCAAATCAACCCTTACTATTTCAAAATAATAAATAGAAAATTAAATTTCATTAATAATAAGTTGGGATCTTACAACCTCCCTCCTTATGAAATTTCGTCCTCGAAATTGACGTCGTACGCACAGTGTTTCAAAAGGTGAGGATACCTCGCTTTCATTTCCGCTTTCAATTCCCGGTCATTTCCTCTATATAGCATGATTCCTCCACAAAACTTTAACTTGTGGTATGACCTTTCTTGGCGTAGGACATGCTCCTTCCTATCTAAGATCTTGGCGGTTACCTCCTCATCGTTAAGTCTTGGCTATCTCGTCCGGTTCTAACTCAATAACGTGGTTTGGGTCTTTCACATATTTACTTAAGTACGAGATATGAAACACATTATGAACACGAGACATACTCGAGGTAACGCGAGTCTATAGGCTACATTTCCTACTTCCGTCAAGAATTTGAAATGGACCAATAAATCGTGGATTGAGCTTTCCTCTCTTCCCAAATCTTGTAACTCCCTTCCACGGAGCAACTCATAACAATACAAGATCCCCTACACTAAATTCCACGTCCTTTCGATGAAGATCCGCATAACTCTTTTGTCGATCTTGTGCCGCTTTTATATCGTTGTCGAATCATTTGGATCTTTTCCGTGATCATATACATACTAACTCGGGTCCTAACAATGTTGTTTCACCCACTCGTCCCAACATACCTTGGAGAGCGATACTTTCGTCCATATAATGCTTCAAATGGAGCCACACCTATACTTGCACGATAAGCTGTTGTTGTAGGAGAATTCTACTAATGGTAAATACTTATCCCAACTGTCCTTGAAGTCTAGGACACAGAGTCTTAATAAAACTTCAAGAGTTTGAATAGTCCTTTCGATTGTCCGTCTGGTTTGAGGATGGTATGAGGATGGTAGATAAATCAATCGTAAACTGTGCCCATAGCTTTTTGCAAGCTAACCCAAAATCTTGAAGTGAATCTTGGGTCACGATCCGAAACTTTGGATACAGAGCATGCCATGCAACCTCACAATCTCATTCACGTCATATACTAGCAAAGACGTTCAAGTGAATAAGTCTCCGTGATCGGCAACAAATGAAAGCGGACTTGGTTAATCTATCAACAATAACCCAAATAGCATTGATGCCACGAGAAACCGTAGGAAGACCCAGAATTGAAAATCCATGGTAATGTGTTCCCAAAAGCTACGTGCTTCATCACCGACTTGGTTGCTCCCTACTTTGTATTGCTTCAATCTTCACGGGATCAACAAATACTCCATGTTTCGACACCACGCGCCCAAGGAATGCTACTTCCTCGAGCCGAACTCGCATTTCTTTAATTTGGCATATAGTTTGTTTTCACGAAGCCTTTGGAGTACCAAATTTCAAATGGTGCTCATGATCTTCATGACTTTTGGAATATATAAGGATGTCATCAATAAAGACAACAACAACAAAGCGATCCAAATATTCCTTGAATACTTTGGTTCATCATATCCATGAAAGCCAGCGGGGAGCATTAGTCGATCCGAAAAGACATGACTAAGAATTCATAATGCCCGTCTGGAAGTTCTAAAGCGCGTCTTTGGAATATCCTCGATTCTAATCTTGGTGATGATATCCGAATCGAAGATCGATTTTGAAAAGAATTGTGCCCTCAGAATCGGTCAAACAAGTCATCAATACGAGGTAGAGGATACCTATTCTTGATGGTGACATGGTTCAATTCCCGATAGTCAATACAAAGTCGCATACTCCCCGTCTTTCTTCTTTACAAATAAAACAGGAGAACCCCAAGGAGATGTACTTGAGGCGAATGAAACCGATGTCCAACAATTCTCGTAGTTGGACCTTTAACTCTGAAGTTCAATAGAGCCATTCGATATTGGGTTTTAGAAATGGGCTTTGTACCGGGTTCAAGATCAATAAAGAATTCAACTTCACGTTACGGGGTAGAGCCAGGAAGTTCTTTGGGAAATCGTCGGAAAGTCAATAACAACAGAATATTATTCAAATTTGGCGTGTCTTTATTCAAATCCATAACATGGGCTAAGAAAGCTTGACATCCGTTTTTCAATAAACGAATAGCTTTATGATTAGATATGACGATGATTGATTTTAATGGTTTAGTTGCTTGAATTAAATATAACGGGTTGGTTAGGAATATGAAAACTAACAACCTTACGAAAACAATCAATTTTGGCATGATGAGTAGTTAACCAATCAATCCTTAAAATCACATCAAAAGCAAGTATCTTTAAAGAGATAAGGTCAACGGTAAGGTGATGGTGCCAACTTGAATCAAACAAGATTTATAAACGATTGGATGTGATGAAAGTTTCTCTAAACGGAGTTTCCACAGATAGTCAAAGTCTAATTTCTCCGAGTCGAGTTTAAACGTTGAGCACATGCGGGAGAGATAAATGAATGGGTAGCACCGATATCAAGTAAGGTATAAACTTCGCAAGAATTTATAAATAAACTTACCCGTGATCACCTCGTTTGGGTTCCTCGCATTATGACCGATCACAACAAACGCTTCTTCCGGAATCGTTGACTTTGACTTTTACGGGACGATCTTTTGAGTCACCGTCCTCCGGCGCCCCCAAAATTAGGTATACGTCACCCATCTTGGGTCGCCACTTACATGGTACATAAATTCAAATAAAACTTACTAATATAAGCTGCTGTGTACAATACGACATAAATGTGAGTTTGAATACAAATATTGTCTACTAGATATTATACAAACTCAAAAGGAGTCCTCATTACTACTATTATCACACTATTTCACGAATAGTGAGGACTACTAATGCTATCCTTTGGACCATTACTCGCTTCCCCGAGGCTAGTCCCGGCTATGTTCTCATTTCACGAAGAGAACGGTGAAAGAAAGGGTGAGCTCAACTAGCCCAAGAAGAAATATTATGACTAAGATAATGCGAATAATTTATCATTAGCCTTCAACGATTGTTAAACCGATAAAATACAATAGACAACAAGTTTAAGCTGCAGTGAATAAGCAATCCATTAAAAGAGTCAAGTAGAGAATAAAGTCTACTATCTTTTAGGTTTTAAAGGTTTTCATCATTTGTTATATAATTGAGACTCGACTTTAATAAATAATCCACATCATCGAATCACCCTTGCACTTTTCTACCGAGGATATTCATCAAATTATCAATGGTCAAATGCGACTATACCGAATCACCCTCGTCATAATCATACCAAAAACTATCCATCATTTGCATTATAGGCCATGAGGACTTTTATCACATCATTTATAACAAGCCATGATTATACCGAATGATCCTCGGTCATAATCATACTAAGTTCATCTATACACGTAAAGTTCAAGATAACATAATATAACATGAGGATGATGACAATGACATAATAATTCAATAAAACAAGTTCAAGAATTATTTTATCCAGAATTATTAACGTCCAAATTGTCAAAATGATACTTTATTTTGTAGAGTAAAATTCAAGAATGATCGAAGAATATTTCCATGAAAAGATCTTCGGATGAAACGCAAATATCGAGGATATTCTACTAATTTCATGGAGTATAGAAGTCAAAGTTTTAACCAATTTGGGTATAATAAAGAATGGAATAACAAAAGAAATCACCACGCATGCGGTACTTGATATGACGAAGTTATTCAAATGTAATAATAATAATAACGGAACCAGTCGGTGAAATTCACATCGACGGGATGTTCAAATGAATAATAAAGATGGAACCCGGATCCGGTGTAAAACACACGAGATAGATATTCCAACGAAATGATAAAGAAGCGGAACCAGTCCCGTAAAACACATGATGTGATGTTCCAATGAATAATAAAGACGGAACCCAGTCCCATTTAAAACACATGAGCGGATGTTCCAACGAATAATAATAAAAAGACGGAACCGAGTCCTGTAAAACACACAAAACAGGATGTTCCAATGTAATAATAGAAGAATGTCACCAAGTATAGGGTAAACCACGTATACAAAGTTATTCCAATGTATAATAAGCAATGGAATAACAACAGTTCTCTTCATGAATAAGAAAGAATAACACCCCTTACGGTACAACAAATAATATTCCTACCTTAGAAGAACCGAATATTGGCGAGGTGAAGTAGCGAGAATGCTTTTCTTCTTTCTCTATAGTTTCTCTCTAGAGTTTCAATTGAATTAAGTGGAAAATAATGAAGCACTAGGCCTCTATTTATAGAAGATTTCTAGCTTAAAGACTGCCACGTGTGAAAAGCGAGTGGCTTGACGACCCGTGATGTGAAAAGAAAAGTGGTTTGGCGCTCAGAATGTGAAACGACAAGTGGTTCGGCCTGTGTAATGTGAAGCGACAAGTGGTTCGGCGCTTAAATGGTAATTACTATTGACGAAGGTAATTACTTATTCACAAAGGTAATTACTATCGATTGAAGGTAATACTACTATCGACGAAGATAATTACTATTCACAAAGGTAATTACTATTGACGAAGGTAATTACTATTCACAAAGGTAATTACTATTGACGAAGGTAATTACTATTGACGAAGATAATTACTATTCACAAAGGTAATTACTATTGACGAAGGTAATTACTATTGACGAAGAGACTCTTAGATGATGACATAGGGCCCCCCATAAAATAATCAAACTTACCACAAATGTCTCATAATGGACTCTTTATATACATCAAGATTGAATAAATATTACCACAAATCATTTTATTTTTAATCAACACATATTTAATCTTTCAACAATTATTAATCATTTATAACTTGTCGTCTCAATTATTGATTTAATACTATAACATATTATATGTATTGATCTTTGTGACAATAATTGAATCAATAATATAAGAGATATGATCGTGAATTATCAGTAGCAATAATTGAGCATAAATGAATGACTTCTCACGTAAAGCATCAATAATCAATATCGTGTCTACTTATACAACTCTGGCCAGACATCGTACTTTTTTACTACCTGGTAGTTCAACAGTTTTAACGGTAACACCTCTGCCGTTATTTTTATAGAAAGATAATTTTGTAGTTTTCTAACTACGACAATACTTCCGTTGTGGGGTCCACCAATGATTGAGCCGTCGTACGAATATTCCCCGATAAAAAGAATATTCCCCGACCAAACGAATATTTTATAACAACTTGCATACTTTACAAAATTTATAAATACTACCCACAACTATAATATTATCTTAAATTCACACCATAATATTAAAAAATTATTTCGACAAAATTTAAATCTTTATTGATAAAATTTAGGGTCTCACAGTCCCCGCTGAACTAGGTTTCGCTACTGTACAATCTCGAGCGATATGTCCTTCCTTTCCACAATTATAGCATACCTTGAACTGTTGTGGGCAGTTTGGACTGATATGTCCCTCTTTTCCGCATTTGTAGCATATGACCAGTGGTCGTTTCTCCTCCCTTAGAACCGATTCTTCACGCAAGACTTTATCGTCTTCACATGGTCGTTGTTAAATCTCCTCTTTTAAAATCTCCTCCCGACTCGCTTTTTCTATTTTTATGGCCATGATTACCACCGTAGAGTGGTTACCATTTTTGTCCGTCTGCTTTTCTTTCTCATTAGTTATCATTATTACATTGTTCGTTATCTCTGCAGTGCGATCCTGGTTATGGTCCTCAGGTTGCCGTACTCGTTATCTCGCTTTCTAATAATTGAGCCTTGTTTACAACATCCGAATAGAGAAAAATTATGAGAAATGAGATATTGGCGTATCTTGCCGTTTCAAACCTCTAAGAAACATCCGCGTCATCGTTCCTCATTCTCCACCAAATGAGGTGCAAACTGGATAACTCTGCAAACTTTGCCTCGTCTTTGAGACACCGCATCATTGTTTTGCACTAATCGATGAACTCCACTTCCTTCATATAGACGAACACTTTAAGGAAAGTATTTGTCATTAAATAGTTCTGAAACCTTTCCCAAGACATGTGAAAGTCTTGGATGGGTACGCTTCACAGACTCCCACCAAGATGCACTTTCGCCACGGAACATAAAGGTGGCGAATGGAACCTTCTGTTCCTCCGTGCATCCCAGACATCGAATATCTTGGTAATTTGCTTGACCCATGTTTACGCCATGATCGGATCTGGCTTTCCCTTAAATTCGGTGGTCCCAACTCTTTGAAGCTGGCATTTGGGACAACCCGTGAATTACTATCATTTCCTCCTCATTTTGAACACGAGTCTCCTCGTCTGCGATTTTACATGAACTATGCAAAAGCTTCTAAACATCCCTCGTTCATCATCTCGCTTAGTGGTGTTGTTCACGGGAGGAACATTGCCCGACTGTTGCACGTTCTCCTCGTTGGTGAGTACAGCGTCTCCACGGTCTCATTTCCATTGTTAATATTCTCGATTGACATTCTCAAATCTTGTCGTAAAACAAGGGTTAATTAAGGAAATCAATATATCACATAATATCCTTATATCTTGACCAACTAAAAAAATAAGCTTAGGTAGGACACACTAGCGAAGGATTTACTCGTCTCTCCCTCCTAGTTCTATTCCCTAGATCTCGCGGAGATCATATCCCTAAGCTCGATACCAAACCGTGGCGCCCCCAAAATAGGTATACATCACCCATTCTCGAGTTCTCAATACATGATGCAGAAACAACTACAACTTTATTATTACAACAAGAAAGCGTGAGTTTGAATACAAATATTATCTTCTGAAATATCTCTATACTCAAATAAATCCTCATCACATTTATTGATACATTATTTTACAAAAATGGTGAGGACTACTAAACAATTCTTTCTAAAACCTTCATTCCATACCCCAGGCTAATTGCTTCGCTATATTCTCGCCTCCCGAGAAGAAAAAAATGGAACAAAAAGGTAAAGGGTGAGCTCAACTAGCCCGATAAAGAATATTATGACTAAGATAATATACAACAAATTACCGTTAGTCTTCAACAGAAAAAATCTAATAGAATACAATAGACAACAAATTTTAAATCAATATTCGCAATGAAATAATAATTCATTAGAAGAGTTAAGTAGAGAATGCAAACTACTATCTTCATGTATGAATTTAAAAGTTCATCGTCTATCTTTTATCCTGTAACATCAATCAATATACATCTCGAATCAAATATTCATCTTTGCACTACAGGCCAAAGATATTCATCGATTGGTCATGTTCATCTAAACACTGTTCATCTTTGCACTACTGACCAAAGATATTCTTCAGAAATCATTCATCTTTTGCACTACTGGGCCAAAGATATTCAATAATATCATCATTTAAGGTAATCAAGATGATGAAAAATATTTTTAAAGAAACGAATCTAGTGAAACAAAATGACAAGGATTAAGGATTAAGGATTAAGGATTCGTACTTTGTTTTATCCACGTCCAAAAATACCTCAAAAATAATCATAGTGGTGTAAAATTCAAGAATGACCAAAACATGGATACAATCAAAGCTAGTATCCGTAATAGATATTTTGGACAAAAAGAAGAAATTTTATTTTTAATTGAATAGTCTCAGAGTATCGTGAATAAGAACTCAGAGCACCAAAAGATAGAAATTCCACAAAAAAACATCTTCACGCTTCATGAATAGTACTAAGTGAATAAGAACTCGTGAATAAGTAACTCATGAATAGTAACTCGTGAATAGTAACTCATGAATAGTAACTCGTGAATAAGAACTCATGAATAAGTAACCCCGAAGCATGAAAAAGTTCCAAATTTGATAAAAAGTTCCAACCAATATTTCAGCATAATGATATTGAAGAAATAATATCATTTGAGAAGAAAATAACATCCCTTACCTCGGAAGATTTGTACTTCTAGCTGGAATACCGGATATAGTGCTGAAGGGAACTTGCACCGTCTAACAATACTCAAAGTATACTCAAAATACTCACACGAATAAACTCGATAATATAGAGAGAAAACTTGATTTACGGTGTGATTTTCAATTCTAACCCAAGCACCTTATTTATAGGAAATTGCTTAGAACACCAAAGCGTAAAAATTTAATAAATTAATAATATAATTATATAAATTTCCTACACATGCCTAGAATCTAATTTCAGCCATCAAACACATGCCACATTCTAGAAAAAGTAAGAAAAACGTTTTTCTAATTTTAAATATTTTAAACTTCCAAAAATCAATTATTTGAGACTTGAACTTCAATAATTCATAATAAATAGCCCTTTCATCGAGAAAATTCGAATCTCATGAATTTTTATAGGAAATTCAATTCTCTACAACTTTACGTAAGAAAGTTTTTCCAAATTCCAAATAGAAATTGACCAAAATCCACAAACGCAGGCGATTTTGGTATAATCAAATTTCAATTCGATAAATGGGGTCCACCGAGCATGTTTAACATGTTTTAAACATTTATTGCAACAAAAATACTCTTCCTCCTTGTATACTCATATATCCCACATTCGTTGTAAAAATATCACCATTATTATATTATTAAAATGTAATAATATATTTAAATGAATTATTTTATCGAGAAAAGATAAAATTTCAATTTTCAACAATTGTCACATTAAAATTTTCTCCATCTATATCCACATAAAATCAATATTTTCCTCATCATATGAATCAATAATTAATTATTCACAAATAATATTACGTAATCACAATATTGATGACCAGTGCGCCTCAGGAAGAGGGGGGCTTTCCATAAGAATTTCTCCACTTCTTTGGCGCCAGCGCAATTAGGTGACCAAACCTCTCCTTGAGCGAGAACTTTCTAGACATTGCCAATAATGTTATCTAATAATATTATTAGGATAATATGAATTATTGCTTCGATAATAAAAATCTTTGTATGTAATGTGATTATTGAAACAACAAAATAATATAAAATATCAACGCAAAGCAATTATTAAATCAATAAAATCTTGAGCGATAATTCACCGTAACCATTATTGAGTAGTGCCTTCTTACGTAAGAATCAATAATTGGTGCGATACTGGTAATCTTCTTGTGTTTTAACCACCGAGTATTTTAACGATATTAATTGATAATAACTACTGTTGTTATTTTAAACAACTTATATTTGTCGTTTTTTCATCCAATCGCTTTTTCAGTTATGGGGCCCACACATGGTCGCTTGGCAGTCGTAAATATTCCCAAGCGATAATAATATTCCACGACCAAACGAATATTCCTCGACAACAATGAATATTTTATAACCACTTGCTTATTTTGAAATATTTATGTATATTACCCCTAACTATCCACATTAATCAAATCAACCCTTACTATTTCAAAATAATAAATAGAAAATTAAATTTCATTAATAATAAGTTGAGTCTTACATAGATGTTTTGGCCTGCGAGGATCGAAGTCTCCTACTTGAATCTGCGAAGTTTGACCCATTGTTGTAATGTTGCTACTCTTCGTTGATAAGCGACCAATTTGAGCAAAGCTTCTCTCCTGACTTCTTCTAGCAGATCTAAGTTGGCCTTCAGTCCTTTATCATTGTAGATCTCTTTGAATTGACTGACCCGAAGACTTGGAGATCCGATTTCGATTGGGACTAAGGCATCAGTACCATAGGCCAATTGAAAGGATGAATCCTCTGTGGTGGTCCTTGGTGTAGTCCGGTAAGCCCACAGCACGCTGAGCAGTTCTTCTGGCCATCTTCCTTTAGCTTCATCCAGTCTGCGCTTGATCCCGTTCAGCAGCGTCCTGTTGGTCACCTCGACTTGCCCATTCGATTGTGGATGAGCCACCGTCTTCTTGTCTTTGAACCCCACTCGTAAAAATCCTTCAAATTTTGATCCCACGAATGGCGTCCCATTGTGCGATATCACCACTTTGGGAATTACAAGAGAAATATTACGGACTCTTTCATGAACTTCAAACATTCTGCTCTCTCATTATCAACCGGTGGCTTCACCTCTACCCACTTGGTCATGTGTAATCAATAAGCAACTATTACGGTGACACATCCACTTAGCTTTCGACAATGAACCCGATATATCAACCCCCAAACAAAGAAAGGGTATAGGAGATAGAATCGATATATAGCTCTTACAGTGGTGATGTGGGATCGGATTGCTGAAATTGGTGACACTTCTCACACTTTTTCACATACTCGGTAGCTTCCTCGAAGATCGTTGGCCAATGAGTACCCTTGCGAAGAACTTTGTATGCTAATGACTTAGCGACCCGTATGATCGGTATGAAATGCCTTCATGAACTTCCCGAAGGCATACTCGACTTGAGACGGAACCGGACACTTCAATAATGGTGACGAAAATGCCCTTCGATAAAGATCCCCATCAATAAGAACGAAGTTGGCACTCTTGTACTTGATCTTCTTTACCACATCGATCTCGAAGGAAGGAAAGGCGCCATCCGCCAAATATTTGATGTAGAGTCATCCAAAATTAGATCGCTCAATACACATCACCGCTTCATCTTTGAACACTCGGTACGCACGCAAAACATCCAAATAAACCGATCCATTGAAAACATACGCATACGTGGTGGCGAGCTTGACGGGGCGTCAGCAATGGAATTATCGTTACGCTCTATGCCCTCGAAACTCATAAGAAACAATGTCTTGAAGTCGGTCTTTTAATTACGCGGATACTTGATCATCCACGGTCCCACGAGCTTCATAATCTCCCGACGGTTGTTTGACGACCAATGAGAGTCACTTGTAAATGATCGACTTTTGGACCTCTGACTCTTTGCCAATAGAACACACCTAACACCGCTTCATACTCGGCTTCATTGTTCGTCGCTTTAAACCCGAATCGATGGCCTCATCAGACTTTGAATCCTCTGGACTCGTCAAGATAATACCACCCACCAATCAACATCAGAGAGAGATCCATCTGCAGTATAAGCGTCCATGCATTTTGTCCTGTTTGAAGAACCGCAACGGCTCGATCGGACATCTCAACTTCTGGCGATTCGAATACTCGCGGTGAACGAGCACTCCACCATAAAATCGGCGAGGGCGACCTTTGATAGCGGTTCGGGGATGATACTCGATGAAAAATTAGGACAACTCCATAGTCCATGCTTTCTTTAGTCTCCCCAAACCTCCGGCTTTGCTCATCACCTTCTTGATGGTCGATCCGGTAACGCGACCAGAGCCGAACCTTGAAAATATTGTCGAAGCTTTCTACTAGCATTTATCAAAGCAAAACAAATTTTTCAATGTTCGAATTTTGGTTTCGACATCTCGTGGGGCGTGGTGACATAATAGGCCAGGATCTTTGCTTCCCAATTGACCTCCCAAACCAAGATCGCTCCAACCGCCAAATCGAACTTGCTGCGAGGTATAAATATAAGGTCTCTGTTTGGGCGAGCTTCATCAATAAAGGAGCCAAGATAGATATGTCTTTATGCCTGCGAAAAGCGTCTTCGCGTTCGGCAGTCCACTGGAACGTCTTTGCATTCTTCGGTCCTTTTAGTGTATCAAAGAAAGGTGTGACGCCCCCAAAATAGGTATACATCACCTATTCTGAGTTGTCAATACATGGTACGAAACAACTACAACTTTATTATTACAACAAAAAGCTGTGAGTTTGAATACAAATATTATCTTACAGACAATATCTATACTCAAATAAATCCTCATCACATTTATTGATACATTATTTTACAAAAATGGTGAGGACTACTAAACAATCCTTTCTAAAACCTTCATTCCATTACCCAGGCTACGTACTCGCTATATTCTCGCCTCACGAGAAGAAAAATGGAACAAAAAGGAAAAGGGTGAGCTCAACTAGCCCGATAAAGAATATTATGACTAAGATAATATACAACAAATTACCGTTAGTCTTCAACGAGGAAAATCTAATAGAATACAATAGACAACAAATTTTAAATCAATATTCATAGCGGAAATAATAATTCATTAGAAGAGTTAAGTAGAGAATGCAAACTACTATCTTCTATGTATGAATTTAAAAGTTCATCGTCTATCTTTTATCCTGTAACATCAATCAATATACATCCGGAATCAAGTATTCATTTTTGCACTACGAGCCAAAGATATTCATCGATTGGTCATGTTCATCTAAACACATGTTCATCTTTGCACTTCTGACCCAAAGATATTCTTGAAAAATCATTCATCTTTTGCACTTCACGAGGCCAAAGATATTCAATAATATCATCATTTAAGGCCGAGGATGATGAAAATATTTTTTTAAAAAGCGAATCCAAAGAAACAAAATGACAAGGATTAAGGATTAAATACTTTGTTTTATCCATGTTCAAAAATACCTCAAAAATAATCATAGTGGTGTAAAATTCAAGAATGATCAAAACATGGATACAATCAAAGCTAGTATCCGTAATAGATATTTTGGACAAAGAGAAGAAATTTTTTTTTTAGGTTGAATAGTGCAGTATCGTTAATAGTCTTGAGTATCGTGAATAAAGAACTCAACACCAAAAGATAGAAATTCCACAAAAAAAAACATCATCTTCACGCTTATGTAATAGTACTTTGTGAATAGTAACTCGTGAATAGTAACTCATGAATAGTAACTCCGAAGCATGAAAAAGTTCCAAATTTGATAAAAGTTCCAACCAATATTTGACATAATGATATTGAAGAAATAATACCATTTGAGAAGAAAATAACATCCACTTACCTCGAAAGATTAAGACTTACAATTGGAATCTAAATTTATAGTCTTTGAAGGGAACTTGCACCGAGTCTAACAATACTCAAAGTATACTCAAAATACTCACAAGAATACGCTCGATAATATAGAGAAAGAAAACTTGATTTTACGGTGTGATTTTCAATTTTAACCTAAGCACTATATTTATAGGAAATTCTTAGAACACAAAAGCGAAAATTTAATAAATTAATAATATAATTATATAAATTTCCTACACATGCCTAGAATCTGATTTCAGCCATCAAACACATGCCACATTCTAGAAAAAGTAAGAAAAAAACGTTTTTCTAATTTAAAATAATTTAAACTTCCAAAAATTAATTATTTCGGAGCTTCGGAACTTCAATAATTAATAATAAATAGCCCTTTCATCAGAAAATTCGAATCTCGCGAGTTTTTATAAGAAATTCAATTCTCTACAACTTTGTAGAAGAGAGTTTTTCCAAATTCCAAATAGAAATTGATCGAAATCCACAAGCAGGCGATTTTACTGTGCTATAATCAAATTTCGATCGATAAATGGGGTCCACCGCATGTTTAACATGTTTTAAACATTTATTGCAACAAAATACTCTTCCTCCTCGCGATACTCATATATCCCACATTCGTTGTAAAAATATCACCATTATTATATTATTAAAATATAATAATATATTTAAATGAATTATTTTATCGAGAAAAAGATAAAATTTCAATTTTCAACAATTGTCACATTTAAAATTTTTCTCCATCTATATCCACATAAAATCAATATTTTCCTCATCATATGAATCAATAATTAATTATTCACAAATAATATTATCAATCACATGATATTATGACGAGCAATTCCGGAAAGAGGGCTTTCTAATAAGAATTTCTCCTTCTTAGCCAGCAATTAGGTTACCAAACCTCTCCTTAGAAGCGAACTTTCTAGACATTGCCAATAATGTTATCTAATAATATTATTAGGATAATATGAATTATTATTACGATAATGAAAAATATTGTGTAATGACAATTATTGAAACAACAAAGATATAAAATATCAACGCAGAATTATTAACTCAATAAAATCTTTGAGCGATAATTCTTGTATCCATTATTGAGTAGTGCCTTCTATACGTAAGAATCAATAATTGGTGCAATCTGGTAATATTCTTGTGTTTTAACCACCGGGTATTTTAACGATATTATGTATGAATAAGCTGCTACCATTATTTTTAAACCACTTATTTTTGTCGTTTTCTTCATCCAATCAGCTTTTCAGTTATGGGGCCCACACATGGTCTGCTACCGTCAATACGAATATTCCCAAAAGATCTGAATATTCCACGACCAAATGAATATTCCCTATAACAATGAATATTTTATAACCACTTGCTTATTTTGAAGTATTTACGTATTTTACCCTTAACTATCCACATTAATCAAATCAACCCTTACTATTTCAAAATAATAAATAGAAAATTAAATTTCATTAATAATAAGTTGGGGTCTTACAACCTCCCTCCTTATGAAATTTCGTCCTCGAAATTGACGTCACATACACAGTGTTTTAAAAGGTGAGGATACCTCGCTTTCATTTCCGTTTCCAATTCCCGTCATTTCCTCTATAAAGCATGATTCCTCCACAAAACTTTAACTTGTGGTATGACCTTTCTTGGCGTAGGACGTCTCTCCTTCTATCTAAGATCTTGACAATACCTCCTCATCGTTAAGTCTTGGCTATCTCGTCCTGGTTCTAACTTCGATAACGTGGTTTGGTTCTTTCACATATTCTGAAAGTACGGATATGTGAAACACATTATGAACACGAGACATACTTTGAGGTAACGCGAGTCTATAGGCTACATTTCCTACTCGGTCGAGAATTTGAAATGGACCAATAAATCGTGGATTGAGCTTTCCTCTTTTCCCAAATCTTGTAACTCCCTTCCATGGAGCAACTTCGCAACAATACATGATCCCCCTACACTAAATTCCACGTCCTTTCGATGAAGATCGGCATAACTCTTTTGTCGATCTTGTGCCGTTTGTATCGTTGTCGAATCATTTGAATCTTTTAGGTAGTCATATACGTCTTAACTTCGGGTCCCAACAATGTTGCTTCACCCACCTCATCCCAACATATTGAGAACGACATTTTCGGTCCATATAATGCTTGAATGGAGCCACACTTATACTTGCACGATAAGCTGTTGTTGTGGAGAATTCCACCAATGGTAAATACTTATCCCAACCGCCTTGAAGTCTGCAGGACCACGAGTCTTAATAGATCTTGAAGAGTTTGAATAGTCCTCTCGATTGTCCGTCTGTTTGGGGATGGTATGCCGAACTAAATCGCAAATCCGTGCCCATAGCTATTTGCAAGCTAACCCAAAATCTTGAAGTGAATCTTGGGTCACGATCCAAACTATGGATCTTGGCATGCCATGCAACCTCACAATTTCATTCACGTACATACTAAAGAAGGCGTTCAGGAATAAGTCTCCGTGTCGGCAAGAAATGAAGCGGACTTGGTTAATCTATCAACAATAACCCAAATAGCATTGATGCCGCGTAGAAACCGTAGGAAGACCCGTAGAACGAAATCCATGGTAATGTGTTCCCACTTCCATTTCGAAATCTCAAGTGGTTGCAACGGACCCTTAGGTACCGGATGTCTCCGCTTTTACGTTGACAAGTTAAACACATTGAGATAAACTTTGCAATCTCTCTCTTCATATTGTTCCACCAAAATGTATGTCGAAGATCACGATACATTTTAGTACTTCCGGGATGGATTGCAAATGGTGTATTGTGTGCCTCCATCATAATCTTGTACTTCAAATCGAGTTGTTAGGAACACAAAGTCTAGAGTGGACTCAAGTATTCCTTCTTCATCAATTCTCATTTAGGAATAGCTCCTTCTTGTACTTTCTTCTTCATACGCATCAATTTCGGAATTGGTGGCTTGAAAGCGAACCTTAACTTTTTTATTAAAGTTGGCTTTATCGCGATACTTGACATCATCACACTCGTTCCGCGATATGATCTTCTACTCAACGCGTCAGCTACCACGTTCGCCTTTCCAGGATGGTATTGAATAGTGTGGTCGTAGTCTTTCAATAGCTCGAGCCAACGTCGCTTCCGCGTGTTGAGTTCTTTTTGAGTGAAGAAATATTTAAGGCTTTTATGGTGCGAATATATCTCCACTTTCTCCCCATATAGATAGTGCCTCCATATTTTTAGCGGCGAAGATTGCTTCTGTGACTCTAGATCATGGTAGGATAATTCCTCTCATACTCTTTAAGTTATCATGAGGCATAAAGCTATGACTTTCCCACGTTGCATGAGAACACATCCTAACCCTTTGCACAAGCATCATTGTAGATAACAAATCCATCCGAACCCGGATGGTATTGTTAGAAACAGTCTTAGAAATAAGTCTCCTCTTAAGCTCTTGGAAACTCTTCTCGCATTCTTCACTCCAAGCGAATTTTTATCCTTCCGAGTTAGCTAAGTTAATGGAGTAGCGATTCGAGAAAACCCTTCCACGAATCTCCGATAATAACCAATTAAGCCCAAAAAGCTACGTCTTGATCACCGACTTGATTGTTGCTCTAACTTTGTATTGCTTCAATCTTCACGGATCAATGGATACTCCATGTTTCGACACCACGTGCCCCGAGGAATGCTACTTCCTCGAGCCGAACTCGCATTTCTTCAATTTGGCATATAGTTTGTTTTCGCGAAGCCTTTAGAGTACCGAATTCAAATGGTGCTCATGATCTTCACGACTTTTGGAATATATAAGGATGTCATCAATAAAGACAACAACGAATCCAGATCCAAATATTCCTTGAATACTCGGTTCATCATATCCATGAAAGCCAGCGGAGCATTAGTTAGTCCGAAAGACATGACTAAGAATTCATAATGCCCGTCTCGAGTTCTAAAGGCGGTCTTTGGAATATCCTCAATTCTAATCTTGATTGATGATATCGAGCGAAGATCGATTTTGAAAAGAATTGTGCCTTGCAGAACGGTAATCAAACAAGTCATCAATACGAGGTGAGAGGATACCTATTCTTGATGGTGACATGGTTCAATTCTAGATAGTCGTCTGAAAGTCGCATACTCCGTCTTTCTTCTTTACAAATAAAACAGGGGAGCACCCCAAGGAGATGTACTAGGGGCCGAATGAAACCGATGTCCAACAATTCCTCGTAGTTGGACCTTTAACTCCTGAAGTTCAATAGGAGCCATTCGATATGGGGTTTTAGAAATGGGCTTTGTACCGGGTTCAAGATCAATAAAGAATTCAACTTCACGTTACGGGGTGTACCGGGAAGTTCTTCTGAAATCGTCGGGAAAGTCAATAACAACAGAATATTATTCAAATTTGACGTGTCTTTTTAATCAAATCCATAACATGGGCTAAGAAAGAAAGCGACATCCGTTTTTCAATAAACGAATAGCTTTATGATTAGATATGATGGTGATTGATTTTAATGGTTTAGTTGCTTGAATTCGTATAACAGTTGGTTAGAATATGAAAACTAACAACCTTACGAAAACAATCAATTTTGGCATGATGAGTAGTTAACCAATCAATCCACAAAATCACATCAAAAGCAAGTATTTTTAAAGAGATAAGGTCAACAGGTAAGGTAATGGTGCCAACTTGAATCAAACAAGATTTATAAAAAGTGGATGTGATGAAAGTTTCTCCTAATGGAGTTTCTACAGATAGGTCAAAGTCTAATTTCTCCTGAGTCAAGTTTAAACGTTGAGCACAAGCGGAGAGATAAATGAATGGGTAGCACCGTTATCAAGTAAGGTATAAACTTCGCGAGAATTTATAAATAGCTTACCCGTGATCACCTCGTTTGGGTTCTCGCATTTTGACCAATCCACAACAAACGCTCTTCTAGGAATCGTTGACTTTGACTTTTACGGGACGATCTTTTGAGTCACCGTCCCTCACTGAACTAGGTTTCGCTCACCGTACAATCTCGGCGATATGTCCTTCCTTTCCACAATTATAGCATACCTTGAATCGTTGTGGGCGGTTTGACCGATATGTCCCTCTTTCCGCATTTATAGCATATGACCGGTGGTCGTTCTCCTCCCTTAGAACCGATTCTTCTTGCGTTTGTCGTCTTCATATAATTAGTTGTTAAATCTCCTCTTTTTAAAATCTACTCGACTCGCTTCTTCTGCTTTTCACGGCCATGATTACCACCAGAGTGGTTACCATTTTGTCCGTCTGTTTCTTTCTCCGCCGGTTATCATTATTCTATTGATCGCTTTATCTCCGCACGATCCACGGTTGTGGTCCCTCAATTGACCGTACTTTCGTTATCTCGCTCTAATAATTGAGCCCTATTTACAACATCTGAATAGAGAAAAATTTATGAGAAATGAGATATTGGCGTATCTTAGGGTTTCAAACCTATAAAAACATCCGCGTCATACGTTCCTCATTCTCCACCAAATGAGGTGCAAACACGGATAACTCTGCAAACTTTGCCTCGTCTTTGAGACACCGTCATGTTGTTTTGCTCTAATCGATGAACTCCACTTCCTTCATATAGCGAACACTTTCGGAAAGTATTTGTCATTAAATAATTCTGAAATGTCTCCCAAGACATCTTTGAGTCTTGGTGGATGGAGTGCAGCTTCACGACTCCCCACCGGTGAGTCCGCCTCGCCACGGAACATAAAGGTGGCGAATGGAACCTTCTGTTCCTCCGTGCATCCCAAGACATCGAATATCTTGGTAATTT